>CM060384.1:155282014-155881823 GCA_030545235.1 Helianthus tuberosus
GGTATGACTTGATGTTAGTATTGAAGAGTTACACACATGTTGCGTAGACTATTAGGCCATGTGTAGTGGGGCATTATGATATTGCCCCTTTCTTGGGGGTTATGTGACATATAGCATCAAGCTCTCCTTTCAAGATCAAGCTCCTCACCAGGCGTTTTCACGATCATGCTAACATCCTTTTTCTGAAGATCACGCCCAGGAGGCGGTGTACGGAGCATTATGGAGTGTTATCTTTGACATGTGTGCACCACTTCACGCCCAATTACACTACCACTACACATGGTCTTAGTCATTTACTTGCCTATTGGCTTCTTTGTTTCTATTGTCTTGTTTAATTTAGCCATTAACTTGTTTGTTGCCGGTTTGCGTTCTCTTGTTTGGTGGTAACATATATGCAATTCTATAATTATCTCTCTTCATTTACAAAGCTTTTTTTTTTTTGCTTAATGTTTAAATTAGTGGCAGAATTAGAACTTTTTAGTTAGCTGGTCGCAATATAAGTTTAACCGAATAATTCATTAACTGGTTAATGCATGACCTAGTTACCAACAATTTAACAACTCAGTGTTTTCTCAACCCCTTTATAATTGTTATCGCTATTAGTATTTAATGAATATAATGAAATTTTAATGCTTGGTTTTAGTTCTTTTACTAAATTACCTTAAATTGACATCTTACATAATAAAGGAAACATCTTTAAACTCATGTTACACCATTAAATACTGATTCGTTTTGTATAAATGTAATATCCGAACCAAACTTAACTAGTTTAATACCCGTCCGGTGGACGGGTTACGTTGATATATTATATAGTAACAATATGAATGGACCTATCAGGCTAGGCTATCAGTTGTAAACCATAGAAATGAAACATGAGCTTTCACTATGAGAAGCATACTATGGTGACCTTAACAATATTAAGTATACTACGCCTTGGATAACCTTTCACTTGTTTCCTCTTTAAGTCGTTTCCTCTTTAACTAATTTTTTAAACATTACTCCATTGACTACTAAAACATCCAAATGAATACACAAAGCAAATTAAATTTATACAAGCCCGATGGTCAGGCATTTTAATGTCATGACATATGTTTTTTTTGTTTGCTTATAAACAATTACATTATTATTTTTTTTTAAAAGAGCAAAATGTGTTAAATGTTTCAACGTAGAAAATTGATTAAGGCATTTAAAAAACCTAACATAGCACACAAAAAAATAGTAAACTTATAAAGTCAAAAGGAAACAGATAGAAAAGAAGTTTTTATTAACGTATAAATAAAGTAATTACAAAAGATATTTAACTTATAATAACCATATGCAACATACGTCAACCACATCTCAATCCTACACAATAGAGAAACTACCTTCAACGTTAGTCTCTGACGCGGGAGGTCGCTGCAAAACAGTCGAGGGGGGACGCCCCCCACATCACCGGGACAGTGGTGGCGGGCCGGCTAACGTGACCGGTCTTCACGTTTTGCTCTCCATTTATCAACTATTTTGTATTTGCTTGCTGCTCAAAGTCCAACATCCGTTTACTGCAGCTCCAAACCACAGGAATAATCAAAACATCCTTATCGACATCATTAAATTGTTTGCCTCTAACAATCCAGATACTCCAACACAAATTAATAGATGCCACGTTGTAAATTTGTTCCCTAACCTCAGGTCTGAAACCATTCACCTCGATGTAACCACCTCTTTTCCCACATTCATCATAGTCCCATAATACCCTGAAAATTGTGAACTTTTTGGGTCAAATTCAAGATGATTAGACAGTGATTGAAAAGAAACCAAGGGGATATCCTTCTCATAATATCCCATTGAACGTGAGACTTTCTTGAAAGCGTAAAATTGCGTCTTGGAGATACTGTATCAAACGCGAATGTACTAAAAAGTCGTGGAACTGCAAATGCCTTAGATATGATCAGGGCCGGCCCTGAGAAATCCGTTTACCCTGTTCGAGCTCGAAAAAACGTGCCCTTAGGCCTTAACGAAATTGAGTATTGGGCTCACTAAAGGTTTAAACCTAATGTCAATGGGCTAATAACTAATATAAACCATAAAAATAGTTTTGTAAGTGGGCCTACGTTGGTGTTTGTATGGGTATACCCTATTAATTTATATTTTTACATATACATATCAGAATTTTTTTAGAATATCGTGCCCTTCGAAATATCGGGCCCTAGCCACTAAAGCCCACTCTCTCCTCCTTCCCTCCTCTTCCCACAGCGGTGAGTAGTCACTGATTTAACCATTCCCCGCTCACCAATTGAAGGCCGGCACCCTTTCCCCACTCGGCAACCCCCCTCCCCGATCAAACTCACCGCAACGATACCCTCCGCCCTAATAATTATGTCCTGCCAAAGAATTGTCATGAATGAAGACGTAGTAGCTAATTTTGTTTGAATCCATCAAATAGTCATAATTTATAGACCAAAAAATAAGAAGACATGGATTCAACAAATCTGAGCAATTCCTCATGATAATCAGAAATCAAAATTTATTGATTTGGCCTTTGAGATCCTAGTAACAGAAAAACTTTTTATTCCCCTTAGCATATTTAGTTGGTTCACTGGCATATCAAATATATCACTTGATTTACTGGGAACTGAGGAAACTTTAGTGATTAGATAACCAACCCTTATACTACTGTCGCAACCCCCGATCCCTAATCCCCGGGAATGGGCGGCCGCGAGCCAGTTTCAGTGGTATCGCTTGATTATTAAATTTTGACAGCGGAATTTACATCAGGACCGTAGTTAGGAAATATTTTATCAGAGTAAAATACCACACTTTCATAATATTTAATACATGGAGTAAAACCCAAGTTTTTATTACAAACTAATTTATAGGGATAAATCCCATTTTATTTGAATTAAAACGCCTTCTTTATTTAGGTAACTTTTATAGCCACTTTTTCCAAGCCTTCAGTGCTGTCCAGCTGGCTTCTAATAGGCTTTCACATTGTGTTACCTTAAACGCGTTTTAAAAACATTTGTCAGTGGGAAATACTGGTGAGTGAATCCCAGTTTAATCAAGAAACATTAATTTAATTTAAACTTAACAGTATTGAGGGTGATTACAATGTTTATATCTACCCAATCACTCATTCAGTACTGTCAATCTTGACTGGTGGGTCATATTACACATTGGCTAACTCTTCGTCCAATGGTAACGTTACTCACATTTTGTATACAAAACCCCAACATACCGGCAGTAATCGTAGAATTACAAAGACTCAATCACTGCTAAATTACATTGAAAAATAGTTAAGGTTTTGTAAAAACGGTTTATAAAAAGGAGATTACTCACATTGCTGTCTTAGATTATCCTTTAGGGTTTCCTGAGAATTATCTATAATTTACACAAATGCACACGTGTTAGTATAATAACCCATTTTAACATTAGTAATACCCTCCCCGAGACGGCATTCCAACGACTACGTCGGGCAGAACCACGACAGCCGTTACGGAACCCTAGATCAATCGGGCAGCGTATCCAATACGTATCCAGGGGTTATAATACTTACAACGGAGCAGAACTTCGTTATTTATGGGGGTATAACACCCGTATATTATGCCCTCTATCAGATTTTCGTGATTGAGAAAAGAAAGTGAGCGAACAGACTGAAGATCCGATGGCCTCTACTTATAGGGCCTCACCTTGACTTTTACGCGGCCCGCGTAAAGAGAGACAAGGGCCTACCTGGCCCGCGTCAACCCTGGTCAATAGCATAGCTCGTCCGGGTCATGGCATAGGGTTTCCGGGTGTTGGGCCACGTGGCCGCACCAGGCTGCGCCACATTCTTGGCCTCTCGCGGCCCGCGTAAGGGTTAAGGGTGCCTTACGCGGCCCGCCTAAAACCCAAAACATTATTTTTAATTAAATTTAATAATATTTAAGGTATTCGGGGTCCGTTTTCGCGTATGGGGTGTATTTTTGGACATATTGGGATATTTTAAAATATATTAGGGTGTCGAAAAAATTTATGAGGGTGTCGGTTTAGAATTGTTATATCCTCCCCACCTTGTTTTAGAGCTCGTCCTCGAGATCTACTGGAACAAGTGTGGATATTTCCTTTGCATTTCTGATTCGAGCTCCCATGTGTACTCAGGTCCTCTTTTGGAGTCCCACTTCACTTTGACCAGAACTAGTCTTTTATGTTTGAGGTTCTTGACTTTTCTGTCTTCAATCTGTAGAGGTCTTTCTACAAACTTGAGTTGTTCATTTACCTCTATATCCTTAAGAGGTATTACCAGTGATTCATCAGCTAGGCATTTCTTGAGATTAGATACATGAAACACATCATGTATTCCTGCCATTTCATCTGGCAGTTGTAGCTGATAGGCTACAGGTCCTATTCTTCTAATAATCTTAAAAGGTCCAACTGTAACAACTCTCATCAAAAGTCATAATTATTAAAATAATTAGTCCAATAGGAAACCCTAATTGAGACACCCAAGTGATTCTGAACAAACCCTAAAATTTTCATAATTTTCAGAATCAGGATTAGGGCCCCTAAAACTCAGGGGGGGTAATACCCTTAGTAACGATTATCCAAATTGTGAGTTGTAGAAACCGAATTTACGAAAACTGTCAACTCAGCTAAGCTAGTCCCAACCGTGGCAACCTAGGCCTAAAAAGTAGGTCTTACGCGGGCCGCGTAAGGATAAGCTTAAATCTCACGCGGGCCGCGTAAGGGTCAATTTTTACCTATAAATAGAGGGCAGTGGGACTTGAAATCTGGAAAAACAACGACGTAAAAATTCACAATATTCACTGAGATACGAACAGTATACTCTAAATCCACACACGGGTCTCGAAATTCTGCTGCAAAACAGGGTATTAGCACAATCGCTGCTACGATTCATTTTCCGACGATCAATATATCCAATGAATGTTTAAGTGCCGCCCACATTAGGGTTATACTTTATCGTTCGTCATTAATTTGACGGATCATCGTTAATTCGATGGATGAAGTATTATACTTTGTCGTTCGTCATTAATTTGACGGATCATCGTTAATTCGATGGATGAAGTATTGCACTTTGTCGTTCATTGTGAGAATTTGATCTCGTGAGTTATCGTAATTGCTGGATTGATTACTAACCCAGTTTTGTGTGCATTGTTATTTAAATTAGGTTAACAAGGCTAAATCATAGACTAAACTCTGTCCGTATTAAATCAGCAATGTGAGTCATTCTCTCTTTTTATCAAATCTATTTACAAAACCCTATTTATTTCAAAGTTATAATTACAGGGATTAAGTTTATGTAATCACCATATTACAGCCGGTATGTGGGGTTTTGTATACATTACTTGATAATCTTCACCATTGGGGCAGCCAATGGGTGATATGACCATAGTCACAGACACCATTGGACGAAAGGGCCAATGGGTCGAGTGACAAAGTACTGTGGGTAGTTGGTTTGATATCAGAAACATTGTAATCTTCCTTAATACTGTAAATTATAACAAATGTGTCATTTTAGTAAATAGAATGATTCACTCAGTATTTCCCGCTGACAAAACCTTTTTCAAACATGTTTCAGGTGATCTGTTGTAATTCAGGAAAAGTGCTGGGGAGCATTTCAAGCTTAAGATAGTGGCTCGTTATAAAATAAAGAAATAAATTTTGTAATATCACGATTTCATAGTAAAAACATAATATTGTAAATTATCGGGGTTTTATCCCGAATTGTGAAATAAAGTAAATCGGGAAAATTTAGCTTTAAACGATCCTGATGAAAACTTCCGCTGTTAAACTCAATTAAATAAATACCGCAGTATTTTCTGTCCCGCGGCTCCTAAAACGGGTCAAACCGGGTCGGGGGCCGTGACAGAAAAAGGTGGTATCAGAGCCACTGGGTTAAGCTAATTAAGTATTTAGAAATAGTTAATTTTTCCTGATTACTATTATGTGATTATTTGTATTATTAACTGATTATTTGTTAGTTACAGTATGGGTAAGAAAAAGCTGTCAAGCATCTATCTTAAATTAGATAGATCATCCAATGAGAAGGGAAGTTCATCCCGAACCAAATCCTCGAATCAGGCTGAAATTCCTGAAGAAGGAATATTTGTGCGAAAGGCACAATACGAGGAATCACTTTCTCCTAGAAGGAGGGAGATGATTATTAAGAAAAGTAAAGAGAAAATTCGAGAAAAGAGGATTAAACGAGAAACTCAGGAATTAATTGATAAATCACCTTGGGAAGATAAGCTAGATGAGAAATGGGCAAATTTATATATGCTAGCCACAGTAGCAGAAAATATAAATCTTTAAATATTTTAAAGTTTTAGCACCTTACCCTTATAATCTAAAAACCCTGTGAAATAAATAAAAATTTTAAGTATGTTTTTTAGTTATCTTTGTAATAAATTAGTACACAGTATGTAATAAATTAAAACGGTTATCTGTAAATTTTAACTTAGTATTTTATGCATTTTGCATATATGTTACATCAGCATGAGTGAGATATCTGTAGCCTTTCAGAACCTTAATCTTTACCCAGTGAATATCGAAGTTTCCAAAGAATATACTAGTTACTTTCCAGATGTAGAACAACCAGTAGAATTCAAGGTTCCACCTGTGAACAAGCCAAAACGAAAGAAAAGAAGTTATGTAGGATGGAGGAAAATACGTAAGAAAAAGCCAGCTACAAAACTTCCCAAAATAAATAATCCTTTGAAAAAAGGGAAAAGAAATTATAACCGGAGAAAGTTCCAAACAACAGGAAATGGAAACTGAAGACAAGGAAGAGGTTGAGGAGATAGGAATACAGATGGAGGAGGTTACTAAAGAAATAGTAATGGAAGTTGGGCAAGGCTCTAGACCAGCTCAGATAGAAATCGGAGAGAGCTCCAATCCAAACCAGGAAAGGACTTTTCAAGATGAGATAGATTTCCTATTGGCAAGCTGTGAAACTATTCAGCCTGTCAATAATAATAATAATAATATTTTTACTTATCCTCTTGAAAACCAACTCCCTATGAATTGGGAACCAGCAATTCCAGACCCAATAGTCCACTCTCAACCCATAGGAATGGACGAATGGTGGACAAACGATTGGCAATTCCAAAATATTGTCAACGATCCTTACTCTTTTCTTCCACAATTCGATCCAGAACCCCTACCTAATCCACCCATGAGTAATGAAAACATGGCTGAACTTCGCCACTTTGGTGAAGAGTTGTTTGATGCTGGAACTAGAATCAGGGAAATAAGGGGGACAAATTGCCTGGAAGTACGATGAGAGGGAACTGCGTTTTTAGAACAGCAAGTGACGAGAGATAGTAGGTTGGTAAAATGGTGTTTGTATAATAGTAATAGTAAAGTTAGTCTGTAAATAACGAATAAAACTCTGTAAGATATTGGTGTGTACTGATGCATACTATACTAGATATAAAATGAAATTGAGAAATCGATTGTTTTGACTATATCTGTATTGTAAAATTTTCTGATTGTTTGTATATAATTGTTATTTATCAGATACTAATAAAATTTATATATATACATTATCAGATGGCAAACAGTGGTAATGAACCTATAAATGAAGTTAATCAGTCTGAACAACATTCAAGAGATCAATATATGACTCGGCAAGATATCGAAAACATTGTTGCTCAAGGGATAGCCAATGCTATTCCAGCATTCGTTGCTGCTATCAAGAATCCAATCGAACCGCAACAAATTATCCCTAGTAAACAGATTACTGAAGATAACTTCAGTAATAGTGTAAATGGAGGCAATAATCATGTTAATCATAATAGGGAACCACATCAAGCTCCATTACCCAAGAAAATGAAAACTGCAACGCCTGGTTGCACTTTCAAAGAATTCCTTGCTTGTAAACCCACTGAATTTGCAGGCAATGAAGGAGCAACTGCATCACTGCGTTGGTTAGAGAAAACCGAAGCAGTCATTGCAATAAGTAAATGTGGTAAAGATGATCAAGTCATGTACGCATCAAATCTCTTCAAAGAAGGTGAACTTGAATGGTGGAACACTGTGTTACAATCAAAAGGAAGAGTAATAGCTTATGCTATGACTTGGGAAGAATTTAAGGGTTTGGTGGAAAGAAAATTCTGTCCCGAGTATGAAAAGGAACAGATGGCGAATAAGTTTCTAAATCATCGGATGATGGGTGTAGATTGTCGTGGTTATACCTCGACATTCTTTGAATATGCTAGAGTGGTACCAACACTGGCTTCGCCAGAACCGGTACTCATTTATCGCTATATTTGGGGGCTGATTAGCGAAATCCGCAATATTGTTAAAGCTGCGAGACCTCGCACTATTGATGATGCGGTAGAATTAGCCAATACTCTAACCGATGAACTGGTGCGCACAAGAGATGAAGATAGGAAAAAGGAACTAGCTCAGAAGATTACCCAAGGATTTCGGGCGGGTAATAGTAATAATTTCAAGAAAAGAGGAACAGGGCAATATTCAAATCCACCTTTCTGTAGAAATTGCAAAAGGAAGCATTACGGAAAATGCAATTTAACCTGCAACCTTTGCAAGGGTATAGGACACCGTGAAGAAAATTGCAGAAAGAAAACCGTAATCTGTTTTAATTGTGGAGAAGCGGGGCATTATAAAACAGAATGTCCTAAATTGATCAAACCAGTAGATAACAAACCCAAGACGACCGAAGGAACTACTAAGAAGAATGCCAGGGCATTTCAGCTGACCACTCAAGAAGCAGAACTCATTCCGGATGTGATAGCGGGTACGTTCTTAGTTCACAACGTGTACGCAAAAGTATTATTTGACTCTGGTGCAAACCAAAGTTTTATAAATACTTCATTCTGCCAAGCTCTTAGTTTACCTTTAACCAATATTAGGCAGATTTTTATAGTTGAAACAGCAGACGGAAATTCAGTTAAAATAGATAAAGTTTTGCAAGAAGGAAACATAGAACTTTTAGGACATAAATTCTCTGCAAGACTATTGCCGATGAATTTAGCTGAATTTGATGTTGTATTAGGAATGGATTGGTTAGTAGCCAACCATGCTAGAATCCTTTGTGATCAGAATTCCATAGAAATTCAATCACCCACCGGAGAAGTGATTAGGATTACAGGAGATAAACCACGTAAGCCCATGAAGTTCATATCAGTAATGAAAGTTGCTAATTATGAATGAAAACAAGGAATAGTGTATATGATTTCGGTAATCATTAGCACTAAGGGTAAAAATCTTAAGGAAATACCAGTAGTCTCAGCATATCCTGATGTATTTCCAGAAGATTTACCAGGATTACCTCCAGATAGGGAAGTAGAATTTAGGATTCATCTAATACCAGGAACTACACCGATAGCCAAGGCACCTTATCGGTTAGCACCCACAGAAATGTTAGAACTGAAAAAGCAATTAGATGAATTACTAAGTAAAGGATTCATACAACCTAGCTCATCCCCTTGGGGAGCGCCAGTGTTGTTTGTAAAGAAAAAGGATGGTTCAATGAGAATGTGTATCGATTATAGGGAATTGAATAAGGTTACAATTAAGAATCGATATCCATTACCTAGGATTGATGATCTTTTTGATCAACTTCAGGGGGCTAGATATTTTTCTAAGATAGATTTACGCTCCGGATATCATCAATTAAAGGTACAAGAAGAAGACATACCTAAGACTGCTTTCAGAACTAGGTATGGTCATTACGAGTTTACAGTCATGGCCTTCGGGTTAACAAATGCACCTGCAGCATTTATGGACATGATGAATAGGATCTGTAAACCGTACTTGGATAAATTTGTGATTGTTTTCATAGACGATATACTTATTTATTCCAAAAGTCAGACAGAGCATTGTGAACATCTTCATGCACTCTTAACTTTGTTAAGAAAAGAAAAGTTGTACGCCAAATTCTCGAAATGTGAATTTTGGCTAAAGGAAGTGCAATTTTTAGGACACATGGTGAATCATGAAGGTATTCACGTAGATCCTGCTAAGATAGAAGCAATTACCAAGTGGAAGGTTCCACAAACAGCAATGGAAATAAGAAGTTTTATAAGTTTAGCTGGGTATTATAGACGGTTTATTAAGGATTTTTCCAAGATAGTTGTACCATTAACTAAGTTAACCTGTAAAGCCACTAAGTTTGAATGGGGACCTAAACAGGAAGAAGCCTTTAGAATTTTGAAGCAGAAACTAACTCATGCACCAATCTTAGCCTTACCAGAAGGAACTGAAGATTTTGAAATATATTGTGATGCTTCAAAACTAGGATATGGATATGTGCTTATGCAACGCAAGAAGGTAATTGCGTATGCCTCAAGACAATTGAAAAAGCACGAAGAAAACTATACGACTCATGATTTAGAATTAGGAGCCGTAATTTTTGCCCTTAAGATTTGGAGACATTATCTTTACGGAAGTAAATTTACTATCTACACAGACCACAAAAGTTTAAGATACATATTTGGGCAAAAAGAGTTAAACATGAGACAAAGGAGATGGATGGAAATCTTAAGCGATTACGACTGTGATATTCAGTATCACGAAGGAAAGGCAAATGTAGTTGCAGATGCCTTAAGTCGTAAGTATTATGAGAAACAACGACGAGTTCGTGCTCTCAGATTAAATCTACAAATAGATTTAATGGAACAATTGAAGAATATTCAAACTACAGCAATCAAGGATGATGCTGAAGGAATGAAGGAAAAAATAAAAGATTTAGAACAAGGAGCAGATGGAATTTGGAGATTCCACAAAAGTAGAATTTGGGTACCTAAGCAGGGAGACTTAAGACCTAAGATTTTAGAAGAAGCTCATAAATCTAGGTACACTATGCATCCAGGAAACAATAAGATGTACCAAGATTTAAGAAAGAATTTTTGGTGGATAGGAATGAAAAAGGACATAGCCAACTATGTTTCTAAATGTCTTACTTGTTCACAAGTTAAGGCAGAACATCAGAAACCTTCAGGACTACTACAACAGTTAGAGATGCCAGTATGGAAATGGGAACTTATAACAATGGATTTTGTTACTAAGTTACCCAAAACCAGAAAAGGTAATGATGCGATTTGGGTAATTGTGGATCGATTAACCAAATCTGCTCACTTTCTACCTATGAAAGAAACCTTTAGCATGGAAAGATTGGCTAAATTGTATGTAGATGAAGTTGTATCCTTACATGGAGTTCCACTCTCCATTGTTTCGGATAGAGATAGTCGTTTTACTTCCCATTTCTGGAAAAGTTTCCAGCAAGCTATGGGAACTCGACTAAACCTGAGCACTGCATATCATCCCCAAACAGATGGACAAAGTGAAAGGACAATCCAAACTCTTGAAGACATGCTCCGAGCATGTGTGATAGATTTTGGTGGAAGTTGGGATGATCATTTACCATTAATTGAATTCTCCTATAACAATAGTTATCATTCAAGCATTGAAACTGCCCCATTTGAAGCACTATATGGAAGAAAGTGTAGAACTCCAGTTTGTTGGGCAGAAATAGGAGAAAGTCAATTATCAGGTCCTGAAATAGTGCAAGAAACGACTGATAAGATTACTTAAATCAAGGAAAGACTGAAGACAGCTCGAGATCGCCAGAAGAGCTATGCTGATAATAGATGCAAGCCATTAGAATTCCAAGTTGGAGACAAAGTACTGTTGAAAGTTTCTCCTTGGAAAGGAGTTGTTAGATTTGGTAAGAAAGGAAAGCTAAGTCCAAGATACGTAGGACCATTTCCAGTGATCCAACGTATAGGACCAGTAGCTTATCGTTTACAGCTACCAGAAGAATTAGCTGGAGTACATAATGTATTTCATGTATCCAATCTCAAGAAATGTTTAGCAGATGAATCTCTGGTAGTACCTCTTCAAGACATAGAGGTAAACGAAAAGTTAAAATTTGTGGAGAAACCTCTTCAGATAGAAGATAGAAAAGTGAAGTTTCTCAAGCACAAACGACTAGTGCTAGTTAAAGTAAAGTGGGATTCAAGGAGAGGACCTGAATACACTTGGGAGCTAGAATCAGAAATGAAGAAAAAGTATCCTCACTTATTCCAGTAAATCTCGAGGACGAGATTTTTATTAAGGTGGGGAGAATGTAACAACTCTCATCAAAAGTCATAATTATTAAAATAATTAGTCCAATAGGAAACCCTAATTGAGACACCCAAGTGATTCTGAACAAACCCTAAAATTTTCATAATTTTCAGAATCAGGATTAGGGCCCCTAAAACTCAGGGGGGGGGGTAATACCCTTAGTAACGATTATCCAAATTGTGAGCTGTAGAAACCGAATTTACGAAAACTGTCAACTCAGCTAAGCTAGTCCCAACCGTGGCAACCTAGGCCTAAAAAGTAGGTCTTACGCGGGCCGCGTAAGGATAAGCTTAAATCTCACGCGGGCCGCGTAAGGGTCAATTTTTACCTATAAATAGAGGGCAGTGGGACTTGAAATCTGGAAAAACAACGACGTAAAAATTCACAATATTCACTGAGATACGAACAGTATACTCTAAATCCACACACGGGTCTCGAAATTCTGCTGCAAAACAGGGTATTAGCACAATCGCTGCTACGATTCATTTTCCGACGATCAATATATCCAATGAATGTTTAAGTGCCGCCCACATTAGGGTTATACTTTATCGTTCGTCATTAATTTGACGGATCATCGTTAATTCGATGGATGAAGTATTATACTTTGTCGTTCGTCATTAATTTGACGGATCATCGTTAATTCGATGGATGAAGTATTGCACTTTGTCGTTCATTGTGAGAATTTGATCTCGTGAGTTATCGTAATTGCTGGATTGATTACTAACCCAGTTTTGTGTGCATTGTTATTTAAATTAGGTTAACAAGGCTAAATCATCGACTAAACTCTGTCCGTATTAAATCAGCAATGTGAGTCATTCTCTCTTTTTATCAAATCTATTTACAAAACCCTATTTATTTCAAAGTTATAATTACAGGGATTAAGTTTATGTAATCACCATATTACAGCCGGTATGTGGGGTTTTGTATACATTACTTGATAATCTTCACCATTGGGGCAGCCAATGGGTGATATGACCATAGTCACAGACACCATTGGACGGAAGGGCCAATGGGTCGAGTGACAAAGTACTGTGGGTAGTTGGTTTGATATCAGAAACATTGTAATCTTCCTTAATACTGTAAATTATAACAAATGTGTCATTTTAGTAAATAGAATGATTCACTCAGTATTTCCCGCTGACAAAACCTTTTTCAAACATGTTTCAGGTGATCTGTTGTAATTCAGGAAAAGTGCTGGGGAGCATTTCAAGCTTAAGATAGTGGCTCATTATAAAATAAAGAAATAAATTTTGTAATATCACGATTTCATAGTAAAAACATAATATTGTAAATTATCGGGGTTTTATCCCGAATTGTGAAATAAAGTAAATCGGGAAAATTTAGCTTTAAACGATCCTGATGAAAACTTCCGCTGTTAAACTCAATTAAATAAATACCGCAGTATTTTCTGTCCCGCGGCTCCTGAAACGGGTCAAACCGGGTCGGGGGCCGTGACACCAACATACCTGGGACTTAACTTTCCTCTTTTGATGAATCTTACCACTCCTTTCCAATGAGAGACTTTCAACAATACTTTGTCTTCTACTTGAAATTCCAATGGTTTTCGTCGGTTGTTAGCATAGCTCTTCTGTCGATCACGGGCTGCTTTCAGTCGTTCTTTAACTTGAATGAACTTGTCAGTTGTTTCTTGTACTATCTCAGGTCCAGATAGTTGCTTTTCCCCAATTTATGCCCAACAGACTGGGGTTCGGCACTTTCGTCCATAAAGTGTTTCGAATGGTGCATCATTGATACTTGTGTGATAACTATTATTATAAGAAAATTCTATTAAAGGTAAGTGATCGTCCCAATTACCTCCGAAATCAATTACACAAGCTCTAAGCATGTCCTCCATTGTCTGAATTGTCCTTTCGCTTTGTCCGTCCGTTTGAGGATGATAAGCTATGCTCAGATTTAACTTGGTTCCCATGGCTTTTTGGAAACTTGACAAAAAATGATAGGTAAAACGGCTATTCCTACCAGAAACAATTGATAAAGGTATTCCATGTAATGAAACGATCTCATTTACATATAATTTGGCTAATTGTTCCATACTATAAGTTTCTTCATTGGTAGGAAATGAGCTGACTTGGTTAGCCTATCTACAATCACTCAGATTGTATCATTACCTTTCCTTGTTTTGGGTAATTTGGTAACAAAATCCATTGTTATTAATTCCCATTTCCACACTGGCATTTCTAGTTGTTGTAACAAACCTGAGGGTTTCTGGTGTTCAGCTTTAACTTGTGAACATGTTAAACATTTAGAAACATAGGCCGCTATGTCCTTTTTCATTCCTATCCACCAAAAATTATTTCTTAAATCCTGATACATTTTATCATTTCCTAGATGCATTGTATATTTGGACTTATGGGCTTCTTCTAATATACGATGATGTAGGTTTCCTAATTTAGGTATCCACATTCTCTTTTTATGGAATCTTCAAATTCCATTTGTTCCTTGGTCTAATTCTTTAATCACACCGTTTAGCTTTTCAGTATCATCCTTGATTACTGATTCTTGTGCTTTTCTAATTTGATTATTTAAATCTACTTGTAAATTTAATTTAAGAGAACGTACCATTTTTGACTTTTCATGACACTTTCGACTTAAAGCATCGACAACTACATTTGCATTTCCTGCATGATAATGAATATCACAATCATAATCACTAAGCATTTCCATCCAACGTCTTTGTCTCATATTCAACTCCTTTTGCCCGAAAACATACCTTAAACTTTTATGATATGTGAATACGGTAAACTTACTACCATAAAGGTAATGTCTCCAAATCTTAAGGGCAAAAATTATAGCTCCTAATTCTAGATCATGGGTTGAATAATTCTCTTCATGATTCTTAAGTTGTCTAGACGCATAGGCTATAACTTTTTGACGTTGCATTAATACACATCCATAACCTAGTTTGGAAGCATCACAATAGACTACAAAGTCTTCAGTTCCTTCTGGTAACGCTAGTATGGGTGTATTAGTTAATCTTTGTTTAAGAATTCTAAATGCTTCTTCTTGTTTTGGTCCCCATTCAAACTTAATGGATTTACAAGTTAACTTAGTTAAAGGAATGGCTATTCTAGAGAAATCTCGAATAAATCTTCTATAATAACCGGCCAATCCTAAGAAACTTCTAACCTCGTTGTTGACTCGGGTGTTTTCCATTTAGTAATTGCCTCAATTTTTGTGGGATCCACATGAATTCCTTCATGATTGACTAGGTGTCCAAGAAATTGTACCTGTTCTAACCAAAACTCGCACTTTGAAAATTTAGCATAAAGCTTTTCTTTTCTTAATAGACTTAAAAGTGCGTGTAAATGCTTTGCATGATCTTCCTTACTTTTAGAATAAATGAGAATATCATCTATAAAGACAATTATGAATTTATCCAAATATGGCTTACATATTCGGTTCATCATGTCCAAATGCGGCTGGGGCATTGGTTAAACCAAATGGCATGACAGTAAATTCATAATGACCATACCTGGTTCTAAATGCGGTTTCAGTAATATCATCTTCCTGTACCTTTAATTGATAATATCCTGACCTTAAATCGATTTTAGAGAAAAATCGAGCTCCTTGCAGTTGATCGAACAGATCATCGATCCTTGGTAATGGGTACCGATTCTTAATCATGACCTTGTTCAATTCACGGTAGTCAATGCACATACGCATTGATCCGTCCTTCTTTTTAACGAATAATATTGGCGCTCCCCATGGCGATGAGCTTGGCTGTATGAATCCTTTTTCTAGCAATTCGTCTAATTGTTTCTTTAATTCCTGCATCTCTGCTGGTGCCAATCTGTAAGGTGCTTTAGCAATTGGTGCGGTTCCTGGTAGTAGGTGAATTCTGAATTCAAATTTTCTGTCTGGCGGTAGTCCTGGTAATTCTTCTGGAAATAATCTGAAAACTGAGACACTACTGGAATGTCTTTTAGTTCTTTTTCTTTAGTGTTAGTGATTATAGAAATCAAATACACTATAGACTCTTTTCTTACATAACTTGCAGTTTTCATCACAGAGATGAATTTCGTGGATTTAGATGGTCTATCTCCTTTAATTGTGATCTTTTCACCTTTGGGTGAATTTACTTGGATTGACTTTTGATCACATAAAATACTGGCTTTATTGGTTATTAACCAATCCATTCCTAAAACGACATCAAATCCTGCCAGATTCATGGGATACAGATTTGCCATAAATTTTTGGTTTAAAAATTCTATTCTTGCTCCCTGCAAGATTTCAGAAATCCTAATTGTTTCTCCATTTGCTGTCTCTACTAGACATTCTTGTGGTAGTTTAGTTAATGACTGATTTAGAAGTTTGCAAAACGAAGTATTAATAAAACTTTGGTTTGCACCAGAGTCAAATAATACTTTAGCAAAAACATCATTAACTAAAAACGTACCAGCTATCACGTCTGGAATCATCTTGGCTTCATCTGCAGTCAGAACGAATGCTCTCGCATTTTTAGTGTTCTTGTTATTTGTAGCTGGAGCTAATTTCGGACAGTTTGGCTTGATATGACCTTGTTCTCCGCAATTTTAGCATATCCTGTTGTTGGCTTTCCTCCTGCAGTCTTCTTCCTTGTGACCTGATAATATTTTGCAGAAATTGCAATATGTTGAGCATCTTCCAGAATGCTTCCTTTTGCAATACTTGCAATAAGGTGCAGATGTGAAACCTACATTTTTTCCACGGTTGGAATTTCCAGATCGGAATTCCTGGGTAAGTCTTTGAGCTAGGTTTCTCCTCTGGTCTTCTTCTCTAGTACGGATTAATTCATCTGTCAAGGTGTTGGCTAGTTCTACAGCTTCTTCTATAGTTTGAGGTCTAGCTGCCTTGACTACATGTCTAATCTCCCTGATTAATCCCCAGATGTAACGGGAGATTAATACTGGTTCAGGTGATGCAAGGGTTGGTACTATTCTGACATATTCAAAGAATGTAGTAGTATAACCCTTACTATCTACCCCGGTTATCCTAAGGTTCAGAAACTTATTTGCTATTTGTTCCTTTTCATTGGGAGGGTAGAATTTCCTTTCTGCCATATTTTTAAATTCCTCCCATTCCATGTTGTATATCCTATTACTTCCTCTTGATTGGAGGATAGTGTTCCACCATTCTAAGGCTGAGTTTTTAAATAGATTAGAGGCAAACATTATTTTGTCTTCTTCAGCACACTTGCTTATTTTTAAGACTGCCTCAGTCTTTTCTATCCAGCGTAGAGTTGCAATGGGTCCTTCACTGCCCGAGAATTCTATTGGTTTGCAGGACCAGAATTATTTATAAGAACAACCATAAGGCATGGTTCTTCTTCTTTTGGGAATGGGCGCTTGAAGTACAGGTCCATTGTTTACGCTGTGTTCTGGTTCAATTGGTCGCTTACTGCTATGTTTACTTTTATTATTCGCTTCCTGAACCGTTTGAATAAAAAATGGCATTGCATCTATGATTCCTTGTGCCACTATGTGCTGAACGGCACTATTATCCATTTGGTTTCCATTGATATTGATGCTTGGATTCTCATTAACCAAGTTAATGTTACTCTGTTTATCGTTATTCATATTTTCTTGATTTCCTTCTTCGGCCATCTGAATTTTAAACATTTACCACATATTAATATCACAAAATAATATTTAATATAGTTAATCACATGACACGCATTTTGGTCAAAAGCGTCGATCATTGCGACTTTACTCTATTCATATATTATGCATTTATTACACACCAGTACTGAAATTAAAATTACAATACCAACTGAAATAAAATTACAATAATAGTAGTAGGCATCCGTACACACATATTTTATTTTATTTTATTGTATTATTATTATTACTACTACCGTTTTCACCATCACATCTACGGATATGGATTCATCCAGAAATCCATATTGCGCTCGTCGTACTTCCAGACGAGTCGCTCTCCCACCTGTCGCATTCGTTCACTACTCTCTAAAATTTGCTCACCAAATGTCCTAAGTTCTTGTACATTATCTGCACTCATTGGGGGTGTAGGTTCTAGGACTGGGTTAGGAATCTGGGGTGCGGGTTCTTGGTATGGAGGTGTAGGGGCCTGGAATTGGTAAGGATCTTCTAAAATCTCCCTAATGTATTCATCGTGGTAATAGGGATCTAAAGGATCCAAACCTGGGTAGGCTCCTATATTTGGCGTGGGCATGTCTTCATGTATCGGGTAACGTTGCACATAGTCCCTATTGTCGTCCCACCAGGGGTTGTAATTTGGGTCTAGGGGGTTTGGTGCAGGTACCCTAGGTATTTCTTCCGGATTGAAGTCATGCATTTCTACTTGATTTTCAGGGTTTTCTATTTCCATTGGTTGGTCAGGGGTTGGTAGTTGTGGTTGGGGTGCTATCATTTGTTCCAGGTTAGGGTCAGCTGCAGTGGTTGCTAGGAAATGGATGTTGGCTATACCCCCTATTAATCTTGTCCTGGGCATAGGCATCAGTTTCTATTTTGGTTGCTGCTAGTGCTCTCTGGTCTTGTAACTTTTTCATACGCTTTCTACACTCGTGTGCCCCTCGACTGAACCATCCCCTCTTTTTCTGAGGAAATGGCCCTTCTGACTGAGCCTTAAACACAAAGATTCCTTCTTCCGTATCAGCAGAGTACCCTGAGAGGGCAGGCTGAAAAGAGGAGGTGCCTTCGCTTCTAGGCGAACCACACAATTGACGATACGCGTCAGATGGTCCTTGGTCGCTCATACTGTAAACTAACAAATAGTCAAATAACACATAACAAGAAATATAATTATGCACGAATTCCCGTAATTTATTTCCTAACAATTTAAATTTTGATGTCAGCAGAACGCTTCTGTGGCTGAATCAGTGGCTTAGCTCTGATACCACCTTCTGTCGCAACCCCCGATCCCTAATCCCCGGGAACGGGCGGTCGCGAGCCAGTTTCGGTGGTAACGCTTGATTATTAAATTTTGGCAGCGGAATTTACATCAGGACCGTAGTTATGAAATATTTTATCAGAGTAAAATACCACACTTTCATAATATTTAATACATGGAGTAAAACCCAAGTTTTTATTACAAACTAATTTATAGGGATAAATCCCATTTTATTTGAATTAAAACGCCTTCTTTATTTAGGTAACTTTTATAGCCACTTTTTCCAAGCCTTCAGTGCTGTCCAACTGGCTTCTAATAGGCTTTCACATTGTGTTACCTGAAACACGTTTTTAAAATATTTGTCAGTGGGAAATACTGGTGAGTGAATCCCAGTTTAATCAAGAAACATTAATTTAATTTAAACTTAACAGTATTGAGGGCGATTACAATGTTTATATCTACTCAATTACTCATTCAGTACTGTCAATCCTGACTGGTGGGTCATATTACACATTGGCTAACTCTTCGTCCAATGGTAACGTTACTCACATTTTGTATACAAAACTCCAACATACCGGCAGTAATCGTAGAATTAAAAAGACTAAATCACTGCTAAATTACATTGTAAAATATTTAAGGTTTTGTAAAAACGGTTTATAAAAAGGAGATTACTCACATTGTTGTCTTAGATTATCCTTTAGGGTTTCCTGAGAATTATCTATAATTTACACAAATGCACACGTGTTAGTATAATAACCCATTTTAACATTAGTAATACCATCCCCGATACGGCATTCCAACGACTACGTCGGGCAGAACCACGACAGCCGTTACGGAACCCTAGATCAATCGGGCAGCGTATCTAATACGTATCCAGGGGTTATAATACTTACAACGGAGCAGAACTTCGTTATTTAGGGGGGTATAACACCCGTATATTATGCCTTCTATCAGATTTTCGTGATTGAGAAAAGAAAGTGAGCGAACAGACTGAAGATCCGATGACCTCTACTTATAGGGCCTCACCTTGACTTTTACGCGGCCCGCGTAAAGAGAGACAAGGGCCTACGCGGCCCGCGTCAACCCTGGTCAACAGCATAGCTCGTCCGGGTCGTGGCATAGGGTTGCCGGGTGTTGGGCCACGTGGCCGCACCGGGCTACGCCACATTCTTGGGCTCTCGCAGCCCGCGTAAGGGTTAAGGGTGCGTTACGCGGCCCGCCTAAAACCCAAAACATTATTTTTAATTAAATTTAATAATATTTAAGGTATTCGGGGTCTGTTTTCGCGTATGGGGTGTATTTTTGGACATATTGGGATATTTTAAAATATATTGGGGTGTCGAAAAATTTATGAGGGTGTCGGTTTAGAATTGTTATAACTACATACGGTTGTCCAACGGTTTTTTCGGGTTGGATCCACGGTTCTGGCGGGTCTGAACCGTGAAACGCTCACCCTAAGAATGTCAGTTGTGAAAAAGTTTACATATAGTTTGTAAAACACTTTACCATATAAGGGTTTTCAGAAAAAACTAGGAATTGAAAAAAAAATATTACCCGGATCTCCTTAACATCGGCATGGCAACGGGCCAATAAACCTCTACATCACTGCTAGACATTCCAAGGTTTCATGAGTAACAACCACAGTTAAAAACATAATTTAGAAAAAACTCAAAATACAATTAGCAAATATATCGTACAATAGAGTTCAAACTTACTATGCATGGTTCAACCTGACAAACACATGGTGTACTAACGAAAACAATCACCTCAATTGCACTTGATTTTGGTACCCTTCTGTAAAAAGAACCATTTTTTAGTGACCTTGATGGACCCTAAAACAAAAGAAAACATTTCCAGTAACAACAAACAAAAGTTATATATGAGAAAAAGTTGTGTCATATAATCAATCAGATTTCAAGTAAAAACATGTAAGGAAATTGATGTAACCATAAATGGATGTTTACTGCTTCAAATTTGTTCACCAATGCTCGAATATGATGACTGATTGTTTAAGGCGTAGGTATGTATAATATATAGGAGGAATCTTCAACTGAAAACCCCACTACCCAGGTTTGTAGGATGCTAGAATGGTGGATATCATGGGCAAGAGTTGTGGAGATCATGTGCAGCACAAAATGGAGCTACCAAAACTATCGAGAACTTCCCTCAACAGCCACACGAGCGGTTATTTTAGTGAGTTTAAGTGGCTGAGATTTAATCTCAGCCAAATTCAACGGTGCAGGTTCATTTACGAGTTGGTTACACTTAATGGGCTTAATAATATATATAATTAACATAATTAGAAACAAAAGATATTAACGAACTACAAATTATCGTGAACACTACATATTTACACATTTCAATGACACCAAACGGATTCAAATTTAAATTTTTTTTAAGCCTATGGCATACCTGGAGAAGACTTGCCACTGTTTTGGGCTTCTTCCGTGATTAATTGAACGGCAGTATCAGTATCATCTTGGCCAGTTAAAAAGACAAGAATAACCCCCATTGGCTCCTACAAGTTAAAACAATAAACGCGTAAGATAATAATAAAAATATGAACAGAATGTAAATGTAGAATATAGTTTTAAAAATCATATACTATAGTGGGGCTACCTTATCATGAATTGACATTACTGTTGAAACAGTAGCTCGAAGACATTCTGAAACAGGCTCTTCAACATAGAAAATCTGAACGTTATATCCTCTACCCTGAAGTCACATCCTTTACGAGTAAGCAAACAAAACAAAGCAATATAGATGCCTAATTTCTATGTTTTATTGGTATAAAAACATTATTAATTCCTATTTTTTTATAAATATACCTCAACAGACAAAATAGTAGGTTTCGTCCACAGTCCACTATCTTCTCCTTCCAATCGAGGCCTCCTTTTTCTGATGAATATACAAAGTTGTAATACATTAGTCCTTGTACACTGGACCTGCAAACACTGGACTGACGATTGAGGAGGAGACAGACGCGTGTGTCGTCTTCAATCGAAAAAAAAAATAGTCCTTGTACAACTGTAATCAAATAAAATATTAGCAAGCAACATACATCCGTAACAAACTGTTGAAACATGTACCAAAATCACCTCAAATTCTCTCACAGACATTTCATCGAGCATGTGGAATGCACATATTAAAATTGAATCTAGTAATAAGACCTTTTAATCAGGTCATCCTCAAAATACATGTTTTACCAATAATCAGCGTTCAAAGCATCATTCTTATTTCCTGGTACAAAATTATAGTTTTTTCACCAAAAATTCACCACTGACCACGAAACGAAACTCGAGTGTTGAATATGAAAAAGTGTGTGAAACTGGCGATTGAAAGAAATTGGGATGCAGAACTTACATTTAGCAACAGTGGGAAATTTAGGAATCTCGATGAAATTATAATAGCCGTTAGCGATTTTACCCAATTTCAACCGATTTCAAACAATAAAAACTATAATCATAAGAAACCCTAACGAAAATCTAGATGCTTACCAGATCGCGAATGAAGAACGCTTGAATGTAGGTTTGAGATCGCGATTGAATGACGGTACCATCTTTGTGTTTCTGTGTATATATGATATCATGTATGGAGGCGAATATTTGGATGCAAGGGTTTATATTATATAAGACCGGTTGGCAACTGCATTCTACCCACGTCCTAGTTTTGTGGTAACCGTGTTTAGTGGGAAAGATGAGCCGGAAAATGAGGGGGCGTACAGAACTGCCCAGAACTGCCACAATAGCAGTTAAATATAGGAGTTTAAATGGCCAAGATTTATTTTCAGCATGATCCAATGGAAAAGAATGATTTGAAGGGTGGTTAGACTTAACATCGGCATGGCAACGGGCCAATAAACCTCTACATCACTGCTAGACATTCCAAGGTTTCATGAGTAACAGCCA
The DNA here is from genome assembly GCA_030545235.1 of Helianthus tuberosus. NCBI lineage: Eukaryota > Viridiplantae > Streptophyta > Magnoliopsida > Asterales > Asteraceae > Helianthus > Helianthus tuberosus. The sequence goes on from CM060384.1 coordinate 155,304,859, forward strand.
CAGTTAAAAACATAATTCAGAAAAAGCTCAAAATACAATTAGCAAATATATCGTACAATAGAGTTCAAACTTACTATGCATGGTTCAACCTGACAAACACATGGTGTACTACCGAAAACAATCACCTCAATTGCACTTGATTTTGGTACCCTTCTGTAAAAAGAACCATTTTTTGGTGATCTTGATGGACCCTAAAACAAAAGAAAACATTTCCAGTAACAACAAACAAAAGTTATATATGAGAAAAAGTTGTGTCATATAATCAATCAGATTTCAAGTAAAAACATGTAAGGAAATTGATGTAACCATAAATGGATGTTTACTGCTTCAAAGTTGTTCACCAATGCTTGAATTTGATGACTGATTGTTTAAGGCGTAGGTATGTATAATATATAGGAGGAATCTTCAACTGAAAACCCCACTACCCAGGTTTGTAGGATGCTAGAATGGTGGAGATCTTGGGCAAGAGTTGTGGAGATCATGGGCAACACAAAATACAGCTACCAAAACTATCAAGAACTTCCCTCAACAGCCACACGAGCGGTTATTTTAGTGAGTTTAAGTGGCTGAGATTTAATCTCAGCCAAATCCAACGGTGGAGGTTCATTTACGAGTTGGTTACACTTAAAGGGCTTAATAATATATATAATTAACATAATTAGAAACAAAAGAGATTAACGAACTACAAATTATCGTGAACACTACATATTTACACATTTCAATGACACCAAACGGATTCAAATTTAATTTTTTTTAAGCCTATGGCATACCTGGAGAAGACTTGCCACTGTTTTGGGCTTCTTCCGTGATTAATTGAACGGCAGTATCAGTATCATCTTGGCCAGTTAAAAAGACAAGAATAACCCCCATTGGCTCCTACAAGTTAAAACAATAAACGCGTAAGATAATAATAAAAATATGAACAGAATGTAAATGTAGAATATAGTTTTAAAAATCATATACAATAGTGGGGCTACCTTATCATGAATTGACATTACTGTTGAAACAGTAGCTCGAAGACATTCTGAAACAGGCTCTTCAACATAGAAAATCTGAACGTTATATCCTCTACCCTGAAGTCACATCCTTTACGAGTAAGCAAACAAAACAAAGCAATATAGATGCCTAATTTCTATGTTTTATTGGTATAAAAACATTATTAATTCCTATTTTTTTATAAATATACCTCAACAGACAAAATAGCAGGTTCCGTCCACAGTCCACTATCTTCTCCTTCCAATCGAGGCCGCCTTTTTCTGATGAATATACAAAGTTGTAATACATTAGTCCTTGTACACTGGACCTGCAAACACTGGACTGACGATTGAGGAGGAGACAGACGCGTGTGTCGTCTTCAATCGAAAAAAAATAGTCCTTGTACAACTGTAATCAAATAAAATATTAGCAAGCACCGTACATCCATAACAAACTATTGAAACATGTACCAAAATCACCTCAAATTCTCTCCCAGACATTTCATCGAGAATGTGGAATGCACATATTAAAATTGAATCTAGTAATAAGACCTTTTAATCAGGTCATCCTCAAAATACATGTTTTACCAATAATCAGCGTTCAAAGCATCATTCTTATTTCCTGGTACAAAATTATAGTTTTTTCACCAAAAATTCACCACTGACCACGAAACGAAACTCGAGTGTTGAATATGAAAAAGTGTGTGAAACTGGTGATTGAAAGAAATTGGGATGCAGAACTTACATTTAGCAACAGTGGGAAATTTAGGTATCTCGATGAAATTATAATAGCCGTTAGCGATTTTACCCAATTTCATCCGATTTCAAACAATAAAAACTATAATCATAAGAAACCCTAATGAAACTCTAGATGCTTACCAGATCGCGAATGAAGAACGCTTGAATGTAGGTTTAAGATCGCGATTGAATGACGGTACCATCTTTGTGTTTCTGTGTATATATGATATCATGTATGGAGGCGAATATTTGGATGCAAGGGTTTATATTATATAAGAACGGTTGGCAACTGCATTCTACCCACGTCCTAGTTTTGTGGTAACCGTGTTTAGTGGGAAAGATGGGCCGGAAAATGAGGGGGCGTACAGAACCGCCCAGAACTGCCACAATAGCAGTTAAATATAGGAGTTTAAAGGGTCAAAATTTATTTTCAGCATGATCCAATGGACAAGAATGATTTGAAGGGTGGTTAGACTTAACATCGGCATGGCAACGGGCCAATAAACCTCTACATCACTGCTAGACATTCCAAGGTTTCATGAGTAACAGCCACAGTTAAAAACATAATTCATAAAAAGCTCAAAATACAATTAGCAAAAATATCGTACAATAGATTTCAAACTTACTCTGCATGGTTCAACCTGACAAACACATGGTGTACTACCGAAAACAATCACCTCAATTGCACTTGATTTTGGTACCCTTCTGTAAAAAGAACCATTTTTTGGTGACCTTGATGGACCCTAAAACAAAAGAAAACATTTCCAGTAACAACAAACAAAAGTTATATATGAGAAAAAGTTGTGTCATATAATCAATCAGATTTCAAGTAAAAACATGTAAGGAAATTGATGTAACCATAAATGGATGTTTACTGCTTCAAAGTTGTTCATCAATGCTCGAATATGATGACTGATTGTTTAAGGCGTAGGTATGTATAATATATAGGAGGAATCTTCAACTGAAAACCCCACTACCCAGGTTTGTAGGATGCTAGAATGGTGGAGATCATGGGCAAGAGTTGTGGAGATCATGGGCAGCACAAAATGGAGCTACCAAAACTATCGAGAACTTCCCTCAACCGCCACACGAGCGGTTATTTTAGTGAGTTTAAGTGGCTGATATTTAATCTCAGCCAAATTCAACGGTGCAGGTTCATTTACGAGTTGGTTACACTTAATGGGCTTAATAATATATATAATTAACATAACTAGAAAAAAAAGAGATTAACGAACTACAAATTATCGTGAACACTACATATTTACACATTTCAATGACACCAAACGGATTCAAATTTAAATTTTTTTTAAGCCTATGGCATACCTGGAGAAGACTTGCCACTGTTTTGGGCTTCTTCCGTGATTAATTGAACGGCAGTATCACTATCATCTTGGCCAGTTAAAAAGACAAGAATAACCCCCATTGGCACCTACAAGTTAAAACAATAAACGCGTAAGATAATAATAAAAATATGAACAGAATGTAAATGTAGAATATAGTTTAAAAAATCATATACAATAGTGGGGCTACCTTATCATGAATTGACATTACTGTTGAAACAGTAGCTCGAAGACAATCTGAAACAGGCTCTTCAACATAGAAAATCTGAACGTTATATCCTCTACCCTGAAGTCACATCCTTTACGAGTAAGCAAACAAAACAAAGCAATATAGATGCTTAATTTCTATGTTTTTATTGGTATAAAAACATTATTAATTCCTATTTTTTTTTATAAATATACCTCAACAGACAAAATAGCAGGTTCCGTCCACAGTCCACTATCTTCTCCTTCCAATCGAGGCCTCCTTTTTCTGATGAATATACAAAGTTGTAATACATTAGTCCTTGTACACTGGACCTGCAAACACTGGACTGACGATTGAGGAGGAGACAGACGCGTGTGTCGTCTTCAATCGAAAAAAATAGTCCTTGTACAACTGTAATCAAATAAAATATTAGCAAGCACCATACATCCACAACAAACTGTTGAAACATGTACCAAAATCACCTCAAATTCTCTCACAGACATTTCATCGAGCATGTGGAATGCACATATTAAAATTGAATCTAGTAATAAGACCTTTTAATCAGGTCATCCTCAAAATACATGTTTTACCAATAATCAGCGTTCAAAGCATCATTCTTTTTTCCTGGTACAAAATTGTAGTTTTTTCACCAAAAATGCACCACTGACCACGAAACGAAACTCGAGTGTTGAATATGAAAAAGTGTGAAACTGGCGATTAAAAGAAATTGGGATGCAGAACTTACATTTAGCAACAGTGGGAAATTTAGGTATCTCGATGAAATTATAATAGCCGTTAGCGATTTTACCCAATTTCATCCGATTTCAAACAATAAAAACTATAATCATAAGAAACCCTAACGAAAATCTAGATGCTTACCAAATCGCGAATGAAGAACGCTTGAATGTAGGTTTGAGATCGCGATTGAATGACGGTACCATCTTTGTGTTTCTGTGTATATATGATATCATGTATGGAGGCGAATATTTGGATGCAAGGGTTTATATTATATAAGACCGGTTGGCAACTGCATTCTACCCACGTCCTAGTTTTTGTGTTAACCGTGTTTAGTGGGAAAGATGGGCCGGAAAATGAGGGGGCGTACAGAACCGCCACAATAGCAGTTAAATATAGGAGTTTAAAGGGTCAAGATTTATTTTCAGCATGATCCAATGGACAAGAATGATTTGAAGGGTGGTTAGACTTAATGGGTTCCATAGATATATATAATTTGTATGTGGTTTTGTAAATCAATGATGTCATATATACGTGATAAACTTTATAGAGATCGAAATCTTTTTTTATAAAATAGATCACTAAAAATGGTAAAAGTAAAAAAAAAAATTAGGGTGTTTACTTTAGTTTCACAAAATTGAAGAGAGAATACAATCCATAATTTTGTTTTATTCACACTAGTGAGACACATGCAGTACCTAAACCAAGACGTTTTGATTTCTAGTATCAAAATAGCAAAAAAGCAACAGTAATAGTCCGTCATCACCACATGAAATTTCAGTGACAATGCCCATAGGCATGTCGGGTGGACAGACTCGTAGAACCACTGTTCCCTGAATTAAAGTTTTAACATTTAGACTACATGTTGTGACCCGCGGCGAGCCACGTAAGCTGCCACTCGCTCGCGAACACCGCAATGGGGTTAAGCCAGCGCTAGCATGAGTGGCCAGCGTGAGGGTAGTAGCCTGGGCAAGCGGATGTTTTAGGGGTGTTTTGAGATGTGGTATCTTGGACGAGCAGAGGTTAATCACAACAGGCTCAAGTGAGAGGATGTGCGAGTGATCTAGGTGATGACTAGTCGTCTAGTCAGTGACATGTGTCGCAATTTTAGAGGATGAACCCAGGTTGTCAAGTAAGTGACAACAGTTAGTCTTACATACATAGGGGTGTTCATTGGATAACACTAAAAAAGTGGGGAATTGGAAACCATTCATTTATCATGTTTAAAATTCAACCTAACACATTAAAAAACATTATTTAAAAAAATAACGTTTTTCCTTATAAAATGTAGAAGCCTTTTTAGTAAAAAAAATCAAAAACTAAAAATATATAAAAAAAAGTTTCAAAGACCGTTAAAATAGGTTATATTTTTTTTACAAAAATGATTTTTTATTGAAATAGTTTCTACACATTTTTATATGAAAAAACTCCGAAATTTTTTTTGAAAATTTTAATTTTTAGCATTTTAAATTGAATTTATAAGATATATTAGCATATTAAATGCACTGTTCATCGATTCTCATTTTTTAGTGTTCCCCAATCAAACTTATATTATATTAAATTCACGGTCTGTAAGGACCTAGCGCGCCTACAGTTTTAAATTACTTACGGTCCATAAGGCAATAAGCTTTACGGTCCGTAAGGACTATCAGAACAAAATATAATCAATACCTTACGGTCCGTAAGACTTAAGCCTTGTGGTCCGTAAGGGTAACTCAGAGGCCAGGATGTGATTTTAAACTATTAGTGCCTTAGATTGTTATTTTGAGTAAACCACATGGACTAACTATGTAATTAACTCAATGATTAATTAACTTAATATATAAAAAGTAATAAATGAAAAAAAAAATCTAAATTGATCGAATGAAATAAATAAATCTTCATATACTAATAAATGAAAAAAAATTGGACACGTATCACTTTCTGGTGCTTTGTCATCTTATTTTCCTATTTATCTCTTATATTAAATAATAATAATAATTTTAAACAAAATTAGATAAAAATATATATTTGTTTTTCTATAAATAATTTTAAATAAATATAAATGAAAAAAAAATTGGACACATGTCACTACTTTCTGGTGTTTTGTCATCTTATTTTCTTATTTATCTCTTATATTAAATAATAATAATAATAATAATAATAATAATAATAATAAGAATAAATTATGATTTTGGCCCTTGTATTTATATCACTTTTACCCTTTTAGCCTCAAAATAAATCTTTTAACATCTGAGCCCCCAACGTATATTTTTTTTTTCTTACTGCCCTTTTAACCCCTAACACTAACCCCATCCATTTACTTTTAGGGGCCAAAAGAGTTAGAAAAAAGACGTTGAGGGCAAAAAGGGTTAGAAAAAAAAACGTTGAGGGCTCAGATGTTAAAAGATCCTTTTTGGGCTAAAAGGGTAAAAGTAATATAACCACATAGCCAAAAGCGTAATTTACTCTAATAATAATTTTAAACAAAATTAGATAAGAATAAATATTTTTTTCTATAAATAATTTTAAACAAATATTTAGATAAGAATAAACATTTGTTTTTTATATAAATAAAAAGCTATATCCCAAGTATTTTTTTTGAACGACCAATCAAATCAATCCCGAGTACTCTCAGGGCATCCACAGGACCAAATAGAGTACTCCGAGAGTAACCCGAGTCCGTCATATATATTGGAGTTCGGTGATTGAAAATATGGTAAATTAAGAATCAAAGGTTCCCATTTGAAACTGAAATCTTATAATAAGTGAATAGTATACCAAAGTTCATTTTTAAAAGATAAATTTTAGCGACTGTAAGGGTTAACATATGACATTATATTTTATTCAAAATGTGCGATACACGAGTTTTCTTAAAGATATATCTATTTTATTATTTTTTATATAAAATTATATTTATACAGCTCGTGTAATACACCGCATTCAAACCTAGTTATAATTAATAAATTATATAACAACCCTCCTAAAATATTTCCGACACTCCTAAAATATTTATAACATCCCTATACTTCCTAAATTACACCCCGTATACGTAAATAGGCCCTAAATACCTTTAATTTTATAAAAATAAAATAAAAACAATTTTTACTGGTTCCTGGCGGGGCGCGAAGCCTTTAGCCACCCTGGTCGCGGGCCGCGACAGCTCAAGATCAGGGTGCCCCCGGTGCCGCCACGTGGCACGAACGTGTTGGATCTAGGGTTTGAGTCAGCCAAGCTAGGGCCTACCCTAGTTGGCCTCGCGGGCCGCGAAGCCTGTTACTGAAACCTTCGCGGGGCGCGACAAAGTGCCTGATCAGCACTATAAATAGGATCGATCGGATTCATTCCAAATCGTTCAAACTTTTACTTTCTCTCTCAAAATTCTGAATAGTAGGCATAATATCCGGGCATTATACCCCCTAATTAGCGAAGCTCTGCCTCATTATAAGTATTTTAACCCCCGTTTACGTATTAGATACGCTTCCCGATTGATCTAGTGCTCCGTAACGGCTGTCGTGGTTCTGCCCAACGTAGTCGTTGGAGTTCTGTCTCGGGGAGGGTATAACTAATGTAAATATTGGGTTATTATACTAACGCGTATGCATTGTTTAATTTATTAGATTATAACCAGGAAATCACAGGGAAAAATCTAAAATAACAATGTGAGTAATCTTCTTTTTGTAAACTGTTTTTATAAAACCTTAATTGTTTTAAAATATAATTAGTAGTGATTGAGTCTTTGTAATTCTTCAATTGCTGCCGGTATGTTGGGGTTTTGTATACAAAATGTGGAACACGCTAATAATGGACAACGAGATAGCCAATGAGTAATATGACCCACCGGTCAGGATTGACAGTACTGAATGAGTAATTGTGTAGATATGAACATTGTAATAGCTCTCAATACTGTGAAATGATAAAACCTGTTTTGATTAAACTGGGATTCACTCACCAGTATTTCCCACTGACAAATGTTTTTAAAACGTGTTTCAGGTAACAAAATGTGAAAGCCAAATAGAAGTCAGCTGGACAGCACTGAAGGTTTGGAAAATGTGGCTATAAAAGTTACCTAAATAAAGAAGATGTTTTATTTAAATAAAATAGGGTTTATCCCTATAAACATGTTTGTAATAGAAACTTGGGTTTTACCCATGTGTTTATTATTATAAAGATGTGGTATTTTACTCTGATAAAATATTTCCTAACTACGGTCCTGATGTAAATTATGCTGCCAAAAATGATAAATATCGATACCACTGATACTGGCTCGCGGCCGCCCTTTCCCAAGAGATAGGGGCCGGGGTTGCGACAGATTAAAGTGGTATCAGAGCTAAAGCCACTGATTTCAGCCACATAAGTGTTCTGCTGACAATGAAATTGTCAATTCTGTTAGTAAATAATCTAAACAATTATGTGCATACGTGTATATTATTGTTTTGTTATTTGACAATTTGTTAGTTTACAGTATGAGTGATCAAGGACCATCGGACGCTTCTCGTCAACTGTCTAGTTCTCCTATAGACGAAGAACTTCTTCCCAGCTGTCACACCCCAATTTTCCACGTGTCACCGGTGGGCCCGGTGGGGAGTATAGTGACGTAGTTGATGTCATCATAGTCAAACAACACAATAATTAAATGCACAGCGGAAGCAAAAGATAAATATATTACAAACCGATATAAAGTAATATCAAGTATTACAAACGGAATGTAAAGGATCCACAGGCGGATCAAAAATAAAATAAGATATTGTTCAACAGCTTTATTGTCGTCCAAGCTTGCGAGACTTATTGTGGACGCTCTAGAAGACAGCCAGCCTATTACGCGTAGTACCTGCACTTAACCTTTTGGAAAATACGTCAGTTTACACTGGTAAATACAATTTAACTGACTCATTTTGAAAAGGGTTGAAAATTGATTTGAATGCACGTGGCACAAACTATTTTATAACTTGGGATAATTATGTGAATATAATACTTGTAAACGAATTACATGTTACTCATGCGTTCAGTAGCCCGATCCGTAGACCGGGTTAAAGATTAATAGACACACCACATGTTTATTTACGCACAGACAGGTGTACGCCTACACCCCGCGTTCGGTCGTGGCCATTTCGTAAAATGATGCCGGGGATATCCGGGACATGGTCATTAACCCCCCAAAGGCTTTAAGCAAACAAAACATTTCAAAACAAGGCATATCAATAAATTTAACCTCTATTCGATTAAAGAATTCAATGCCGGACCAAGCGGTATTTTAAATACCGTACCCCAAGCCCGTATAGGGAAAATAAGTTAACAGTATTTACCTGAGCTAAATATAAATTCAATCCCAGCCGTATACCACCAAGCAAGTACAGATAGCTTTTACTGGGCTCCTAAATCTGGAATGAAGGTTTTTAATAACCTATTAGATTCCTAACGGGTCTTTAATTAAGCCTAAGCTTAGACCGGTTAGTTTTAAAAAGAAGGACACGGTTCAAACGCATGATAAAGCGAAGACCGGTTTAGAATGTGGTTTTGACCCGACAAGCTTGTATGCTTGTTTAATATGGGCAACTTAAACACATTCTGAATTTTGAGACAAAAACGATATGGTTTGACCCGTTTCAGCTAATATATGCAAACTAGTTACATACGCCAATCCGAACGCGAAAAATGCGTAACGAGTAACCAAAAGAGTCATATACAAGTTTCCTGAGTTAATATGCCTTAAATATGTTGTGATATCAGTAAGATATCTTTTATTATGCCCAAAACGGATTTAAACACAAATTATGCCTTATAAGGGCATTTTGGTCATTTAAGAGATTATAAAAGAGTTTATTTGGAAATCTGAGTTACAGGTCTGATTTATACAGTAAATATACTTAATTTGATAAGTTATAACAGTAGGGTATGACCCATTTGTGAAACTTATCATTTAAAACCAAACTATGCACCTTAGGGGTATTTTGGTAATTTCACAAGGGCTAAAAATGTCAATATTGGAAACCTGAGTTTATAAACTTGTTCTTACTGTTATTATATAAAAATATGCTAAAAATATCAGTAGGTATCAATCTTATATGTTTAATATGGTTATAGAGCATACTATGCGATGAAAACGCTTAAAAGGCGATTTAGAGCCGTTTCCGGGTTTTTAAAAGAAAGCTGATATTTTTATATTTCCAGAATGTTCAAAATACTTTATTTATCAAATAAAATCAGTAGAAAAAGGTTTGGGGCCAAAAGGATTTGTAAAACTCATTTTATGGCTTAAAAGGGCAAAATCGGTATTTACCGAATTAAACTTAGAGACCTATGATACGATCAGCCAAAAATTAATTAAAAATCTTTAAAAATCCTAAAATATTATATTATATCAGTGGGTAAAAAGTTTGATATCAAAAAGTGGGTTTAAATAGGCTTTACGCTAATTACGCCGTTTATGTAACATAAAGCTTTCAAATTGCGATAATGAGCATAACTCTTATTCTGGACCTCAAACTGATATCAAATTTTCGGTGCAAGTTTATAAATCAGTAACAAATGTTTCTACTCTTTCACTTTTTCAAAAATCGCGTTTTATAGTAAAAAGGGCAAAGTAGTCAATTTTAAGCATAAATCGAAAACATGCATATGGACCGGATAAGTATTGAACCAAGTTGTAAAATCTCAGAGAGTTAAACTTATATGAAAATTGGTCCAAAATAAGCTCTAATTCAGATCTCAAACATGCATGAACGGATCAGAACTGAAAGTCAAAGAAAAAGTCAATTTATGCGACTTTCGGTTCCGATTCGGGTTTAAACTGAAAATTGTCGAGTTGATCATGTTGAAACATGTTCTTATATTAATTACAAAGTTATTTTGATGATCAAACAGGTTGCATGTAGTCTATATTGCTAATCATGCTTAAATTTGCAAAAACACATCCTGTTGACTTTTTAAGAAATGCTTTGACTCGACAATTAACATACTTAGAGTGGGAATCTGAAAATACCCTTTTAGGGGTTTATTACCCATATAAATACCAACTTGTAGGTACTTTCAATTTGAGAAATGACAGAGCCAATCTCGTTTCATCTTAAAGTCAAGTTTAAATTATGATAGTTTGACTTTCGGTTAAAGAACTAAGCTAGAACGAATTTGAGAAGGTTATGAACACTTACAATGGTCCTAAATAAGCTTAGAGATCACTTAGAAGGCCTGAGGTTGATCAGAGAGCTCCAGAACTTAGAATGCAAATGAAGTACCAAGTGACTTACCTTATTTATATAATTTTCGGGACTTCGTAAGATCGTGACAAGTGTCGGGGACAAGTAATCAGATCATGGCATGTGTTGGGTGGTTTAAACATACTATGGGCAGCCCCTAGTATCGATCTTGTGGGTTTGAAAACAGTTTTGAACATGAAAACAGCAACGAACAGGCTGTAATCAGCTGTTCTGCACTTCTGTGCAGGCCTCGCGGCCCGCCTGAGAAACCCAGGCCTGTTACGCGGCCCGCCTGCAGGTTCATAACAGCAAACACAGTTCCAGTTTTGGCAGAAATGGTCCCTGTGAGCTTTAATGTCATTTAAGGCACGTTCAAGGCCCGTTATCCTCATTTTAAGGCACCACTATGATGTTTAAACATAGGGGACATGAAACATGCTCAAAAACATGTCGGATGTCGGTTCGTTTGGCCGTACGGTCACGTTGTTTGCCTATTTACGACGAAACACGAACGGACGCTAAAAACGAACCAAACGACGCGACGAAAGGGATTTTATCAAGGTGATCACTAAAATAAAATATTTTAGTGCTTACATAAATTTTTGGGTGTCCGGGGATATTCAGATTGTGAGATATGCGCGAAAATGCAAACTTGTGCACTTTTTGACACTTTTAGTCCCTGGTGGACTTAAAAGTTTATTTTTGCGCACCAAACACCTCTAAGCCTATATCTAAGCTATAGAAATGATAATTAGGGCATGTTTAACTCATGGTTATATTCCGGAAGGTTCGAAACCCAACGAATCGGCATACTTTTGCCGTTTGACGCAAATAGTCCTTTAATTGCGCAAAGTAGCGCGAAATGCTGTTTAATGATAGCAAAGCCTTCCATGGAACATATTGATCATTCCCAAGTATATACATACCTGTTACTATGCTCCCGTTCGCTTAAATGGTCACCGAAGGCGTAGATTCAAAAATTGACGCTTTAGGCCCCTCTATTGCGCAAACTTGCACATCTCATCATTTATTAGCATTGAAGCCTCATCAAATCCATATTAGGCATTCTTGGAAATATTATTAAACATCATGATGCTTTGGGTTCGCTAAAAGGCCATTCAGGGGTATAATTAAACATATTGACACTTTTAGTCCCTCTAACTTGCAAAGTTGCGCGGAACTTTACTTATAGGCATAAAAACCTTAGATGGCCATTATTTGGCATTCCCGAGAGTATAATCAAATATTATTAAGCTCCCGGTTTGTTAGAAGGTCACTCAGAGGTAAGAATTAACATGTTGACGCTTTTAACTCTTTATTGCGCAAACTTTCAATTAATTACGCAAACGACTACACTTATTCATCAAGTGGCACATTTGTGAATATAAACATCGTGAGAGGTTATTTTGAAACTTATTTTAGGTATGCTAACACTTCCAGTCCTTTTTATTATCAAATTTTTCGATTTTTCGAAAAATTAGTCCCTTAAATTCAACATTGGACTTTATTAGGGTTTATTACACGTGCCAATACATCATTGGACGTGATTTTACGAGGTGTTACATCCTCACCCCCTTAAAAGAAATCTCGACCTCGAGATTTGTTAAAGTGCTGGAAGTTCTTTTTGTCACATAATGGATTTAACTTCTATAGCAAATCTGGAGTCTCTCCAAGCTTTCAAATTGACCTCTATAATAGGTACATGTATCCTTTTGGAGCTTCTAATCCTGTCGATCCTTGATCGACACAGGTTGCTCATCAAATCATAAATCTGCATATCACTATGCGATAATGCTTCTTGACTTGTTGGCGAAGCACGTCTTTAAATCCTTAGTGTATATTGCGAGCTCTGCCCAGCTCCTTATATAGGTTTTAGCTTATAAGCTATTTGATCTTGTGACATTCGATTCCTTCGAATGATTCTACATATTCAGAGTTCAACTAGTCTAATAATTAACAAATTGGTAACCCTTCCAGGGCGATATCTTTGTTAAACCTTATTTCTTAACAAGAACTTAGGAGGTTTGCTATTTTCATTAATCCTTGATTTCCTGCCAACACTGGCACTTACAGATGAACATGGATTTGTATGATCCTATTCGTTGTTTCCAAGGCAACTTTCAGATCCTGATGATTGGACGTACCAATCCTCTAATTAACAATAGGTATTCAACATTTCATCTAAGCAAGGTCTCCAAAAGAGCAGCCTTGATACTTATACATCAACTATAATAGAAAAGCTTATCTCAATTTGGAATGGTTATTCCAACCATTACTTAAAACTAATCTTAAGGGATAGTTAATCCTCACAGTTAGTCGAACAAATCGACGATCCTGGGCAGCTGATGGAAATTCTTAATTGTTGCCTAATTTGGGTTGCGGTATTCAATGCATAAGCAAAATGAACCGTCTTTCTTAATTGACAATACCGAATTCTTAGAATATAGGGTTAGGCTATATGAATTCTTTATTTTCAAAACTTATTTAATTGGGGTTTTGATCCTTCCAATAATGGCACTAGCCGTCTTGGAGATTTCATAAGAATGCAACCCTAAATGGGATATAAATCTTAATTCTACCTGCCTCTCAGGAGGTAAACATGTAATCAAGATACAATGAGGTTACAGAGATTTTCCAAATCTCAGGCCCCAATTCATCTGTCATATTCTGTGTCAGATAAGTGACACATTTATGTCACAAGTCCATGAATTCCTTAATCGGGAACATTTACTTTGGCAATTCCATTCTGGATATCTTCCTTGAATACCATTAGTTGACTTTAGTACCATATGACTATTAGAATATCCTTGCGGTTCCATGCATTAAACCTCCATACTGATCAGGCATGGAAGCAATCTATGGAACATATTAAGATACACCAATCCTCATGTGGCGCTTTTATCATACCGTCTGGTATTCGCAATCGATGGAAATCAAAGAGATATCAACTATACATGCTGACGCACTTCTTTTAGAGAGAGGGTACTTCTAGAATTCCATGATTAGAGATTTCTAACAGGAACAGAAGAAATGGTTCTTATGATTTTGCTTGTAAGTTTTACCTTACACCTACTATCCGGGGTTCTTACGGGAAAGATTAAAAGTTTGCTAAGCTTATGGTTTTATGAGAGACTTAGCAGTACCTGCAGCCAAACGTAATTCCTAGCCATAAAATCACCATAATGGATTTATCTGGCATCATTATTAATGTGAACTGCCTCTAATTATTCATCAGGAGGGTTAAACGCCTCCATTCTTAATCCGTTTAAGCTTAGCTATAAAATCTTTGACAAAATTTAGAGCAGTCTCAGCCTTGACTGGTTGTTTCTTAATCTATATAACGTGAGTAGCTGAGGTAGATCCACAATGGACTCTTAATAAGCAGGCTTTGAAACCTTAAGGCGCCCTCTTATTGCCGATGCTAAATCATAATATATATATAGTGCATTATGCTTAAATTCTAGGTTAACCGAATAAGAGCACTATTTCAACCAATGAACCAAGGTTTGCAACCTACTGCCGATGGTGTATAGCTCTTATGGGGGAGTCGGAAAAATTCTTATTCCATCTTTTCCATTTCGCAAGACGGATACCAGGTTTTTCTAATAAGGTCCTTAAAATTTGAACCGTCCCATACTGTATAAGGGAATCTTTCTTGTGGACTCCATTAGTGTCCTCACTAATCAAGGGTATTACCACCGAATGATTTTGACGTATTCCATCCTTTCTAGTGTTTAGTCAACATAAGCAAGCCAAGAGTAACCAAAACATAGAGGTAAAATCTTGGATTCTATTACTTAGTCAATATATGGAGGATAAGTAGGTGACTTATAGTAAGAAGTAAGGAAGTTATTGTACATGTGCTTATATTCAATCAAAAATAGAAATTTCACAAACTAGGCACCTAGCTCGGTTGGCTAGGCGCGCGAAAGGGTGTGGCCTAGACCCAGGTTCGATTCCGGGGACGGCCAGTTCCACCATTTTTTTATGTTTAATATTTATTAATCGCACAGATACATGTAATTATGAGGGTTGTCTCATAAGGAGTCTTGAAAATTAATTGCTTCTTATTACCCACAATATGGGCTTGATTTTTCAAGACAACCAAATCGATTTTTCACTATATTGCGTCCTTATACTTTAACTGAAACTAGGACATCGGACGAATGATTCCTAATGGATATAAAACATTCATCTAATATTGCTGAAGTAGTCTCTGAGGTACTATCGACCAATTTTACTTCATACTTAACGCTTAGAGTTTTAACAGGCAGATTTAATGATTTACAATATCTATTGTCTACGAGAGACTTATCTGAACCTGAATCAAATAATACTCTAACATGAGCGTTATTGATATAAAAAGTACCTATTGTGACCTTGTCATCCTGAATAGCCTCTTGAGTATCCATTTGAGAGTTTCCGATTTTGGTCTTCTTAGCCTCGCCAGACTTCTTGGTTTTATTAGGGCAATTAGTTTTGATGTGCCCTATTTCATTGCAACCATAGCAGGTTGCGTCCTTCATCTTCTTGCAGTCCAAAGTCTTATGCCCCTTGGACTTGCATACCCCACATGCAAAAGTTCTCGACTGTGCATGCGAGTTCGATCCATACCTGCACTTCCCTACGTGCTGTTTCTTGCAGATTTTACATCTGGGTTTTTCACCTGACTGCTGGTTGTCCTTTAAATCCTTCCCAGACGTAGTTGCTCCTTCCTTGGCAGCCTTAGGGCAATTAGTACTGATGTGGCCCTTTTCGCCGCAGCTAAAACAGTTTGCATTCTTTATGTCCCTACATTCGTGGGACTGGTGGCCAGTCCTTTTACAGATGCCACATTGCTTTATCTTTTGGTTTGATCGACACTGTCCCCAGTGTCTTCTTTTGCAGGTTTTACATTTGGGTTTTGCCTCCTTTGGCTTGGACTGGTTATAGCTTGAACCGGTCTTACCCTTTTTACAGCCCTTATTTGGGGTGTTATCGCATTTTCACTTATGATCCTTTAACACACGGTCCACGGCTTTGTTTACGGCTGTATCCAACATAGCCTGCAACTCGGTGCTTGTTAAGTTCAGTCTTGCATCATCATTCCGATCAACTAGACGATTGTAAGCTTCAGAGGAGTCAGCCATGGTGAAGCTTTGAAGGCTACAAACCAAGTAGTAATAAATTGGTTTAATTATATAGCGAATTGTCGAACTTGGTAATTTAGTAGCCATGGTGCGAAAAACCATATGGGCCAACAGGTAGTATTTAATTTATTGGATTATGTTTTGCCTAAGTTTTTAAATAAACCATTCTTGGCGTTTAAACGGAATATAATCCTTCATATTTACTAGACAGGGGACTTAAGTCACGACTGTCAATGTCATACTGACATCTTATATAGCACAACGGCTTGTTCCAAAGGACTTTTCGATGGCACAGATGCCTTGTCACTAGGGGAATTTTAAAACATAATCAATGATTCCTTTGGATCGGAAAATTTCATAATTCATTGTCTTGACAATAAGTTATGAAATAAAACTATCGTTTTCATGTATGCGTCTTTGCCCGTAGGTATACATCCCAGGTGGATGTTTAGATGTGTACATCATGTTCGACATTTATTAGCCATGATTCCTATTGATTATATAGGCTAAATAAAGGGTTTGGAAGTTCCTAGTATAAAGATGACAATCGTGATTTTATCGTATCACTGTTGTCGGGAGTGTTAACACGTTTTCAAGTGTTAATAAGGATCTGAATCTCTTTTAAACAGGTTTTACCATCTTAGCTAGGTCTTCAATGACATTCAAGCTAGGTCAAACCTTTTAAGATTCTCTTTTAATACATATACTTAACAGAAAAGGAATAACATTTATTTTATTCAGGATTTTTATCATAAATCCTAATTTATAAGTTAGTAATAGCACAAATGGCCTAGTCGAGTAGACAAGTTTAATTTATAAATCATGATTTCTGAGAATCGAGACATTATAATTTATCCTAGTTATAAAACATTACGGATATTAAGGTGGCACAAAGGCCTAGTCACATGGACACTTTTAAATTATAAGCTATGATTTCTGAGAATCAGAGCACGAAGGAACTCTGGCACAATAGGCCTAGTCACAAGGACGTTTATAAATTATAAGCTATGATTTCAGAGAATCAAAGCCTTGAGGTGTGAACCTAGTTCATTACCTTTTTCTGACAGGGAGTCATAGCTACCACTGTATTTTGGCTCATGTAGAAATGAGCAAGGCCCGTAGGCACTATATTACCACGTATGGTTAAAATATGATTATTTTAATTGATGATGTAAACCCAGGATTCAGAGATCATTAAACTGGGTTAGGAATCTTTTGAAGAATCCTTAATAACGTGTGTGATTTCCAACGAATCACATCTGCCGGGAGTGTTAACATGTTTTCAGATGTTAACTGGGATACGAATCTTTTAAACAGGTCTTACCATTTTGGCCAGGTTTTTATAATGACACTCAGGCTAGGTTTCACTCTTAAGATTCTTTTAATATTTATCGCAAAAAATTTCTAAATTGAACTGTTAATAGGGATCTGAATCTAAATTGAGGAACTGCCATCTTGGCCGGTCTTAATATGACCCGAAGCTAGGTCTCGCCCTTTTAGATTTTGCCATTTTATTATAATGGTAGATCTTATAAAGGAGTGTTATTTTTTTTCTTACTTCATGTTTAGAATGAAAGTTTAAACTTAATCATTCCTCCATAAAAATAAAGGTATAAAGTTGCCCTAAGCGGGACTTGAAAGTAATAATGTTGTCCTCGAAGGGACTGAAAAGATAAGTATGCCCTTATAAGGACTTACTAAGGAAACGAACTTCAGCAACAAGGAGTTTCTTCTTCATTTTACTTCTGAATGTCTTCTCCTTGGTTGTACGTTAATCCTAGTCGCAACACGAAGCTCGGCCTTTCCTAGGCTTCAATGGGGAGAATTTCCACTACGGCTTCTTTGCTTGGCGACATATTAAAATATATAATTGAAAGTAATAATCCTCCGAATAGAGATGAGAGTATTCCTATGTTAAGTCTAGACTCAGAAAGTTAAGGAATGTGCTACTGTGTCATTGAGATTAAACACAAAAAGGATAGTGTTTAATTCACTCAATGTTGGCTCTGATACCAACCTGTCACACCCCAATTTTCCACGTGTCACCGGTGGGCCCGGTGGGGAGTATAGTGACGTAGTTGATGTCATCATAGTCAAACAACACAATAATTAAATGCACAGCGGAAGCAAAAGATAAATATATTACAAACCGATATAAAGTAATATCAAGTATTACAAACGGAATGTAAAGGATCCACAGGCGGATAAAAAATAAAATAAGATATTGTTCAACAGCTTTATTGTCGTCCAAGCTTGCGAGACTTATTGTGGACGCTCTAGAAGACAGCCAGCCTATTACGCGTAGTACCTGCACTTAACCTTTTGGAAAATACGTCAGTTTACACTGGTAAATACAATTTAACTGACTCATTTTGAAAAGGGTTGAAAATTGATTTGAATGCACGTGGCACAAACTATTTTATAACTTGGGATAATTATGTGAATATAATACTTGTAAACGAATTACATGTTACTCATGCGTTCAGTAGCCCGATCCGTAGACCGGGTTAAAGATTAATAGACACACCACATGTTTATTTACGCACAGACAGGTGTACGCCTACACCCCGCGTTCGGTCGTGGCCATTTCGTAAAATGATGCCGGGGATATCCGGGACATGGTCATTAACCCCCCAAAGGCTTTAAGCAAACAAAACATTTCAAAACAAGGCATATCAATAAATTTAACCTCTATTCGATTAAAGAATTCAATGCCGGACCAAGCGGTATTTTAAATACCGTACCCCAAGCCCGTATAGGGAAAATAAGTTAACAGTATTTACCTGAGCTAAATATAAATTCAATCCCAGCCGTATACCACCAAGCAAGTACAGATAGCTTTTACTGGGCTCCTAAATCTGGAACGAAGGTTTTTAATAACCTGTTAGATTCCTAACGGGTCTTTAATTAAGCCTAAGCTTAGACCGGTTAGTTTTAAAAAGAAGGACACGGTTCAAACGCATGATAAAGCGAAGACCGGTTTAGAATGTGGTTTTGACCCGACAAGCTTGTATGCTTGTTTAATATGGGCAACTTAAACACATTCTGAATTTTGAGACAAAAACGATATGGTTTGACCCGTTTCAGCTAATATATGCAAACTAGTTACATACGCCAATCCGAACGCGAAAAATGCGTAACGAGTAACCAAAAGAGTCATATACAAGTTTCCTAAGTTAATATGCCTTAAATATGTTGTGATATCAGTAAGATATCTTTTATTATGCCCAAAACGGATTTAAACACAAATTATGCCTTATAAGGGCATTTTGGTCATTTAAGAGATTATAAAAGAGTTTATTTGGAAATCTGAGTTACAGGTCTGATTTATACAGTAAATATACTTAATTTGATAAGTTATAACAGTAGGGTATGACCCATTTGTGAAACTTATCATTTAAAACCAAACTATGCACCTTAGGGGTATTTTGGTAATTTCACAAGGGCTAAAAATGTCAATATTGGAAACCTGAGTTTATAAACTTGTTATTACTGTTATTATATAAAAATATGCTAAAAATATCAGTAGGTATCAATCTTATATGTTTAATATGGTTATAGAGCATACTATGCGATGAAAACGCTTAAAAGGCGATTTAGAGCCGTTTCCGGGTTTTTAAAAGAAAGCTGATATTTCTATATTTCCAGAATGCTCAAAATACTTTATTTATCAAATAAAATCAGTAGAAAAAGGTTTGGGGCCAAAAGGATTTGTAAAACTCATTTTATGGCTTAAAAGGGCAAAATCGGTATTTACCGAATTAAACTTAGAGACCTATGATACGATCAGCCAAAAATTAATTAAAAATCTTTAAAAATCCTAAAATATTATATTATATCAGTGGGTAAAAAGTTTGATATCAAAAAGTGGGTTTAAATAGGCTTTACGCTAATTACGCCGTTTATGTAACATAAAGCTTTCAAATTGCGATAATGAGCATAACTCTTATTCTGGACCTCAAACTGATATCAAATTTTCGGTGCAAGTTTATAAATCAGTAACAAATGTTTCTACTCTTTCACTTTTTCAAAAATCGCGTTTTATAGTAAAAAGGGCAAAGTAGTCAATTTTAAGCATAAATCGGAAACATGCATATGGACCGGATAAGTATTGAACCAAGTTGTAAAATCTCAGAGAGTTAAACTTATATGAAAATTGGTCCAAAATAAGCTCTAATTCAGATCTCAAACATGCATGAACGGATCAGAACTGAAAGTCAAAGAAAAAGTCAATTTATGCGACTTTCGGTTCCGATTCGGGTTTAAACTGAAAATTGTCGAGTTGATCATGTTGAAACATGTTCTTATATTAATTACAAAGTTATTTTGATGATCAAACAGGTTGCATGTAGTCTATATTGCTAATCATGCTTAAATTTGCAAAAACACATCCTGTTGACTTTTTAAGAAATGCTTTGACTCGACAATTAACATACTTAGAGTGGGAATCTGAAAATACCCTTTTAGGGGTTTGTTACCCATATAAATACCAACTTGTAGGTACTTTCAATTTGAGAAATGACAGAGCCAATCTCGTTTCATCTTAAAGTCAAGTTTAAATTATGATAGTTTGACTTTCGGTTAAAGAACTAAGCTAGAACGAATTTGAGAAGGTTATGAACACTTACAATGGTCCTAAATAAGCTTAGAGATCACTTAGAAGGCCTGAGGTTGATCAGAGAGCTCCAGAACTTAGAATGCAAATGAAGTACCAAGTGACTTACCTTATTTATATAATTTTTGGGACTTCGTAAGATCGTGACAAGTGTCGGGGACAAGTAATCAGATCATGGCATGTGTTGGGTGGTTTAAACATACTATGGGCAGCCCCTAGTATCGATCTTGTGGGTTTGAAAACAGTTTTGAACATGAAAACAGCAACGAACAGGCTGTAATCAGCTGTTCTGCACTTCTGTGCAGGCCTCGCGGCCCGCCTGAGAAACCCAGGCCTGTTACGCGGCCCGCCTGCAGGTTCATAACAGCAAACACAGTTCCAGTTTTGGCAGAAATGGTCCCTGTGAGCTTTAATGTCATTTAAGGCACGTTCAAGGCCCGTTATCCTCATTTTAAGGCACCACTATGATGTTTAAACATAGGGGACATGAAACATGCTCAAAAACATGTCGGATGTCGGTTCGTTTGGCCGTACGGTCACGTTGTTTGCCTATTTACGACGAAACACGAACGGACGCTAAAAACGAACCAAACGACGCGACGAAAGGGATTTTATCAAGTCGATCACTAAAATAAAATATTTTAGTGCTTACATAAATTTTTGGGTGTCCGGGGATATTCAGATTGTGAGATATGCGCGAAAATGCAAACTTGTGCACTTTTTGACACTTTTAGTCCCTGGTGGACTTAAAAGTTTATTTTTGCGCACCAAACACCTCTAAGCCTATATCTAAGCTATAGAAATGATAATTAGGGCATGTTTAACTCATGGTTATATTCCGGAAGGTTCGAAACCCAACGAATCGGCATACTTTTGCCGTTTGACGCAAATAGTCCTTTAATTGCGCAAAGTAGCGCGAAATGCTGTTTAATGATAGCAAAGCCTTCCATGGAACATATTGATCATTCCCAAGTATATACATACCTGTTACTATGCTCCCGTTCGCTTAAATGGTCACCGAAGGCGTAGATTCAAAAATTGACGCTTTAGGCCCCTCTATTGCGCAAACTTGCACATCTCATCATTTATTAGCATTGAAGCCTCATCAAATCCATATTAGGCATTCTTGGAAATATTATTAAACATCACGATGCTTCGGGTTCACTAAAAGGCCATTCAGGGGTATAATTAAACATATTGACACTTTTAGTCCCTCTAACTTGCAAAGTTGCGCGTAACTTTACTTATAGGCATAAAAACCTTAGATGGCCATTATTTGGCATTCCCGAGAGTATAATCAAATATTATTAAGCTCCCGGTTTGTTAGAAGGTCACTCAGAGGTAAGAATTAACATGTTGACGCTTTTAACTCTTTATTGCGCAAACTTTCAATTAATTACGCAAACGACTACACTTATTCATCAAGTGGCACATTTGTGAATATAAACATCGTGAGAGGTTATTTGGAAAATTATTTTAGGTATGCTAACACTTCCAGTCCTTTTTATTATCAAAGTTTTCGATTTTTCGAAAAATTAGTCCCTTGAATTCAACATTGGACTTTATTAGGGTTTATTACACGTGTCAATACATCATTGGACGTGATTTTACGAGGTGTTACACCAGCCTACCCCTCGGGGTATTCAGCTGATACCGAAGAAGGGATTTTCATATTCAAAGCGCAATCCGATGAGCCATTCCCTACCAAAAAGAGAGGATGGTTCAGTCGGGGAGCTCACGAGCGTAGAAAAAGAACGAGAAAGTTACAGCAACAACGAGTTTTAGCACCCGCAAATAGGGAGATGAACACCCAAACTCAAGACATACTCAATAGGAGACTAGCCAACTTTCGTATCTTAGCTACTACTGCCGCAGACCCGAACCTAGAATAACTCATAGCACCACATCCACTGTCGTTGTTCCCAACAATCCATGGAAGTAGAAATTGACCCAGCTGACCAGATCCCACTACATGCCTTCGACCCAGCCGAAATCCCTAGAGTCCCAACACCCCATCCCCCAGACTATGACCCATGGTTTGACGACCATAGAGATTACCAACAACGCTACCCACTAGAAGAGCCCATACAAAACCCATTAGCACCCTATCTAAACCTTGACCCTTTAGACCCATATTTTGATAATGATCAATACATACGGAAAATCCTAGAGAACCCATACCCATCTGAGGAACCAATGCCACAGTATCCTGACCCGATACCAACACCCGCACCACCCATGAGCACTGAGAATGTGCAAGAACTTCGCACCTTTGGTGAGGAGTTGTTAGATGAGATTGAACGGATATGGAAAATAGGGGAGAGACTCGTCTGAAAGTATGACGAGCGTAACATGCAATATTGGATGAACCCCTATCAGTAGTAATAGTAGTAATATATATATATATAATATGGGTTGGGTTATATGGAAAACCCCATCTTTTTTAGAAAACCTTGGAAACCCAACCTCATCCATTGATTTAAATAGATCTAAATAGATCAATGGCCCTCATTTGTTTAGAGGATTCTTGCCTTTAAAAACAATATAATAGTCCATGCTAGCACAAGTTAAGGGCAATATGGGTAATGAAAAAGCAACTTTATTGACTTTGGAAAACACAAAACGTGACTTTTTAATTTGGAAGTACCATCAAATCACCATAAAAGCTTCTCTTTCTCTTACCTCTTTCTCTTTCCCATTTCTTCTTCCCTAATCTTGAAGACAAACAAACAGGAGAAACAACCACCGCCAGCAACCACCTTCTCCAAGAGAAACAAACAACCACCACCAGCAACCACCTCCCCCGGCGAAACTCACCGGGCTTCTTCTCCGACCCTCTCTCTCCTCGATTTTCAACTCATCTAACAACCATAGCCACGCCAATCTCTCTCCTCTCCGTCTAAGTCTATAAAAAGCTTCAACCTTTAGAAGCAAATGAAGGGTCTGAATGTCTCTATAATTTGTTGTTTTAGAGAGAGAACGATGGCACGATGAATGTTTTTAGAGAGAGAGAGAGTTGATGTTTTAGATAGAGAAACAATAATATTTATTTTTTAGAGAGAGAGAGTTGAATGTTCAAGTGTGTGTGAGAGAAGAAGGTTTGAAGACCTTCTTCGTGTTCATCGGGCGGTTCTAGATCCGGTAAGTGTTCTTGAAATATCATTTCACAATTGATTTTTTGTTGAAATGGTTGTTAATATGTTTTTGTGGGCTGAAAGTGTTCTAGTAATGGTTAATGTTCATGTATTTTAAATAAATCCAAAACTTTTGGATGAGATTTTGAACGGGTTTTTTTGTTGGTTTGGTTGCTTGTTTGGGGCTTTTGATCTTAACAATAATTGTTTTTTTGTTGGTTTGGTTGCTGGTTTGGGCTTTTGATCTGAACAATAAGTGTTTTTTTGTTGGGTTGCTTGATTTACAGAGACAGACCCATAACATGTGTTAAGCACCTGTTAGAATGATATATAACGTGTGTTGATTTACAGAAACAGATCCATAAAAGATATTCAATTGACAAGCTGGATGGATGTAGGCGACGTTAATGCGGGGACATTGAATAAGTCACATCCTTTGGGAAAGAACTCTTCGTTCATTTATAACATGTGTTAGTGGTTCATGCTGTAACAGAACACCATGATGTAACCTGACATGTATTCATGTATAACATGTGTTAAGCCCCTGTTAGAATGATATATAACGTGTGTTAACCTTTTGTTAATTAAAAACAAACAAGTAATATCTATTTTATTTTTGTTGATGTTTAAAATATCTGATAATGTGGATACTGAGCGTAAAACTTGTACAAGTAATAAATGTACAAGTTAGTATGTAACGTGTAATATGAAACGAGCCATTTATGGTAACACATCTACTGGTAATTTTGGAATATATAATATGAAACGGGTCATTTGTTTTGCACATTTTGGAATGTATAACATGTGTTAAGCCTCTGTTATAATCTTTTTGTAACCTGACATGTATTCATGTATAAGCTAGTGGTTTACAAAACACCATGATGTGTATATACTGATCTAACATGTGTTACAATTTGTCTGTTCGGAACATGTAATTGGTTAACATGTGACAAGGGTGAAAACAGTCGACGGGGGCGATGAGTTTAATGGTGAGCTTAGTTAATATCGTAATCTTGTTGTAACCCCACTTGTATACATATGATAACATGTAAGCATCCATTATAACCCGACTTGTATTCATGTATATGAAAGTGGTTTGCAAAACACCATGATGTGCATATACTGATCGTAACACGTGTACAAGTTAATATGGAACATACAAGTTAATATTGTAACACTGTATACATGGGATAACATGTGTTAAGCGTCTGTTATAATCTTGGTTTAACCCAACATGGTGTCATGTATAAGCTAGTGGTTTCCAAAACACCATGATTTGTATATACATACTGTAACATGTGTTACGCGCCTGACATGTATAACGTGTGTTAAGCCTCTATTATAACGTGTGTTAAGACTTCCAGAATGGATGCATAAACTCCAATAGTAACTTAATAACAACATAGTACCTGATATAACGTGTGTTAAGCCTCTTTTATAACGTGTGTTAAGAGTTCCAGAATGTGTTAAGTCCATACCGTTTTAACATCATGTACTAGACAAAACAATAAGAGTCTCACATTACATATTACTAGTAAACGAAAATACATAGCACTAAGAAAATGGTGGAGCTTCCTTTGACAGTCTGCCTTAGCTTTTCAGCGACTACCTTTGCTACCTTAGCTTTTCAGCGGCTACCCTTGCTTGTTTGGGTCGATCTTGAAACGGTTTGTAAACATGTGGGTGTGCGTATGCCAGGGAAGTTATAAAAATGTGTTTTCATGTCACACGTAACACGTGTTACGTTGTACATGGGTTTCATGTCACATGTAACACATGCATGTCCGAGAAGTTCAAACTATAACACGTGTTAGTTGTGTTGTGCTGTAACATAAACATGGTCATGATCCTTGAGCATCTTATCCACGTTTGACGAAACCAACGGTCCTGAGAATTGGATCTTATTTCCCTTGTATCCATCACCGTCCTAATAACAAAAAGAAAAGATAACCGTTAAGTCGTTAACCAGACATAAATATTAACACATTCATAGCCAGAAAATCTTTTTTCTCAAATAACATCACAAAAACAGTTACTATTCAGATCAAAAGCCCCAAACAAAGCAACCAAACCAACAAAAAAACAGTTACTATTCAGATCAAAAGCCCAAACAAGCAGCCAAACCAAGCAAAACTTTTTAACACAAAAATAAAAACCTGCAAATTACATAAACATTTACCCCTTTTAAGAACCATTTTAACAAAAAAAAATCATGTTTCATCTCTAAAACAGCCATTACACAAAAACCTATTAACAACCATTTTAACAAAAACATCAAGTGTGAAATGATTTTTTAAAATAAAATACTCAAGAGATTGTTGTTTCTCTCTCTAAAAAAGCAACTTTCTCTCTCTAAAACACTTACCGGATCTAGAACCATGTGATGAACACGATGAAGATCTTCAAACTTGCTTCTCTCGGTGTGTTCTTGGTGTTCTTGATAAACATGATGAAGATTGTTGTTTCCCACTCTAGAAATCAGCTTTCAACAAGCATGAGCACAACCGAGATGAAGATGACGACGTGAGATGAAGCATGAACACACCCAAAATTAATCTGGTTCTTCCCAAAGGGTAGGATCTCTTGCTTCCCAAAGGGTATGATCTCTTGCTTCCCAAAGGGTATGATCTCTTGCTATGGCTTATGCATTAATAATTACTTGTGTTCCTGCTGGAATGTTGTACCGCATTACCTTGACATCTTGTGTTGATTCTCGT
This sequence comes from Helianthus tuberosus, assembly GCA_030545235.1. Lineage (NCBI taxonomy): Eukaryota > Viridiplantae > Streptophyta > Magnoliopsida > Asterales > Asteraceae > Helianthus > Helianthus tuberosus. Next base: position 155,331,603 of record CM060384.1, read on the forward strand.
GGAATAAGTAGTGGGAGTGAAGCTCCATGGTTCTTTTATGGTGGACCTCGTACATGAAGATATTAAGAAGATGAAGAACAAGTGAAAATTTCCTTTATTAGTTTAAAAAAAAAAGTAAAAGGAATGGGGGTTGTACAAGTGATGTGAAAGGCAATAAATGATATTGGTCAATTCAAAGTAGAAAAGATCTTTTAGGATAAAATTACACATATACCCTTATATGCTATAAGAGTTATCAGCTTCTTGATGAACACGTGGATGAATCTTGACCAAGAAATAAAGGGTTTTCTCCCTAGCATATATATATATACTAGGTTTTTACCCGGGATTGCTTCCCGGGCTCGAGAAATTTAGTTATATTAATTACTATTTGTTATTAATACGACCACATTACATCAACCATAACACCATTAGGTTTCGAGGTCACCACCGTTAAGCAGCACATTCATCAAACCACCAACAAATACCACGTATAGTCAGAAATGTTGAAAGAAAAAGTACATTACTTATACCTATAGAACTTTTGTAACCATATTTACATTAATTAATCACAAATCCAAAAAGGGACAAAATGACATTGGTAGATGCTAATTGTCATAAAATATATTACATAAATGAACCAGGATATCAAATCGAGCATTTGGATTCCGAAAAGGAAAGCATACTTGTTTGGACAATTGGACCTTATAGCTATCCAATAAATACACAATTTTACCAATAGGGTGGTCCATTGGTAAAGACAAAGCCTTTAAAGAACACCTAGGTTGGGAAGGGGAAGGTCTTTGATTCAAGTCCCATAACGACAGGGGATTAAAGAAATTAGCCGTTCAAAAAAAAAATACACAATTTTCTTTAGTTTTAAGGCTTGCCATCCAAATAAAAAAAGTTAAATATAGGCACAAAAAAGGTTGAATCTAACGTTTCAGCATCAAATGAGTTCAGATATTAATTGATTTCAGAAGTTATTTGGTTCAAGCAAATAAAAGGTAAATACACTAATCAACTGCAAATAAAACCATTTCAATATAAATAAAACTGCAACGTAATATTTTTAACTGATTTCATAAATGATGTGGCAATCACATTGTTTAATAAAGTCTACGCCTCGGACCTAGGTTATTACCCGGGATTGCTTCCCGGGCTCGATAAAGTTACTTCAAAATTGCAACTGATTGTTGGGCTCGATAAAGTTACTTCAAAAAGTACTTCTCTATGCTAAGCTTCATCCAGTTCCAGCTTATCATCAGGAGTACTTCAAGCAGTTCGACACGTTTCCGAGTACTTCAAGCTTTTTAGGATCATGATTTCCTTCATACTCAGCGGATAACTCATAGCATTGGAACTTTCACTCATATAACTAGGACAAAGTTCGATCCTAAGAGCAGCCAATTTCGGTACCAAACTTTCAACAGCCAGAGCATGCTCTTATTGTGCATCAGACAACTCAAAATCTGGAACAGAATGAAAAACAAAAATAAAATTCAAGAATTAAATAATGTTTACGAAAATATTCTATCGTCAAGTACGTTATACAACCTCAGTTACAACTTACAAGCAAGTCGCAAATATGAGAAATAAGCAGTCCTGAAAGATCTTTAACAACCTTTCTGAGTACTATATCAATAACCTATAATAGATTACCAAACAGCAAAACTGAATTCTTGGGTCAAAAGAAGAGTCATACGCGAAGACTATCAGCAAAACTGAATTCTTGGGTCAAAAGAAGAGTCATCCATCTAAATGCATAGAACTGTGGGTTAACCTGCCATCACAAAAGCAGAACCAAACACTATTATGTGGTGATTCAGCCAGTCAGGGCCATCACAAAAGCAGAACCAAACACTAAAAGAAGAGTCATCCATCTAAATGCATAGAACTGTGGGTTAACCCACTGTTTTAACCCAACAGTGGTTCAACCACTGTTTTAACCCAACAGTGGTTTAACTCACTGTTTTAACCAAAACAGTGGTTTCAACTACTGTTTTAACCCAACAGTGGTTTAACCCACTGTTTTAACCAAAACAGTGGTTTCATCAACTGTTTTAACCCAACAGTGGTTTAACCCACTGTTTTAACCCAAAGGTGGTTTAACCCACTGTTTTAACCCAACAGTGGTTTCAGCAAAAGAAACTTATCAAAGTGACTATTTCGAGTTGTGTGACTTATAATCAACCACATATTTATATTTTTCAAATATAACATGTGTGCACCTACGAGGATTTTGAAACCAGCGTTTAACCCAACAGTCGTTTCGAAACACTGTTTAACCCAACAGTCGTTTCGAAACCCTGTTTAACCCAACAGTCGTTTCGAAACACTGTTTAACCCAACAGTCGTTTCGAAACACTGTTAAACCCATTGTCATTACTTAGTTCAAGTGTGCGTCTGTTGAACTGCATATTTCCCACCCTAGTATGCAATAAACGTATACAGTTTGACCAATCAAAAGTCAAACTGCACTACTTTATTGTTGGGAACAAAGGGATGACAAAGTAAACATACCGCAATTATGATATTCGGAGGGCTGTTTAACTGCAGTTACTTGAAGATTTTCAGCAAGTAGACAACAATGGTTCATATGGATACCTTTACAAAATGTGTATCCATCTCCTTGATATTGCACACCATTGTTTTGTGGAGAAAACAATGGTTGGAGGCCACTGACAAATTGACTTTCAAGTTCTTGGAACCATTTGTTGCACATTCGAAGCCTTTTTATATAATCTGCCATCCCTTCAATGATCAATAACATAATGATTTGCAATTATCAAGCTTATGGCTTACCTTAGTGCTCTTTCCCTCCGATGATGCTACAGTCGCTTCTTTCTATATCCTCCTTGGTACCACACCTCGTCTTTTGGATTGATTTCTTGTATCTATTCATCTAAATTAAAAAAAGAGTTACCAAGAGCAATACATGTTGTGTATGTGTGGTGTTGGAGTGTTTTGGATTCAAGTTAAAGCACATTACCTGAGAAAGACACCCAGAAATCAAAGCTTGATGAATTTTAGCCTCTAATGCCTTGGCAACAGCTTTAACTTCCTTCTCACACATAGCAAAGCACATGGAATGTTCACTGCTAGCCTGTAATCAAACCACACTTAACATAAAAAGTCAATTGTTACATGATGTATAAGACAGCAGAAGGAAAACCTGGCAAATCTTGATGACGTAGCTTCCACAACTTTAAAAACAACAAAGAATGGCACTCGTTGTACCTGGAGCACCAACCATTCCAGTTATGTGAAAGCATTACATAAAAACCAAATTACAGACGTAAAAATAGATGGATTGCGATATGGCAACATGAAGATGGCACAAAATGCAAGAAAACTCACCTCTTAACACTGACACTGATGTGGCTGCAATATAGGCAGATGTGCTAACATGTGGAATACCACATTAGTCATAAACCTGGTGAGTAAGAAATCAATGATAACATGTGGAACTACCCAATTATAATCGACATAGACTATCAACAATAACTTGCCCAATGTTAATACACATTCGCGCAATAAACACAACAACAATCAGTCAGGTAATATACGCTTACAAAATCAACTTCCGCGCTTAATGAACGGCGTCTAGTGGATTGAGATCCAATACATGTAGGTTATTAGCGACCATCTTGATCTTCCTCTTCGCCAGGGAACTAAAAATATGCGTCCTCTATGACATATAGCTTGAGTCTGCATAATAATGCCATTGTTGTAGCCAACTGGTATCAGGATTATACAAAAGAGAACCGAGGATTATATTCCTGGTAACCAATGAACAGACCTACACTTTTGTAAGATAACAATTATAATGTTATAAAAAGCAATTAGAAGTGACTACTAATATCTTAAGCACTTGAAGATATCTTGAAACTAACAGCATAGTTCGAGGTTGTCGGAGTTTGTTAGAACTCAGAATCTCGAATCTCACAAGAAATCCACTGTTGCCTTCATTTCCTGATTCGTTATTGTCGTACCCCATCATCTTAGGTGACCTTATCACCATCGTCGACACCATTCCACCACCGATCAACAGTATAGAATAACCATGTGGCGTGATACGACAGCCTCCAAGAGGGTCACCAATGGCTGCTCAACGACACAAATTAGACTTTCGTAAATATATACACACATATATATATATATATATATTATGTTCACTGGCAGTTGGTAGAGCTGACCTGCATCAAATCCTGCTGGGATTATAATTATGTCGGGGTTGAATTCTCGTACAGTTGGTACACCTGACCTGCATCAAAACCGAAGAAACCATAAAACTTAAATAAATTTCGCTCATTAACTATTAGAATTACCATTTCACCCTCCATGATATTTCGACGTGCAAAAAGACCCCATCAATGAATTCCCGATTTTCCAAAGCAAACGCGATCATTTTCAGTTCTCTGCATTTGAAACAAAACACCAAAACCTTGTAAGCGTTTTTAAAAAAAGATTGAAACTTTGCCTGTAAATGACGCAGTCTTTCTTTGAAAGTAGAAAAACTTCGAGGTTCTTGCATCTCCTGTAGAAAAAAGACAAATAAATGTGAACTTTAAGGTTTTAGCTAAAGCATAATTATAAATCAAAAGGAAAAAAACATTTAGAACTTACCTGGTCGTTTATTTCAAAGTGCATAATCAAACATCCGCTAACCACCAATACATTGTCGGAGAGACAATATTAACTTTTAAGAACTTTTTTTTCAAATTACATAAGCATAACCAATTGTTCTTTCGCACGTGACAAGAAAACTCGTAGGTATCACAAACTGAAAAATTACATCTTTACACATGGTAAGTTACTTGTCAACCTTCCTTTTACTTGTAAGAGCTTCAAGTCCAGTATCTGTAACCCATGTGGTTGTGGTCTGGCAGCCGAAGCTCATCTCCGTCACCAAAATCACAGCGATTAACAATAAAATATATTGATAACACTAAAATAGCAATCAATAAGAGTAAGTATATAAACCAATACCATTTGCTTATGGGTCACGTGCAGAAGAATCCCTACCCACTTCCTCTTCACCTGCAAAATGAAAAGAAAAACCCAAAATTCATCCACTGTGTTACCAAAATGATACTGAATAACTAACTATATTCCAGCCCTCATTCAACTTTTATCACCGAGCATTATCAAAAAATAAAAAATTTTGGCAAAGCAAACAACAAAGGGGCATGATCGGTGAGGGCAATAGCATGTGACGAAGGGACACATTTGTTCGTGCTCGGTCTTTTTACTGTAAGTCATGGTCGTTTTGCAACCATATTGAGCGTTTTTGCATGATACCTTGACTGATTCAATGACTTTTTCAATAGCTCTGCAACGGTTGTAACCAATCGGCATGCAGCAAGATGGACATTTTCTCTTCACTTTAGAGCAGCATAAAGAGCATGCAATATGCCCGTTCTCACACTGCAACACCATTAAAAAAATGATAAAATTAATGTTAACCTTCCACTTCAACAAAAAAAGGAGAAATGAGCAAGAATAACTGCATAAAACCAAAAGGTAATCATTAATGTGCTCAGTAAGCCCCTAGACATAAAAAAGTCAACAAATTTTCCATAAAAAGACTTGCTGATAGCATGATCAAACCAGCTAAAGAGATCGGCAACGTATTTCATTTCACATCTTACTTGTAAGAAAAATAACAAATTCATCCACCACATATCCTACAAACAAAATCCAAATCTGTGAAGTTAAATAAACATATTACATCTGTAATCTTGTTATTATAAACAGAATCGATCCAAACCTTCTATATTAACCGATGAACCGCCAAATAAACAGCAACAGGAGCAATAAAATGGAACCCTAATTTCAAATTTTGAACAGGTAATTTTTAAAAGAGAAAACTGACATAAATCGACTAACAGATCAACATAAATCGATTTAGGGTTTGAGAGAAGAGACGCCACTTTACCTTCAAGAAAATCAATAGGTGATAACCTTTAACTTGAAGAACATGAGTGTGTCACACCACAGCGATGAATCCATTTTTTTTTTCTATTTAAGCACGTGAATCTTTATACAACACTTGCTAAATCATCAAATCAAAAGAACATAAGTGAATGAGGAAGAGGAGTACCTGGAATCGCAGATCTGTTTTTAAAACGCCAGAGAAGATTAGAAGATGTGGAGGACCCTAGGGTTGAACAACAAAATGAAAAACATACAGATCTATACATATATTAACGATTAACATAAGAGAGATTCAAGATGATTTTAGGTTATTAGATGAAAGGTACCTAGAATCGAGATCTGGTTTTTGAATCTGGAATCGAGATCTGGTTTTTGAATCGCCAGAGAGAAGAGAGAGAAGAGGGAAAAGAAATTTGGATTGAGAAGCAGACAAAAGAATATATAGAGAAGGGGAAAACACTGTTGGGCGGGAAAAGGGGCATTTAGAAGCTCTGTGGTGTTGACAAGTGGCCCAAATGACTTTTATTTATTATATACTAGGTTTTTACCCGGGATTGCTTCCCGGGCTCGGGAAAGTTATTTAGATTAATTAATTACTATTTGTTATTAATACGACCGCATTACATCAACTATCTCATTCGATTCAACAAAAATGTCTTCAAATCACCGCATTATATCATGAACTCATATTAGAGGACAAACAAAAGCACAACAGGACCATATGAATAACATCATTTCCACTTTTACATCAATGCACTTACATGATAGGGTGATTTGAGATTTTGAAAAAATCTTTGTTTTTGTACCTCTTTTACAAAATAAGATGTTGACCAAATTTGAAACAGATGTTAACCAAAAGTCAATAAGATATTGACAAATAGTCAAACAGATGTTGAGCTTAAACAGATGTTTGGTTTAAGACCAAACATTTGTTTATGGCGAAACATCTGTTTAAGGTCAAATATATGTTTAAGTCCAATTATCTGATATAGAAGAAGAACATCTGTTTAAGGCAAAACATCTGTTTAAGGTTCAAACATGTGTTTAAGGTCAAACAACTGTTTGAGTCCAGACATTTGATATAAAAGGCTAAACATCTGTTAAAGGGCAAACATCTGTTTAAGCCTTAACAGATGTTTAACTTGTTAAGATCTACTGTCTTCTAACACAGTTTTCCTCTTCAAAACATTGTTGAACCTAACATAGGTTTCCATTAACTATTGACCAAAAGGCAAACAGATGTTCAAACCACTATTTGTTATTGAAGTTCTTTAAAAAATTAGATAGAATTCAAGAAAATGGAACAATGACTTAAAGAACTATAATTTAACACATAATCTAATTGGCCAAATATAAAACATAAAGTGCTAATAACAGTGTTTTATCATCTTAGCCATACATAGCAACAAAATCATGAAGTTAATAATTTAAGAAAAAAACCTACAACATCACCATCAAAAAATTCATAATTAGTATCTGATATCAGAACAGACTTAAAATGTGTTTGTTAAACTGATGTAACTTGATTTAATACTATCTTCTGTTGCGAAGACACGTATGTGAAATGCAACATATCACCAAACCTCAAGTTATTGTCAGTCATAAACTTTCGCCAACCTTCCAACGCATAACGTGGCTTCAATTCATTTAACTCCAACTTAACATCATAAACCTGCACAACTCCAACCATGTTTTGAACTTTCAAAGGATGAAGATCAAGAAAAAGCCATGCTCGTCTCGCAACTTCAGCAGGAAGACTCTACATGTATTGTGTGGAAAAAAATAATAGTCAGACAAATAAACGTAAATCATTAGTTTATTATAAAAAATGGTATACCAGCCTATAGTCTCCTTTGCGATCAAAATGAAAGAACTCAGGGTCAAGAGGATGTCCAGAATGTTTTTTTGCAGTCTTTGCAATCTTATTTCTACGGTTAAGCTTTTTTTGAACGTTGGCAGCTCTCTTCCCCTTGATGAAAAAGTAAACATATACATGTGAATTAAAGGAATGATCAATATATGCAAAAAAATAAAATAAACAGTTTATATAACATATACTAATTAACTGGCAAGTATAGATACCTTAACTTTATGAACAGACGAAGAACATCCAGTATGATCACTTGTGTCGACAGGTAAGGCAGCATTTCCCTTAGTCCTATTCTTGACGAGCTCCTTTCTCTCAGAAGTAACTTTAGCTTTCTTCTTAACCTGTTGTCATAGAGTAAATTTAATAACAATAGTAATATAACAATCTTTAAGATGGTAAACTTACATCTTGGGTTTGGTTCAATCGTGAAGACATGCGTCTCTTGGACGTGCATTCGGCATTGGTTGGTAAGTTCTTGTAAATAATACATTATTGAATAAATATAACATCAGTAAACAGCATTACTAATAGTTGTAAAAACATTAAATTCTTATATGTGTTAAATTAAAAATAAATAATTTTAATAATTTAGCAAGTACCTGAGTAACGGTTGTACCTTCACCTACAGAAACAACTTCTTCATCCTCATAGATGTCCTGGTCAACATTAATAAAATAATTAATATAAAGCTAAAAAATTAAAACTTTTATTGCTAATGCTAAATACTTACGTACCTTGAATGCATTATTAACATAATCAGCCTTCGATATCTCAACTACACTATCATCATCAGATTCAGGTTTCTTCAAAAAGCAAATCTCAATCTCATCTCTATAAACTACTACTTCAAAAACAAAATCATCAATCCTGCTAAACATAAGCAAATCATCCTCAAGTATCCCAACATCGTTGCACATTTCCGGCCATCCTCTAGAAAATACAAAGTGGGTATCAACTTTAGACACCTCAACATTCCAGTAGGAACCTTTATAACAGATTTGAAATTTCCCACTCGGTGGACTGTTTACGTAAAATTGTTCAATGAAGCAGTCTTCAATTACCTGCATAAAATTAAAAATAATGAATACTAAACGTGAAGTATGTATCTTATGAGAATAAGTGTTAACACGTTAAAGATGCAAAAGAATTGAAGTTAAGATCAATACTCATACCGCAAAACCAAATCTTGCATAACGATTAAAGGTGAAATAAGATTCCCCACACATGCCATTAACATAACATGAAAGTTCAAGTCCAAAATCACCTAACGGTTTGAAAACCAACAAAGTATCCCTCGGCAAATTGAGATCTTTAACAACAATGTCCCAACCGTCAGTTATTATCGGCGTTGAATTTTCTGTTCTGACCCTAACAACCCATTTTTTACCAGACTCATGATATACTTGCAACCTACTTTTTTGCCAACAATCTCCCCACTTTTGATTAGCAAAGAATATAGGTACATCCTGTATATAATTTTTAAATAGTGTAAGAAAATATAAACCATAAGAACTGTTAAATATATATCTCAATAAAAATAAATTATATATGTAAAAACATGTCATACAAGTTTCAAAGATTCTGGGTTATGAAGAAACTTAACAAATGTAGTATACATCATAAAACCTGAATCAATAAAGATGTTAAAAGACTGTAATTAAAAAGCTGGCTTCGAAAATGAACATTAACTTTTTGTATTAACAGAGTATATAGTGAAATTAATCATAGAAACAGAGTATGAGTTAAAATTATTCTGCAAATAATAATTATTTTAACATGTTCTCAACAAATGATTCAAACACATAAGTAAACCCTTCTTGAATCTTGAATGTATAGCAATAAACATTTAAAATCGTATTAGTAGCAAGATAGGATTTAAATTAACATAGATTAAACAATATAAAGTTCATTACAATAGGAATGTACATACCAGTTGCTGAAGAAAAAATAATCAAACCTCAGGTGATTGAAGTGTAGAAGACGGAGGAAAAGAAAATTGAAACCCTAGAAAATGACTGGGGAGAAGAGATTTTTGAAAGAAGAGATGATAGATGTTTGATGTGTAATGATGATGAAGAAATAGTGACGGTTGTGTTTTTCTCTTCCCATATTTTCAACTGATGAAAAATATTTACACATACACCCCTTTTTAAATTTGTTATTTACATTTACATTGACATACAAGAGTAAAGTACATGATTAGTTGAATAGATTTGGTATTCAATTTTTTTTTTTTTTTTTTTTACCAATTAACAAAGAAAAATTATTTTTCATATAGCAAAACCATTAACATAACATAAAATTTGAATGCTTTGAATCATGTATTAATAGTAATTAGGTTTTAACATAAGTAAGTTTCATGACCTCAAGAAGCAATGCCGAGGGGAAATCTAGTTTTATCTATTATATGTACCTTTTAACATAAGTAGTTTGACTTTGGTCAAACAGGCTTTGGTCAAACAGTGTTTTATCAAGTAGCTTTTAACAAAAGTAGTTTGGCTTTGGTCAAACAGACTTTAGTCAAACAACGTTTTAACATTGCTCAAACAGTGTTTTATCTATTATAATTAGCTTTTAACATAAGTAGTTTGACTTTGATCAAACAGCGTTTTAACATTCCTCACAATGATTACAAGCTAGTAAAAACTTCTTTGTAAACAACATTAGAAGTCTTATTTGTTGGTTTTCCATCAGCATCGAATATTAGTATTTTAACGCCTTCTCTGGTCTTGACCCTTGATAATGCAACATACAACTGACCATGAGTGAAGACAGGATCTTTCAAATAAAGACCAACCTTTGATAACGATTGTCCTTGACTCTTGTTAATTGTCATAGCAAAACAAACTGATAACGGAAATTGTCTTCGTTGAAATTGAAAAGGTATTTTTTTGTCAGACGGGATCATATTAATCCTTGGAATATAAACTCTCGTGCCAATGTTCCCACCAGATATAACTTCAGCTTCTATAACTCGTTTACCAAGAAAAGTAATTTGAAGCCTTGTACCGTTACATAACCCTTTCTGTTGATCAATGTTTCGAAGAAGCATCACAGGAACACCAACTTTAAGAACTAATCTGTGATTAGGCAAGCCAGAAATCTTAAGAGCATTCAAATTTTCTGTTGAGTATAAGCTTTCTTGAAAAGAATCAAGAATTTGTTCGGTTTGACATATACTATCAGAACTCAGATACTCTTTCGCATCACCAGGAAATAACGAAAGCAATCGATCATTAATTTCATGAACTACCTCATTTTTGGGTGCTAGAATTGCTCGCTCAGAAAAAAATCCAGCAATCCTAAATTGTTGAATAATTGAAGGATATACAAAGTCAATTAAACTTTGTATTGGGTCACAAATATCGGTGATCAGTAAATCATCTGGTATCTCTATAATGGCGTCACCATCATTATCATCTCCAACGTTTCCTTCACCAATATCAATAAGCCATTTTGCAAATTCTCTGATAGACTTCATATTCGAACTTTCAGCTCCAATAGTTAGACGCATGTTTTTAGTCAGCCGTAAGAGTCTGCATTTTGCCCATATGTATGAAGAGCTTAAAGACGCACTAACAATTTCTTGTCTAGTACCATTAGGAATAACAGGTAGTATTTGTCTAAAGTCACCACCAAATACAATAACTTTACCACCAAAAGGAATATCCGAACGAATACTCCTTCCTTCCGAAAATACGTCGGTCATGGTCCTATCTAAAGCTTCAAAGGCATGTTTGTGTACCATCGGTGCTTCGTCCCATATGATTAATTGGGTTTCCTTTAATAATCTCGCAATATCACTATTTGGCTTAATATTGCACATTGAATCTTCTGTTAGATTAATGGGAATATGGAACCGAGAATGAGCTGTCCTTCCACGGGAAAGTAATAACGAAGCAATACCACTTGAAGCCACATTTAAAACTATTCCATTTCTGCATCGAACAGCTGAAGCCAAAGTCTTCCATAAAAAGGTTTTTCCAGTTCCACCATAACCATAGACAAAAAAAGGCCTCCTTTACGCCCTACAACTGCTTCCATTATTTCGTCAAAAACCGCTCGTTGTTCATTTGTAAGAGATTGATGCAACCTGTTAAACTCAGCTTGTACTTCATCTAGGTCATGTGACAGCTCTTCATTGATCAGACGATTAGAAGCATCACGTAAGGAATCATCATCAGGGTACGGCATAATGGCAAACCTTCGTAATGATGAACCATTGGAAATTAAATAGTTTTCAATTTTCAACAAAGTAAGGTTCCTAATCTGATGTTCAGGAAGCACTAAACCTAGCAAATAAAAAAATTAACATTATTAAATAAAAAACCAAAATGTAGTATGTAAAATAAAAGAAAATAGATCAGAACCTGAAATATTTGTTTCTTTTTGACGTCTATAAACAATATCATCAGCTAAGTATTTCCACGTATTCTCCCAAACAAATTCTGGCCGAGATAGAGTATTTGACAAAAGCAGGGTAGCAAATAACGCTCGAAGATACCCAACATGTCCTTCAAAACTTGCTTCTTTAATGGCCTCAACGTATTCATTGTCATCATCTAAAAGTCCCATCGCATAGCAAGCATCTCTAAAAGTCGGGAATAATTGACCGTTAACTGTACGTATCTCCTCAAATGATCTAGGTCCTTTAACTTTATTCAGTAGTATCCTCAAAAAATAAGGTTCGCCCAAAGCAGGAGATACAGAATGAATCCGGCCAACACACTGGTACGACTTACGTACCTGCCAACATCTATCTTTAAGTATCCAAACAAATTTGGAAGGAAACTCAACATAAGTCAGCTTTCTAGCATCTTTATTTGACTCGTTCAACTTCATCCATTGCATAAATATTGAAGAAGCAACAGAAGGCTTGCTTAAAACATTATCAATATCGTCATCAGCACCATACACAACATTCTGTTGGCCAGGCAAATGAAAGGGAAGCCTCATAACAGCAGGATACCTATAATGAACCTCATTAGAGAATATTCTCCAGGATGCCTCACAAGCTGAAATATATCTACAATCATAATACTCCTTGATCTCATCTTTTGGCTTTTCTTTGATGGTTGAACTTGTATCACCAGAAACTACCGCAGTAGCCATATCAGGACCTTTGTTGATGTACTTGAACAAATATTTCACTGAACCGGCTTGATTACACCATTCAACATTAATGTGTGCTTGATATCTTTTCAAAAGCCTTTTGTTATAAGGAACAACATTTCTGTTGTCTAATCTAACACCAGATTTTATAACTGTATGACCTGAATCTCTTCTTCTGTATACAGGAAAACCATTTGAATCAATACTTGTATGTGGTGTGAATTTTTTCGGAAAGTTTTTTGAACATCTTTTATCAACCATGCAAGGACAATTCAAATTAGCATTCCCACACGGACCATGAATCATATAATCAGTCACAAGAGAATAAAGTTTAGGATCTTCTTTTTTATCGGGAATCTCAGCAGAAATAAATGGATCTATGTGATCTATGGTTGGAAGTTTGTGATCGACCTTTATGAATAAGCATATATGTGCATGAGGAAGACCACGCTTTTGAAATTCTACTGTATAAACAACTAAATAAAAAGGAAAAATAAACAAAATTTATTAGTTAATAACCTTGATTAAAAAATATACATCAGAGGATAAGATGTGAAAAAAAATAACACACCAGCGTTAATCTCACCAAAATACTTGGAATCCTTAAAATCTTTGATTAACGAATCAAGCTTCCTTTTAAACAATCGACACAATATGTCAGGCCTGTCTTCGGCTTTGATGGTTGAATCTTTTAGAAATCTTTTTACTTCAGACCACTTAGGATTACATGTTATAGTTATGAAGAAATCAGGGTACCCATACCACTTACATAAGGCCATTGCATCGAGGTAATTTTGTTGCATGAATCTTGCGCCACCAGTAAATGAAGAAGGAAGTATAACAGGCTTTCCAGTATCTGTTAAAACTTCCTTACCTTTCGATTTATACTTTTGAAGATTCTCAAATGTTTCAGAGCGAAGGTTCGCTTGTTGCCTACGAATGTACTTTAATCTTTCGCTCTCAATCATTGTGTACGCATCAACCAAAAACTGTTGTAACAACCTTCGCCCATTTAAAATTAAGGAAAAGCCATAAGTTCTATCTTGGATCCAATATGAAAAAAATTCTCTCATTGTGCACTTTGGTTTTATTTTCTTTTGTGGGGACATAAAATCTCTATGAGGAATATCAACTCTATAACCATCATCACCATATGGAAAAAGTAACGGATATTGCAGAGCAAGATACGATGGGTGTAATTCGCTAATACGCTGCAGCATTCCCGACTGCGTCTGGACAACAATATCACGATGGTCTATAGCTTTATCTATGTCTCCGACAACCAAAGCAGCAACTTCAGATGTGGTGGGTAAGTTATATGTCCTGCCATCTTTTTCTCTTCTATAAATTAGTCGCAGACTAAGGTTGGCATCTGGAGATTGGTGAAAATGGTTTCTGACCATCCTATATGTCTTAACCAACATATTTTGTGAATCTAATAAAGCCCTCAAATACTTTATCATTTCAACATCAAGTTCTTTATCAGCAGGCGATGAAGGTTTGGTTCTTTTGCTGTTAAAAGAAAAAAAAAACAAAACGTTAACATAACATAACTATTTTAATAAGCAGTGGATAGAGAATCAGTTATTAATAATTAAGTGTTAAGGAAAAACAGATTAGTACTAAGTCAAACAGCTGATGTAAAACTTGTAAGCACTGATAGTAATTAAAACACTGATGATACTTAACAACTGATAGTGAACTACATAAGATTAACAACTGCTATTGTAATAAGCAGTGGATAGAGAATCAGTGATTAATAATTAAGTTTTACACATTCTATCCATCAAAATATGTGAGTGGGACTTTTTATATTATAAAGGGTATAAAAAGTGGTTGTGAGTGGATGAGAGAGAAAATGTTACTGTTCATCTGTATATTTGGGGGGGGGGGGCACTGTTCACCCAGTATAATTTTTTTAATATATATTGAAAGTGGTTGTGAGTGAAGGAGAGAGAAAAATGTGATGATAATATTATTTAATTGAAAAGGAGAGAGAAAAAATATTTGTTTTTAGTGGAAATATATTGATATAGGAGTTGTTTTTTAGTGGAATGTATGTATAATTTGATGGTTTGGATGTGAATGCTCTAAGGAAGAACAGTTGTAAACAACTATTGATACAGCTCAAAACTTTTAGAATATGTTGAGAAAAAGTAACATTTCAGTGGTTTGGTCTTAAACAGTGGTTTGGTAGGCATCAGTGGTTTGGTCTTGAACATTGGATGGGGTTAGTTAGACTTTGTGTACAAATGTAATTATATCCAACAGTGTTTTGCCTTATTAAATTGTTATAACCAATGTCATTGTAGGAAACTTAGCTGGGCAGAGCTTATTGTAGGAAACTTCAGTTTACCTACAATAGCTGATGAATTTAGAATTAATAACGCAAACTACTGTTAAGTCAAACAGCTGATGAAAAAAACTTTTAAGCACTGCTGGTGATTAAAACACTGATGGTACTTAACAACAGATAGTGAACTACAGATTGTTAACAACTCCTGCTGCAATAAACAGTGGATACAGAAGCAGGGATTAAGGATGAAGTGTTAAGGAAGAGCAGTGGTTAACATCTGCTGATACCAGCCCAAAAGTTATAAAATATGTTGAGAAAAAGTAACATTTAAGTTTAGAGTAAAATTCAATTTCCGTCCTTGTGATATGTGTGAAACATCAACTTGAGCCCCTAAATTAACTTTTTGGTTTTTTGAGCCCCTGAGCTTATAAATTCATAACAGTCTAAGTCCCTCTGTCACACTTCCTTCTGTTTGACTGTTTGACAATTGTGAATTATCCTTTATACCCTTAAGGATAAACACATATAATCCCTAATTCCGTAACACCGATCACACTTCTCAAAAATATCTAAAAATCTCTTGTCCCAACACCGATCAACATCTTCATCTTCATCATATTCATCTTCATTAAATCTCCTCACCGACCATTTGTTATAACAATCCAAGGTAAATCACATACCTAAAACATGATCGACACTATGGTTTACCCTCTATTCTAGTTAGATACTTGTGTAACCCTATGTAAGTTGATGTTTGATGATATCTCATTTTTACTACATAAGGAAGGGATTGATCAGAACGATCAATTGCTAAAACATAAGCTGAATGGTGCACATGAATGAATACAACGCCAGTGGCAGATATGTAATTAGCGAGGTTGGTAATTTCAAGGAAAATTGAAGAGCTACACTAAAGGAGGTTATCAGCTACATTCCAAAGTGCACCACTCATTCTTTGAGTTTTCATCACAAAGAAGTTCAAAAAGTCGTTGTATATTACAGTCTTTTGTTATCGAGTCTGTAAGTTCCGTCAAGTATACCTAGTTGGATATCCTTCTATCTTTCTTGGTATGACGTTTGGTGTCCATATTGTATGTTTAACATAATGCAAGTGTGCATTTGTGTTGGCTTTAATTGTAATTGTATATTTAAAATGAATTTAAAAGGAATAAAGCAAACTACTGTTAAGTGAAACTACTGTTAAGTGAAACTCCTGTTAAGTGAAACACCTGATGAAAAACTTGTAAGCACTGCTAGTAATTAAAACACTAATGGTACTTAACAACTGATACTGAACTACTAATGGTTAACAACTGCTGTTGTAGCAATCTCTGGATAGAGAATTAGTGATTAAGGATTAAGTGATGGTACTTAACAACTGATATTGAACTACAAATGGTTAAATTTCTAGATGTTCTTTAATAGAATAAAAATGGAACTTAGAAATCACTCGTACCTGAATAATGCCTGTCTGTTTGTTATTTCATTTTCAGTATCATGTATGTATAGCTGACAAAACCTAGCTTCATTTCCAGCTGGAGGTTTGAGACTCCCCATGCAATGATAGTTTTGGCCACTGATACGATATATAAATGGAGCATTGCCCTTGTTGATATTAGAATCAAGCTTTCCACCCATAGATGTAAAAGAGAACATAGAGTTGTATCGTCTTATGTTCTTTAGGAAGAAGTTGCTTTTTGGATTTGAGGAAGAAAACAAATTTTGATAAGACGGATGTGCATCCTTTAAAGGCGGTAGCTGAACTTTACTATACCCACAACACATACCATAACATAGCTTATTTACAGTTAAACGACCTTTTCCACCTTCCGATGCCCATAACTTTGCACTACAAAGCTGACATGTAAGCACTTGGTCACCATGGTCCAAATAATCTGTTAACAAATGATTGAGAGTTATATTACAGGTAGAACACAACAAATGTCCTAAAAGAATAAAATAGATTAAAACCTTTAGATATCCCTTTATAAGGATCTTCATCAGTGCACAAGAACACATTTTCTTGACCGGAATCCAAAGAGAGCATACGCACAGGAGTATTATCACGCTTCTTGCGCTCAAGGTTACGTTTACCAGAAGACAACCGTGTAAGCGTAGAGTTACTACCCAATATCGGCTGATTGTTACTGCTAATAATGCTAGAAGTAATGGAATATCGACGGTTGCTATCTGCTGGTGTACCTATGTTAATGCCATTATATGAACATCCAATATTAAAACATTGATGTTAAGACCGGTATGTGGTTTAGTAATGTGTTTATCAAAACAAATAATAAAGAAACAAAATACAAACCTGGTGTAGTTGAAATTAAAGAACCAGTAGCATTTCTAAGAATATGAAACATCCGATTAAATAAAAAAGGTGTTATATTCATTTGGATATTCATATATCCAAAAAAATTATAACACAACTATATACGGTACCATCTCATCCATGAAGATCATATCAAGACGATATATTTCATTTTTGTTATCATTCATCATCTTCTTCGAAATGCTAACAATCTTCACTCTAATCGAATAGTTGTTTGAAGACTGTACATAAAAAAAAAGAATAAGCAAAATATAAGTATTGCTAAACGTAATATGATAATACAATAAGCATGGATGTTCTTAAAAAAATATCAAGGTTGAAATTCAAGCTTACCGATTATCCAATAAAAATTTTAACTGAATGCAGTGGCAAATGTAATTTCAAATGTAGGGAGTGTATATCTTTATATGCTGCTTTATTAAAGTAATAAAATATTAGAAATGATATGCAAAGTAGGCAAAAAAAGAGAAAGAACGTCAATTTTAAATTACCGTTTTGTATATTAAGAATTTCAATATTTCAAAATTACTGACTTGATTTCAAAGCAATTTTCATAATGACTTTTCTATATTTTATTTTAAATTTAATTAAGAAATAATAACCGTCAATTTGAAATTCACATTTTGCTTAACTCAAATGTCCAAAGCTCAAGAAATTAGCATTAATTACTAATTTGATTTGCAACAAATAGTCATTAACAATCAAATGTTTGAACCACTTTCAATAATACAATACCCAAACAATCAAGATGAGGAACTTAATAATCATCCAAGTGTATTTTGTGTTACCTTATTTATTAGTATAAAGATGAAACAACTGTTCAATTAATAGTATAGATCAAACCACTGAAGTGATGTGAATACTGTTACATATAAACCACTGTGGTGATAAACACTGTTACATATAAACACTGATGCCATAAAACCGGTTACATATAAAACACTGAGGTGATGACATCTAACAACCTAACAGACTATAAACACTGATGCGAAAAACACTGTTAAATATAAACACTTAAACACTCTTAACATCCAAGTGTATAGGAATTTTATTTTATTAAAATAAAGATGAAACAACTGTTCAATTAATAGTAGAGATCAAACCACTAAAGTGATGTGAAATACAAAACTGTTCCTAAACACTGTTACATATAAACACTGATGCCATAAAAATGGTTACATATAAAACACTGAGGTGTTGACATCTAACAACCTAACAGTCTATAAAACACTGATGCGGAAAACACTGTTACATATAAACACTGTTAACATAAACAAATAAAAAGAAACATAGAATAACTAAAGTTGATGTTGAACCACTGTTATAGTCTGACACTGTTATTGGACGTCATAAATTTTAGATTTAATTTCAAAGGTAAAAGTAGTGTATATTCTTATATGCTGCTTTATTAAAATAATTAAATATTAGAACTGATATGCACTGTAGGAAAAAAAAAGAGAGAGAGAACGAAAAATTTAACTTACCATTTTGCATATTTTGAATTTCAAAATTACTGATATTGTCAGTAACTACTGACTTGATATGAAAGCAAATGCCATCATGACTTTTTAAAATTTTATTTTAACTTTAATCAACATATAATAACCGTCAATTTGAAATTCAAAATTTGCTTAATCAAATGTCCAAAGCTCGAGAAATCAGCATTAATTACTGATTTGATTTGAAACAAATAGTCATCAAGAAATTTTTTTTATTTTTTAATTTAACTTTAAATTTTATCATGAAAAATAATGTTGGTGGAACTCTTATGTAATTGGAATGTAAAGATTAGGTAAAATGGTAATTTGATTGTAATTCTAGTTTTCATTTGATAATTTCAATGTATCACTAATTAACAACATCAATAATAAAAACGTGAGCACTGACTATTTTTTAGGGAAACCGCTGATGGTCAATATCAGTGAATGTCAACAATGTAAAAGTGAGCAGTGGCTATTTTTTCCGATAAGTGGATACCAACCAGTTTTCGAAACACTGGTGTTCGGTCAATCAGTGGTCAACATGGAGATTGAAGAAACACAGGTTGTGTATCCGCAGTGGAATACTTGAACAATCAAATGTTTGAACCAATTTCAAGAATACTATACCCAAACAATCAAGATGAGAAGCTTAATATTCATCAAAGTTTATATGAATTTTATTAGTATAAAGATGAAACAACTGTTCAATTAATAATACAGATCAAACCACTAAATTGAAGTGATAAATAGTGTTACATATAAACACAGTCTTTTAAATTACCATTTTGCATATTTTGAATTTCAAAATTACTGATATTGTCAGTAACTACTGACTTGATTTGAAAGCAAATGCCATAATGACTTTTTTAAATTTTATTTTAACTTTAATCAACATATAATAACCGTCAATTTGAAATTCAAAATTTGCTTAATCAAATGTCCAAACCTCAAGAAATCAGCATTAATTACTGATTTGATTTGAAACAAATAGTCATCAAGAATTTATTTTTATTTTTTAATTTAACTTTAAATTTTATGATGAAAATAATGTTGGTGGAACTCTTATGTAATTGGTTGTCAACAATGTAAAAGTGAGCAGTGGCTATTTTTTCCGATCAGTGGATACCAACCAGTTTTCGAAACACTGATGTTCGGTCAATCAGTGGTCAACATGGAGATTGAAGAAACAGAGATTGTATTTCAACAGTGGAATATTTTGAACAATCAAATGTTTGAACCAATTTCAAGAATACTATACCCAAACAATCAAGATGAGAAGCTTAATATTCATCAAAGTGTATATGAATTTTATTAGTATAAAGATGAAACAACTGTTCAATTAATAATACAGATCAAACCACTGAACTGATGTGATAAATAGTGTTACATATAAACAAAAGTACTAAACCCTGTTACATATAAACACTGATGCCATAAAAATGGTTTCATATAAAACACTGAGGTGATGACATCTAACAACCTAACAGTCTTTAAAACATTGATGCGGAAAACACTGTTATATATAAACACAGTCTTTTAAATTACCATTTTACATATTTTGAATTTCAAAATTACTGATATTGTCAGTAACTACTGACTTGATTTGATAGCAAATGCCATAATGACTTTTTTAAATTTTATTTTAACTTTAATCAACATATAATAACCGTCAATTTGAAATTCAAAATTTGCTTAATCAAATGTCCAAAGATCAAGAAATCAGCATTAATTAGTGATTTGATTGAAACAAATTGTCATCAAGAAATTTTTTTTATTTTTTAATCTAACTTTAAATTTTATGATGAAAATAAAGTTGGTGGATTTTTTCCGATCTGTGGATACCAACCAGTTTTCAAAACACTGATGTTTGATCAATCAGTGGTCAACATGGAGATTGAAGAAACAGTGGTTGTATTTCAGCAGTGGAATATTTTGAACAATCAAATGGTTGAACCAATTTCAAGAATACTATACTCAAACAATCAAGATGAGGTGCTTAATATTCATCCAAGTGTATAGGAATTTTATTAGTACAAAGATGAAACAACTGTTCAATTAATAGTACAGATCAAAACACTGAAGTGATAGTATAAATTCTGTTACATATAAACACTATTAACATAAACAAAAAGATAGAATAAACACTGTTAACATAAACAAACATAGAAGATGTTTTGTTGATGAGGAACCACTGTTGTTGGAGAGTGTTTCACATTTAGTTGATCGGTGCTTTTCTGGACTTTGGTCTTGATCAGTGGTTCTTCATAATTGAACAGTGGATGATGTTCATCAAACTTTATATACAACCATCCTTATATCCAACACTTGTTAGGCAGATCAGTGATGTGCCATATTAACTTGTTATAACCACTGTCATTGTAGGAAACTTAGCTGGGCAGTGCCTATTGTAGGAAACTTCAGTTTACCTACAAAAACTGATGAATTTAGAATAAATAACGCAAACTATTGTTAAGTCAAATAGCTGATGGAAAACTTTTTAACCACTGCTAGTAATTAAAACACCGATAGTGATTAACAAAACTACGTTTAATTGCTCAAATTGAGATGACGGGAGATCTGCAAAGGATTACAAATGAATCAATGCACCAATAAACAGTAAATCAAAACGTTAGAAATACCAAAAAAATAAATCACACCAATTTAAGTTACCTTGGTGATGTCCTAAACTTTTGCACTGGTATCACCTATCAACACACCTGGTATAACCTTTCCCATTTCCATCTCCTCAACAACCGTCCGGCAGAGGTTGCTTCTAATCAACAAACTCTATAAACCAACAAAAAAGGTTTGGAAAGACAAAGTACACCACATATCAAAATAAATCTACTCGTAATCACATGATACAACAAGCCAAACATACCAGAGTCACCGATTAAGAGGAGGTTGTACAAAAGCGTTCATCGAGTACGATAAGGAGATCTGTTTCTTCTTCTGAGGGTAGAAAAGGGTTCATCATGTTCAGTATGACAAAATAGATAAAACGAAATAAAATTTCTAGATAAAAAAGTAGATCTTACATGATTATTCTCTTCTTCAACCACTGGACGGTACATGATTTAGGGTTTTAAACGCAGATGTATCCAATAGAAGTAACCTCTGCCGTACATTGTTGAGGAGATGAATATGAGAAGAAGAAGAAGGATAAACATGAGAGAGGATAAACATCGATCGGAAATAGAGCAGAGCAGAGAGAGAAAGAAAGCAAGAAGCCCTAAATGAGTAAATGAAGGAGGATATAAATAGAAGAGGGCAGTGGCACTGTTGGGCGGGAAAAGAGAACTGAGGATGCCCTAATCAAGTGACACGTGGCCCAAATAACTTTCATTTATTATATATAATAGATAATAGATACTACCTTATTAAGAGAACTAGGATTTCTACCCTTTTGGTAATTTTGCATTGTGTACACATCTTCAAGCAACATGTACAAAAGAGGCAAGCTATTTTAGAGGGGGTAAACTTGCCCATCGTTCAAAAATTTAAGACACCTAAGGGGTGTTTTAGGGGTTTCATCATGCCTATGCCTCCTACTACCTCATCATTTAATTGACTTGATGATTAGAACCTTTCATCAACCCACAATCAATTCATAATATGAGACAAGAGTAATTGAAACCCTTTCAACGTTTTTCAAATGTAACGATTCCACAATACATAAACACACACCTTTGAATGTCCAACGGATGGTATGGTTTATCTTGCATGTTGAATTTACACATGTTATATATTTGGACTTTGGAAGATGCTTGGAGATGAGATTGGTAAAGGAGCATATGGGGGGTGTTTGGGATTCCTTTTCAACTTCTCCTTCTTAAAAGTCCTTCTCAAGATCCAGAAGTAAGAAATCCAGACTTCTCAAAAACTCCGTTTTGAAGACAAAATTAACTCTGAAAGTCCTTATTTTCATTATGTTTGGGATTCCTTTTGCTTCAGAAGAACTTCTCAGATGATGTTTGGGGTTCCTTCTCTTCTCAGAAGTCCTTTTTGCTCCAAAAAGTCACTTTTAATAGGAATCCCAAACACCCCCATGGTCGAGTGTACAAGGGCTAGGGCTTGGACTTGGAGAATTGAGATTTGTCGCAATAAAATAAGTTTCTTTGGAGAATATTGCACAAGAGGATCTTAACATCATCATGGTATGATTAAATAAACATTTCTACATTTCAAATGGTGTATCATAAGATGTTCTATCGGTTGATTAGCATGTTGTTACACAACTACCTTATTTTATATTTACACCTTTTTTTTTTTTTGCTTTCTATGTTCACAAATACTGGATCAATGGTAAATTCTCAGCAAGAGATTGACTTGCTTAAGGTAATCCTCTTATTTTGACCACTTTGTAAATTGTAATAACTAGGAATAGGAATTTATGTTTCTCTTGGTTGTTGGATTAAAAAAAAGAAAATAGAAAACACATGGACACCCATTTCCTTTTTTCATCTTCATCATCCACCATTTTTCTAGACACACATAGTAAATATTTTATAGAGGATAACCATGGAATTCATGTCATCAACAACATTTATAAAACAAAATATCCAGGTTCATTGCTGACCAATTACACTTCTATCTGAATTCATACATTTTTTTCTTAGGGTTTCTAAAACCTAGAACCCTCTTTTTCTATTTTTTTTACAGTAAAAAACCTACAGCCCTCTCTATCGCTCTCCGGCAACCGATCGGAATGCTTTTCACTTTCATCATCGGAATGCTCTTTGCTTTCCGATCTACAATATCAATTGGCAGACGCCCGACGCTCTCCACATGTTCCAGGCGTACCGTCAGCGTCAACCTCCACCCACAGTCACTGTTTGCTAGACGTCATCGCCACCGCTCTTCAGTTTCTTTCTCAACTCTTGAAAAGAACATTCTCCGGAAAAAAATAATGTATAAATGGCAATACGGTAACATCTATGGTTAGACGAAGGGTATACATGTAATTATGTCGTGCACTGTAACACCGACTATTAAAATTACCCGAATAACGATACTTCTACATTTATGGTGCAGAATTTGAACCACAAAAATTCCCACTACACCCATTTTAGAAAAACGCCCAATAATGCTCCTTGCTGACTGGACTGCCACATGGTGGAAACCACCCAAGGGTGGGGGCATTATTTACTCTTTCCACTACGCATGGTCTAAGTATTGTAGTTTTTATTTTTAATTTGTATATGTTTATCAGTGGTCTCGTTTGAAAGCATTGTTTAATTGATGGTGTTGTTTTATTCCTTAGATATGTGGAGAATGGTTCACTTGCAAACATTATCAAACCGAACAAATTTGGGCCATTTCCCGAATCATTGGTGGCTGTTTATATAGCTCAGGTTTGTTACTGGCCTTCAATTTTATTATTTGAACTATAATCTGGTATTTATGACTTTATTATGCTGGCAGGTTTTGGAAGGCTTGGTTTATTTACACGAACAAGGGGCCTTCAATTTCATACATACCCCTACGAACTTGCAAAATATCATATATATACCCTTGCAAAATTATAAATATCATATATACCCTTACAAAGTAGTTGAAATATCATATATACCCAATCCATTAAAAACCATTTAATAAATGACAATTTTACCCTTATTTAAATATACCCCGGCTATGGGATTTTGTTTTCCATAACATTTGGTGATTCATTCTATAGCTAGCCTCCTGCATTGTAACGCCTCATTTCTTTTCTTTTTTTATCTTTCTTCACCCATCAAATGATTTACTTGTAATTTATTATTTGTTGCGTTTAGGCAGAGCGTATGGAGTCTCCTCCACCCTCACAGGTGCTGAAACGGTTCTACGAGTACTTTCCCATAGGGGTATGATTTCTCTCAGTACTCACCATTTATTGAGGCAAAAAAAAAAGCTAACGAATTTTATTATTCTAATTTATTATATGCTCTGATTGTTTAGAGACGCGGTGAGAGGGAAGTCAGGCGGATCGTTTGGTGGCCATTTAAATTTGGTTCTTATCCTCCGGGGCGTGAACCTAATCGCATTCCTTATCATTTGTTTCTGCTGGTTAAGGAAGCAGATGATATCATGAGGAGCCGCAACAACCCTAATGATGTGACAAAATTGGCGTTAGTTGAGGAGAAAATTCACTTTTTTTTGTAAATACTTCCACTGTCATCTGCCTCGTCGCTGGGAATAGTGTATGGCTTTTCTTTTCTTTTTTCTTCTAAAAAAACTTCCTTTTTATCATTTTAAGTTTTTATGCACATTTCTTTTCCTTTTGCAGCAATTGGGATAATGCCAGTGATGTTGTTGCCTGCTATGACCCCACGCGCGTGCCTAGATACAATATGGCTGGTTACATCCCTATTTCTATCTCCTCTTTGGGAGGGTGGGGCCCAGTGTCTGAGTATGATTAGGAGACCCGTCTCTCGCGACATGCGATGATTGTTATTATGTGTATTATTCACTCACGGAAGACGCCTACAGTTTGGAAAATGGCCCGGCAGATGGTGTTGTTCTACTGTAAAGTATGTTCCTGCTTTGGTATTGATTACCAACGTTTAGAGGCCGCTTCCGAGGATGATGTCTGCTTGATGAATGTGGGAACAAAAAATATTTGAAGGGGTGAGTTTCAATCCATTTGAGATAAAACATGACCCTAATGAACCCGATTATAATTAAAGGGTGAATTCAAATTTTGAACATGTGGATTATTTTCCCCCTGAAGGTGCAAATTTTGTTCCATGTAATTCAATTACGTGCATAATTTTGTAGACATAGTTTTCTAAAAATTGACCTAAAGTAACAAAATGTTTGATATACAGGCAACTGAAGGCACATTTTGGTACACAGATAGGGTGTAAACGTGTCGGGCCGAGTGCGAGCCTTCCACTACTCAAGCTGGCTCGTCATGTTTTTATGAAGTTCGGCTCGGTTCGGATTTACTTATTTGAGCTCGAGCTCGAGCTCGGCTTGCGAGTAAAACCCAAATCTTGAGCTCGGCTCAACTCGGCTTGAGCTATTTGAGAACAATCTCAAACGAGCTAAAAGCTTGGAGCGAGCTCGCTTTGATTTCGCCTAAACGAGCCAAAGCTCGGCTTGAACTCGGCTCGCAAATGTTATTAGTTTAATCATATGGGCCTAACTTGAAAACAACGTGGGTTTTTTAGTATCAAGTTATAATAATCATTATCATTATAAATTTATAATATATATACATATAAACTAAATTTTTTGAGCTCGTTTAGGCTCGCAAGCCTAAACAAACTTGGTATTTCAGGCTTGAGCTCGTTAAGTCTCGGTTTGTATATTAAAAAGCTTTTGATTCCTCAACAACACCCTTTTAGGATTTTTACACTTTGCATTAAATGGCAATGTGTTAGGGACTATTCAGTTGAACAAATGTCACCTGACCTACTTTAAAATGACAAAGGCCTGCTTTTTGATCTTCTAAGCATCCCTTTAGTTGAACTTAAAAGAAATGTTTAGCATGATAAATCATAAGATCGAATACTTTTTGTGAAGCCTTTTTCAATTATTTATTTTAATGTACATATTACTTGGCAACACATCTTGAAGCTCAAGCCAAGTTGACTTCTTTTGGTAAAATGCAAGCTTATATTGAAAACCTTGAAGTAAGTTTTTTCATTGAGGAAGCTTTTAGTATATTAATATTCTTATTAATTTGGTTAATAAACGAGTTATTTTTATGCAGGATTTTATGGCCTTACCTTACTAGCTTATGAGGAACCAGAACAATTAGTTTGGAGTATTGACAACATGTTGAATAGAGTGTAGATCCATAAACAGTAACTGTATTTTTATTTATTTATTGTTTATTAGTATAAATTCTTTCAAAAAAATTTGTTCTCTTTTTATTACATTCAAAATACGAAATTTTATAAAATTTCGAGTATGTCGTTACGACGTAGTTATTTTTTATCTACGTCTCAATGTATATTTTACTAAAAATCGAGTTGTGAATAGTAACATACAATTGATCAAAATTAAATCTACCTCACAGTTTTTTATATACGTATAAACGAACGGTGTTTATCCTTTTCATTATTTTACTAATATAACGTGACATGATTATTTTTATCAACGTTTCCACAACTGTTTTATACAAAAGCACACATGTGAGATATAAGTGTTTTTTTTGTTCTTTACCGTGACAAAACGAATCGATACCGTTCAAACAACATATGAGGCGACAAAACAGACGAACCCGCCGCAACGCGCGGGCATTCCCACTAGTATATATATATATATATATATGTGTGTGTGTGTGTGTGTGTGTGTAACTTGAATATATATATCCACTAAGATAGATAACCTAATAACTATTGATGAATACTAGTATTGTATTTTAAATTCCAGTCGTGGTTTGTAATAAATGCATAATATATAAAATAGAGTAAAGGTCGCAATGTACGACGATTTTGACCAATCTGTTGTGTTGTGAGATTGTTTGCATTTAATATTGTTTTGCGATATTAATATTTGGTAATTGTTTACAATTCAGATGGCCAACGATGCAAATCGGGAAAACCAGAATAATGATAACCAGATAAATAACAGTGCCATTCGACACATAGTAACCCAAGGAATTAGAGATGCTATGCCAGCTATCATCTAAAATGTTAGGGAAGCGGAAAATAATAATAAAAGTGATAATGGAAGTAAACGATCACATACTGAACCCAGTCACAGCGTAAACAATGGACCACTATTTCAATTGCCTATTCCAAAAAGAAGAAGAACCATGTCTTATGGTTGTTCTTACAAAGAATTCTGGTCTTATAAACCAATAGAATTCTCGGGCAATGAAGGAGCCATTGCAGCTCTACGCTGGTTAGAAAAGACTGAAGCAGTCTTAAAAATAAGAAAGTGCGCAGAGGAAGACAAAATCATGTTTGCTTCCAATCTGTTTAAAAATGCTGCTTTAGAATGATGGAACACTATTATCCAGTCTAGGGGAAGTGATAGAGTCTATAATATGGAATAGAATGAGTTTAAGAATATGATTGAAAGGAAATTATGTCCTCCCAATGAAAAGGAACAGATAGCCAATAAATTCTTAAACCTTAGAATGACTAGAGTAGACTGTAAGGGTTACACTACTATATTCTTCGAATATGCTAGAATAGTGCCAACCCTAGCTTCACCAGAACCAGTATTAATCTCCCATTACATCTGGGATTAATCAGTGAGATTAGACATGTAGTCAAGGCAGCTAGATCACCAACTATAGAAGAAGCTGTAGAACTAGCAAATATCTTGACCGATGAATTGGTACGTACTCAAGAAGAAAACCAGAGGAGGAACTTAGCTCAAAAGCTTACCTAGGAATTCCGCTATGGAAATTCCAACCGTGGAAAAAATGTAGGTTCTACTTCTACTCCGTACTGCAAAAGAAAGCATTCTGGAAGATGCTCTATATATTGTAATTTCT
Organism: Helianthus tuberosus; assembly: GCA_030545235.1. Classification (NCBI taxonomy): domain Eukaryota; kingdom Viridiplantae; phylum Streptophyta; class Magnoliopsida; order Asterales; family Asteraceae; genus Helianthus; species Helianthus tuberosus. Next base: position 155,360,052 of record CM060384.1, read on the forward strand.
GCAAAATATCTGGACACAAGGAAGAAGATTGCAGAAAGAAACTTAACAATAAGATATGCTACAATTGTGGAGAACAAGTACATATTAAGCCAAATTGTCCGAAACTAGCTCCAGCCATGAACAACAAGACTACTAAGAATGCTAGGGCATTTGTTCTGACAGCCGAAGAAGCGAAGATGATTCCGGATGTGATTGCCGGTACGTTTTTAGTTAATGATGTTTTTGCTAAAGTATTATTTGACTCTGGTGCGAACCAAAGTTTTATTAATACTTCATTTTGCAAAATTTTCAACCAACCATTAACTAAACTCCAACAAGAATGTCTAGTAGAGACAACAAATGGAGAAACCATTAAGATTTCTGAAATCTTGCAGGGAGCAAGAATATAAATTTTAAACCATAAGTTTATTGCTAATCTTTACCCAATGAATCTGGTTGGATTTGATATTGTATTAGGAATGGATTGGTTAGTAGCCAATAAAGCCAGTATTCTATGTGATCAAAAGTCAATCCAAATAAGTTCACCAAAGGGTGAAAAGATCACAATTAAAGGAAATAAGCCATCCAGATTTACGAAATTCATCTCTGTGATGAAAACTGCAAGTTGTGCAAGAAAAGGATCACTAGTGTATATGATTTCCATAATCATTAACACTAAAGGATAAGAATTGAAAGATATTCCCGTAGTATCTCAATTCTCAGATGTGTTTCCAGAAGAATTACCAGGACTACCGCCGGACAGGGAAGTTGAATTCAGAATTCATCTGTTACCAGGAACTGCACCAATTGCCAAAGCACCTTACCGTTTGGCGCCAGCAGAAATGCAAGAACTAAAGAAACAGCTAGACGAACTTTTGGAGAAAGGATTCGTACAGCCAAGTTCATCACCGTGGGGAGCACCGATCTTGTTTGTCAAGAAGAAAGACGGATCAATGCGTATGTGCATTGATTACCGAGAATTGAACAAAGTCATGATTAAAAATCGGTACCCATTGCCGAGAATCGATGATCTGTTCGATCAACTGCAAGGAGCTCGATTTTTCTCAAAGATCGATTTACGCTCAGGATATCATCAATTAAAGGTACATGAAGAGGACATTCCTAAGACTGCCTTTAGAACAAGGTATGGCCATTATGAATTTACTGTCTTGCCATTTGGTCTAACCAATGCCCCAGCCGCATTTATGGACATGATGAACCGAATATGTAAACCATATTTGGATAAATTCATAATTGTCTTTATAGATGATATTCTAATTTACTCTAAGAGTAAAGAGGAACATGTAACGCATCTGCATACACTTTTAAATTTGCTGAGAAAAGAAAAGCTTGACGCTAAATTTTCGAAATGCGAATTTTGGTTAGAAGAAGTGGAATTTCTTGGACATTTAGTTAATCATGAAGGGATTCATGTGGATTCCACAAAGATTGAGGCAATTACTAAATGGAAGGTCCCTGAATCACCAACGGAGGTTAGAAGCTTCCTAGGACTAGCCGGTTATTATAGAAGGTTTATTCGAGATTTTTTTCAGAATTGTCATTCCCTTAACCAAGTTAGCCTGCAAGTCTATTAAGTTTGAATGGAGACCAAAACAAGAAGAAGCCTTTAGAATTCTTAAGCAAAGATTAACCAACGCACCCATACTAGCGTTACCAGAAGGAACAGAAGACTTTGAAGTCTATTGTGACGCTTCTAAATTAGGTTATGGATGTGTGTTGATGCAACGACAAAAGGTTATGGCATATGCTTCTAGACAACTTAAGAATCATGAAGAGAACTATACAACCCATGATTTAAAATTAGGAGCCATAATTTTTGCCCTTAAGATTTGGAGACACTATTTATAAGAAAATAAATTTGTTGTCTTCACAGATCATAAGAGTTTAAGGTACATATTTGGGCAAAAAGAGCTGAATACGAGACAGAGACGCAGGATAGAATTTCTTAGTGATTATGATTGCAATATCCAAGATCATGCAGGAAAAGCTAATGTAGTAGTTGATGCTTTAAGTCGAAAGTATCATGAAAAACCAAGGAAAGTACGTTCTTTTAAATTAAATCTGCACGTAGATTTAAACGAGCAAATTAAAGCCGTACAAGAATCAGTAATCAAGGATGATACTGAAAAACTAAAAGGAATGATTAAAGAACTAGAACAAGGAACATATGGAATTTGGAGATTCCATAAGAAAAGGATGTGGATACCTAAACTAGGAAACCTACGCCAACAAATATTAGACGAAGCCCATAAGTCTAAGTATATGATACATCCTGGAAGTGATAAGATGTATCAAGATTTAAGAAAGAATTTTTGGTGGATAGGAATGAAAAAGGATATAGCAGCTTAACATGCCAAGTGTTTAACCTATTCACAGGTTAAAACTGAGCATCAGAAACCCTCAGGATTATTACAGCCTTTGGAAATGCCTGTATGGAAATGGGAATTGATAACAATGGACTTTGTTACCAAATTACCCAAGACCCGAAAATGTAATGATACAATCTGGGTGATTGTATATAGGTTAACCAAGTCTGCTCATTTCCTACCAATGAAGGAAACATTCGGTATGGAACAGTTAGCCAAATTATATGTAAATGAAATAGTTTCATTATATGGTATTCCTTTATCAATTGTTTTTGATAGAGATAGCCGTTTTACTTCTCATTTTTGGACAAGTTTCCAAAAAGCAATGGGAACCAAGCTAAATCTAAGCACCGCTTATCATCCTCAAACGGACGGACAAAGTGAAAGGACAATTCAGACAATGGAAGATATGCTTAGAGCTTGTGTAATTGATTTCGGAGGAAATTGGGACGATCATCTACCATTAATAGAATTTTCTTATAATAATAGCTATCATACCAGTATTAATGCTGCACCTTTCGAAGCACTTTATGGACGAAAGTGCCGAACTCCAGTCTGTTGGGCAGAGATTGGAGAAAAGCAATTGTCTGGACCAGAAATCGTACAAGAAACTACGGACAAGATTATTCAACTCAAGGAACGACTAAAAGCAGCACGCGATCGACAAAAGAGTTATGCTAATAACAGGCGGAAGCCATTGGAGTTTCAAGTAGGAGATAAGGTGTTGTTAAAAGTTTCTCCTTGGAAAGGAGTGGTAAGATTCATCAAAAGGGGAAAGCTAAGCCCCAGGTATCTTGGACCTTTTGAGATTATTAGAAGAATAGGACCTGTAGCTTACCAGCTACAACTGCCAGAGGAAATGGCAGGAATACATGATGTATTTCATGTATGTAATCTCAAAAAGTGTTTAGCCGATGAATCATTAGTGGTACCTCTTAAGGATATAGAGGTAAATGTGAAGCTTAAATTCATAGAAAAACCTCTACAGATTGAAGACAGAAAAGTTAAGAATCTCAAACATAAGAGATTAGTTCTGGTCAAAGTGAAATGGGATTCCAAGAGAGGGCCATAATATACATGGGAACTTGAATCAGAAATGCAGAAGAAATACCCACACCTGTTCCAGTAGACCTCGAGGACGAGTTCTAAAACAAGGTGGGGAGTATATAACAACCCTCCTAAAATATTTCCGACACTCCTAAAATATTTATAACATCCCTATACTTCCTAAAACACACCCCGTATACGTAAATAGGCCCTAAATACCTTTAATTTTATAAAAATAAAATAAAAACAATTTTCACTGGTTCCTGGCGGGGCGCGAAGCCTTTAGCCAACCTGGTCGCGGGCCGCGACAGCTCAAGATCAGGGCGTACCTGGTGCCGCCACGTGGCACGAACGTGTTGGGTCTAGGGTTTGAGTCAGCCAAGCTAGGGCCTACCCTAGTTGGCCTCGCGGGCCGCGAAGCCTGTTACTGAAACCTTCGCGAGGCGTGACAAAGTGCCTGATCAGCACTATAAATAGGATCGATCGGATTCATTCCAAATCGTTCAAACTTTTACTTTCTCTCTCAAAATTCTGAATAGTAGGCATAATATCCGGGCATTATACCCCCTAATTAGCGAAGCGCTGCCTCGTTGTAAGTATTTTAACCCCCGGTTACGTATTAGATACGCTGCCCGATTGATCTAGCGCTCCGTAACGACTGTCGTGGTTCTACCCGACGTAGTCGTTGGAGTTTTGTCTCGGGGAGGGTATAACTAATGTAAATATTGGGTTATTATACTAACGTGTGTGCATTGTTTAATTTATTAGATTATAACCAGGAAATGATAAGGAAAAATCTAAAATAGCAATGTGAGTAATCTCCTTTTTGTAAACTGTTTTTATAAAACCTTAATTGTTTTAAAATATAATTAGCAGTGATTGAGTCTTTGTAATTCTTCAATTACTGCCGGTATGTTGGGGTTTTGTATACAAAATGTGGAACATGTTACTATTAGACAACGAGATAGCCAATGAGTAATATGACTCACCAGTCAGGATTGACAGTACTGAATGAGTAATTGTGTAGATATAAACATTGTAATCGCTCTCAATACTGTGAAATGATAAAACTTGTTTTGATTAAACTAGGATTCACTCACCAGTATTTCCCACTGACAAATATTTTTAAAACGCGTTTCAGGTAATAAAATATGAAAGGCAAATAGAAGCCAGCTGGACAGCACTGAAGGCTTGGAAAATGTGGCTATAAAAGTTATCTAAATAAAGAAGATGTTTTATTTAAATAAAATAGTGTTTATCCCTATAAACATGTTTGTAATAGAAACTTGGGTTTTACTTATGTGTTTATTATTATAAAAATGTGGTATTTTACTCTGATAAAATATTTCCTAACTACGGTCATGATGTAAATTCCGCTGCCAAAAATGATAAATACCGGTACCATTGATACTGGCTCGCGGCCGCCCATTTTCAGAAGATAGGGGCCGGGGGTTGCGACAAATTAACACCCATCAATAAAAATATAAGTAAATTTGAAATTTCTTTGATCATTGAGTGATGGGTGCGTAGTGTATTGTATATTGTATAATAGATTTAAATTAGGTTTTATCTATTGTGTGTAACTTTATTTATATGTATATGGAGCCTAATTCAATTGAATAGTAGGTATCGCATGGTCATTCTACGAATTTTGACACGACCATATTGGTGATTTCCAATGAACATGAAAGGAAGTCGATTGATTTAGATTGGTGAGTTTCATTAATTATATTGGTGAGTTCCAATTATACATTTGCCTAGCTTGTGGAATTTTTGAACAGAGTTAAACGGGCCGTAAATAGTAATTTCTTGACTTTTAAGAGTCGTTTCGTTTTTAGAAGAATCGGTTTTGTAATTCAAAAGGAGGTGGTGATGCAACTTGTTACACGTTTACATGCCATTTGTTTCTAATTTGTTGTTTTAGCATTTTAGTGAAAATAACAACTAATGTTTTAATATTTAGACGATAGTCTATACTACCGAAAACTAATGCGAACATGTGATGATGGACCTTGCCTTTATTTTTTTTCCTTTTTTTGTTGCATCCTTAAATTTACTCCTACTAATGAAATTCTTGTCCTCAAGTTGATGTCCTATTAGTTAATGGTCTACTCTTCAACATGTTTTGTGAGTTCTAATCTTAAAAAATATATATTGTGTTATATATCATAGAAAATCTAGGATTGCTATTACATAAAGTAATATAGTTCCACGCAATCCGGCGAGAACTCGGTATATGCACACAATATAAAAAAATACAGTTACAATATTACGTTGCGTCAGGGTATCGAGAGTGAAAAAAATACTGAAATATACTAATTAACAAACTCGCATTGAACAAAAAAAATGAGTACCTATACATGTATCGATGATCAAGTATCAGTACCCATACTGATGTTCTTCTAGCATTATTGGTTCGGATTTACGAAATAAAAAAATGATATAATTACACAAAAAAGGTTGTGATATGTCTAGAATATTATCAACACGTGTTTTATTGATACTGGATTCGATATACCGATACTCAGTATAGTTTACAACACAATGAAATACTTTATTTTTAATACAATTTCGTATTCAATAAAGGTTGTATCAAAATGTTGAAATGCCATTAGTTCTTTAACACATATAAAAATGAATACGGGTATCCGATACTAATTTTGTTCTGGTGTAGTTCCATTTGTTTTGGTAAAATAAAATATGTGTATTACCACCTAATATTCAATCGTAGTCAATTGTGATCAATGTTTTAAAAACCACTTCAAATTGGTCGGCTGAACCGGTTAAACCGTCTGGTCAAATCGTTTTTGAGTCAAATTTAGTACGGTATAAAAACCGGATTTTAAAACATTGACTGTAATTAAAAAAAATGATAGCCACTTGTATTTTAAATTGGTTAGAAATCACAAAAAACACATACAGATACGATTTCAATATTATTTGGTCGGTATCTATTCAGTTTGTTACTGGTACGTTATCAATATCTATAAATGCTATAGTTTACAAAAAATATATATAGATATTGTTATAAAGTTAGCCTAAAAGCTTTTCAATTGTCACAACTCCAAACAACTTAACTAGCAGCTACCTACTCCAAGTGACTATCTCTCATTTTGTTCTCTATCTTTTGGGTTACTTCACTTAAATATATAGGCAAAGAAAAAGGTATGGGTATTGAGTAAACAAATGCAAGAATATGTGTTGGGTGGAGTTATTCAATTCTACAAAGGGGCTGGCTGGACATGTGAGGTAGTTGGACCCATTTAGCCAATCTGTCATCCACTTATTTCAATAATTCATAACACTCCCCTTTGGATGACACTTTGCAAACTTTGGGGTAATTAAGTACTGCCTCGTTAAAAACCTTGCTAAAGAAAAACCCAGTGGGAAAAAAAACTTTAGCTAAGGGAAAAAGAGTGCAGTCTATAGCTCCCCCTCAAGTTGCAATTTGCAAGGCATCACATTCTCCGTACGTGACGCATGCCAATGTCATGAACGTGTTTCCTGAAAGTTGCTGTAGGTAGTGCTTTTGTTAAAAGATCGGTTGAATTGTTGCTGGATTGGACATATATCATCTCGACTTGATTGTCTTTAATAAAGTCTCGAGTATATTCAAAAATCTTGGTGGTATATAAGAGTGCAACTTGTAATACTCCCCCTGATTTCATTATGTATCGTTTAAGCCTTCTGCGTAGATCTTTTATTTAATATTTTGCCACTTCATTCCTTGATGTGTATAGTCCTTTGTGTTGATCAATGTTATATGGTCTTTATATGAGATTCCTGGTGCTTTATGTAAACAAATACCATATGATCCATAACTATATGTTGTTACATTCCCTGCATTTACAAAGCTAACAAAACTAGTTTTCATGGGTTAGTAAAATCTAGGCACATATCATTCTTACCTTAGAGTATCGACATATCTTCTTTACCATTCGAATGTCTCCTCATTAGACATGTGCTATATCATGTTTATAAATTAAAATAAAAGATATATATAATCATGCATAGCTAGGAAGAAATATGAATGCACAATTACACCTTAGCCATGGTACTTTTGGAATGAGAATCCTTACTTTGGTAGGAGATGATAATAGTCATTTCTTATAAAAAGTGTTTGAACAACCTTTAGCATACTTTAAGGTTCAGTTTTATCCACATTATAATGTCCCAACATCTTCTGGATGTAGTTTGATCAATGGATAAAAATATGATCACAAATATACTCGAACTTTAGGTTGAGTAGTAACTAGACTGAGTCAGGGTCATTCAAAATTCCCCCTCTAAAAGCTCGACAGTTTCTCTCGATGGTGCCTAGACATCATTATCATAAACTGCGATTATAGTGAACTTTTAGGAGAGGACTTTTGATAAAGATGGATGATATTATCAAACTCGTATTGCTCTTTTATCAGAATATCTCATGAGTTGTACAACACTCAACCCAACTATTTTATCCATACTATCTTTTTTAAGTTTATAAAGATACATTCATCAGGTTTTGAAATCAATGCTTCAGGCATTTACAATCATTCATTTACTTCCTTCCATTTTGAAAAACAATGTATGTGCATACACTCTTTAGGAGTTCTGTTACATAAACCTCCTCATTGATTTCTATATCATATGCAAGGATGTCTTGAACACTTGCTTTATTTGTATAATACATATTGTACCATGCTTATACACTGTACATTGAGATACCCTAATCACCAAGTACAGGTTTTCTATGTATGTTTATTGGTACACAAGAATTACATCCATAAGATGTTTCAACTAACCTTATAAGCACTTAAATGCTTTAGGATACTCAGCAGGAGTTCCAATTATATTCAATGTATTCAAATATGAATCTGTATACAACAATCATATCGTTCTCGAGAACTTATTTTACATGATTTTAATAAATTAAATCCTTTAGGGACTTTCATGTAAACTTTAAGTATCCAGTGATTCATAACTTTTATAAGATGCATATCAATTCTCTCTTTTTATTACCAGACTAATTAAATATTGGAAAGCCAATACATCCACCACTGGAGAATACATCTCCTCATAATCAGTCATAGGTCTTTATGAAAATACTTGTGCCACCAATTTTTGACTTATATCACTTAATTTGATTTTCACATGATTCGCGTAAAAGATACTTTTGTATCCAGCATATTTTACAACTTCAGCTGTATGGACTGTTGGTCCAGAAACTTTCCATTTCATTAGAGAACTAAACTCTGCCTTATTTGTGTCTTTCTATTTTGGCCAATCATTTCTTAATATTCATTCATAGGCAGATCTTAATCTTGATCCTCATCATTTAATCATTTTAAGCGCTACATTATATACAAAAGTATAACGACGTCGATTTTTATTTCGATTCCATACATATCTTAGACATGATACAACTTATCGAGATCTCTTTAGTTTCAGGTACCTGAGGTTCTTCTTGAACCATCATGTCTATCGTCTCTTCAGGAGACCTTTTAATATAACCCCGACTTGACCATCTTAATTAGTTGCTCCAACTTTCGAGGAATTTTATTATTGGAATCGACTAGTCTACCACGCTTCAAACGTGCAATAGACTCATTACAAACATGTGGTTGTCCTTCTAGGACACTCATCTTAATTGGAGCATTAGCAGTTGGTATATATGACTTAGCTTGTCACTTTATTTTGGTAAGTAAATACGTCTGGTAATAGATTTATTTTCCAAATGAGTTGTTCTTTGAACCCGTAGTTCATATTTTCAGTTTTAAGGATCAATGATAATTTATTTCAACTCATTTCTTTTTCAACTGCTTTTATCTTCCCCTAATGTTGGGAATGTCAGTCCATTTAGATGGATATTAATAAACTGAACCATAAATAACTCTTTCGTTAAATGCTATATTCCCAATCACCTTTTAAGGTCCCATATTTGTGCGTCGTGGTGGATCAATTTCAATATATATCGCACAATCAAAATCTTAGAATGGACATATTTGGTTTCTGACCAAAACCCAATTATAATGGGGAGAAAATATTACAATATATTGGCATTATATGAATTGATACATGAACTTTTGCTCTCATGATCATACACTTAGCAAACACATCCAGTGATTGTCTCAATAAATCATGTATAAACTACATGAAGTTTTACGTGTATTGTACTGATCATTATGTGAAATTGATTTATTATCAAAATCATTATATCAATCTGGAATAATATGCTTGCTATCACATTAGCTAAGCCTTAATCACAAAAACTTCAGGTTGTGGATTTGATAACCATTTAGACGATGCATCGGTTTTTAAAACACTAAATGGTATCATGTTGGATATGTATATCCTTTGCTTATTCCAGAATACTTAGGGATTCACACCCTACTTTCATTGATTAACTTTTCTTGAGAACAAAAATTACATTTTATAATTTTCTGGAAGGATCTGTTAGTTCTTCAATACATTTCACATTATCATTTTACTCGGTGTGGTCTAACCGGTCATGCCAACTGATTATGATTCATAAACTTCTTATTTATGATCATATATGTATTACTTGTAGGTAAAAAAAACACAAAATAGAATGTATGTATTAAACAATTTAATCATAATAATTTGATAGTCTATTATGATGTGAAGAAACTTACATTTGAAATTAATCATATAATGAATTAAATTCAGACTCAGAATCATAAGGTGGTGGAGGTGGTAGAGTTAGTTGCATACTATTAGCTATTTGTTTTAGCATGTCTTCCAACCATTTATTTCTTTCTGTCAGCCGTTTTATTTGTTTAGACAAATTTCGGATCTGATCGTTAACCTAGCTACTTCGAATCCTATTGAATCTGAAGGTAGATTCATTTGAGGTACCGTACATGGTTCTGTTATATTAATTGGTGGCAGTGGTTGTTCTACTTCGTTTAATAGTGATTGGAAAAACTGTTGCGGTAATGGTGATTGCAAAAATGATTCTGATGCTAACTGCTATTGGAATATCATGTTTTCATCAAACAAAGTTTGTTGCATCGTTGAATCTTCCTCAAAAACTAAGGGTGAGATGTTTTGTAAGATGTTCGGTGCTAGTGGTTGAGATAGGTTAGTTGTAATATGTTCTTGTACGGGTGGCAGCTGTGGTTGCAAATCAAATTGATAAAAAGACGGTTGAGGAAGCTGCAACAATGATTGTTGTAAATTTTGTGTTGAGGTGCTTTCTAAGATAACTTGAGCTTCCTTCGACTGGAATGGTTGATTTAGTATATAATTATGAACAGGGGTTATCCTAACAGTGTTAAAATTTACAACCCCAGATGCCTTTGGTGGAGATAATCCTTGGATAATATGATCACTTAAGACACCTAATGATTTTGCTATTTTTGTAATGTAAGACCCTCCCATGAGACTTCTCAGAGGATTTGTTTGTTGATTTAAAAGATATGTAGCAAGCTCGTGGGCAATATTACAAGGAACTTGCTCAAAAATACTATGCAGATGGTAAAGGTCGGTAGTACTAACCCTATGTTGATTATTCTTGCGCCCAGTGATAGTGTTGGCTAAAACACGGTGCATATATTGATAACGAGGGTCTGTGAATTTCATAGAATTATTATTGTTACACCACCCTTTCGATGAATGGCCTAGCCAACATTCTTTCATTTCCTCAGAGGAATAAGAGGTTGATGCCTCCGTAACAATAGGTTGTTTAACTTCTTCATCTGTATATATATGCCCATATGAACTGCGAATTCTGTTAATGACATATTATGAAATTGTCCACAAAGTCGAAAATGAATAGATTCATCAGTAAGACTTTTATCATATTTGAAATAGAAAGTGGACAAGAACTCATAAACAAGTTCATCGTATGACGGTTCTAGGATGTCGAAGAAACGACGCCAGGGCGTATTACGTGGTAGTAATCTCGCCAGTAAACCACTTGGATCAAACATTTCCATTTGATACCAATCAATACCGCTAATAGAAAAAACTTCAAGATTCTTGAGTTTTTGATACCTCTCACGATTGGGTAAATCAGTAAACCGAAGGAATCGATGAATGTTTGCTGCATTTGAAGATTCAGCATATGCTACTGGAAGATTTGCCATTTGAAAAATTGGTTTTGTTGAAACTAAGAAAAGTTTGGGTACGGGTTATTTTGGGTATGTGTTGAATTATATCAGGAGTTGTAGCTTATGTGTAGATTAGCTCGAGTAGTGAGTTTCTTATATAGATAAGAAAATTTAAGCTTACACCATACGTTTGGTTAAGACTTCCATGATACGTTTTGAAACAGTTCACTGTAGCTAGTAAATGTTATATTGCATAAATAAATAGCATCATATTTTAGAAACAAGAGTATAATTTTACACATTGTTAAATTAAATTTTTTTTGATAAATTTTTAAATTAATAATGCTTTCATAAATGAGTTTTAATTAAATTATAAATGGTTGAAGTGACAATGCAATTGCAAAATATATAATAGAAACATTATTAAGAGAGAGGACCCAAGAAGGAAAGTATAGGTCGACGTGATTATGATAGCTTAACCACAAAATTTAAATACTTTAATCAACCATTTTTTAAATATTATTTTAATATGCATTTTCTTTTTAAATATTGCTAAATGGGGAAAGGTCTGTAGGGTATGTGTCGATTGTTTGGTTGTGTCTGAATGATATAACTTTTTTCAATTAGTCAGATTTTGATGATAATTTTATAACATATCTAAACCAATATGGTAACTGATTTGCTCAATTAAATAAATATTAGATGCATAATCAAAAATGTTAGGTACATAAATAAATGTTAGTAGTCCCATAATTATTATATCTCCAGAACAATAGGTCTCCTGTACTAATTTTAATTTATCACAGAACTATATTATAAGTATACATATATATAAAGGAGAAACGGGATCTAAAAGATCATCCTAAAGGTGTATGGTTTTACAACTCACTGGTGCACCCTTAGACTTTCAACCTATATATATGTATATATTTAAATATATGAAATTCTTACATTCAGTGGCGGACCCAGGAATTTTTCCATGGGGGTGCCGACTTTTCTGTTTATATATGTATATAAATCGTTTAGACTTTCAACCTATATATATGTATATAAATCGCTTGTAATTGTTATCACTGATGATGCCGACTTTTCTGTTTAGTTCTTCATATGCTCCCTTTTCTTCGAGCGACCATAGAGAGAATTGTAATTGATTTAGTTTATGTTGATCTAACTTTGATAGATCTCGTCTATCTTTATTTAATGGTGTTAGCAATTGCTATGTTAATCAATTTAAAAATAGTTACTTAAAAATTTTAAATTGTGTGAATTAGATGTAAGATTTTAAGTTAGTACGTATGACAATTCGATGTATAAGAATATAAGAACAGTTGTAGTTACTAATCACAATCGAATAAAAAGTCATTATTATCTTAAATATAGACATGGTTATTGATGTTCTTAATAGTTGGATAACAAGTCATTGTGTTTGTTACAATGGTTTGTGTTTTGCCAACGAAATTGTATATTATGGTATATATTGTGTTTTTTTGGCTTTTGTGTAATATCCTTGGGAGATCCTGATAACATCAATTGCTTTTTTTGTATATGTATTCTGCATGTTTATGATTTATTGTATATTATAGTATACATCGTGTTTTTTTGGCTTTTTTGTAATATATTTGTGAGATCTTGATAACATTATCTGCTTTTTTTTTATAGATGTATCCTGCATGTTTATCATTTATTACAAGTCATTATTATCTTAAATGTAGACACTGTTATTGATGTTCTTAAATAATATTCTCATGACATAAATATAATCTACGTTTGGTTGTGTTGATAGTTTTTTTTAATACTTTTGTAAACATGTAACATTGATAGATCTCATTTATCTTCATTTAATGGTGTTAGCAATTCCTACGTTGATCAATTACAAATAATTAACTAAATATTTTAAATTGTGCGAATTAGATGTAAGATTTTAAATTAGTATGTATGACAATTCAAGAAGAGTTGTAGTTATTAATCGAAATCAAATTAAAAGTCAACATTATTTTAAATATAGACATAATTATTGATGTTCTTAATAGTTAGATAAGTAGTCATCGTGATATTAAAATATACAGTGAGTTTGGATGATGTTAATCATGTATACCCGGTCAGCAGTGAGTTTGGATGATGTTAATCATATATACCCGGACAGCGGACGGGTAAACTACTAGTTGAGTATGGTAATAGCTCCTTTGCTTTTGTTGATTTGCTTGGTTGACAGCGTTCGTGCTGATAACGTGTTATAAAACTAGCCTAAAAGCTCTAGAATTAGGAGAGCTAGCATTTGAAGTGGAGTTCTTGTTCAAACTAGACATTGAAAATACGTAATTGACAATGATATATTCGAGTGAGGGTTGTAACATCTCATATTTATAAGATGTTATAAAGGCCCTTTTGCATCAGATTTTCTTAGTGGGTTTCAACCACCTTCCACTACAAGAATGAAAAGTACGTAAGAAAGAAAAGCGAATGACCAAAGAATATTAGGTACAATAATTGGAAGCACTATGTTTGGTCCAAACCAAGATTGGTAGCTGTCGTCCACATTCATAATAACTAATAAATTTTGAAAATTTGAAAAAGAGAGTGGATTACGCAAAAAAAAAAAAAAAGACTGGATTAAGGTTCAAATGAAAACCACTAGTTATTGTGAAAACTCGAAAACTAATTAAAAAAAGCCAAAAAAACATACAATTTTTTTTTTTTTTTTTTTTGCAAACCAATTTTCGCAGGTTTTATTATATAAAAAAAAATTTCAAAATAAAAAAAAAAAAAAAAAATTTGTGTAGTACACATGTGTATGTGTACTACACATGTGTATTATTACACATCTGCACTACACAAATTTTTTTTTTTTTTGAAAAAAAGTTTTTTTTTTATACATAAAAAACAGCGATTTTTATAAAAAAAAATTGAAAAAAAAAAATTTGTGTGTTTTTTTAGGCTTTTTTTAGTTAGTTTTCGAGTTTTCACAGTAAAAGTGGTTTTCATTTGAACCATCGAGAGTGGATTACGCAAAAAAAAAAAAAAAAAAAAAAAAAGAGTGGATTAAGAAAAAAATAAAAAAAAAGAGTGGATTAAGCAAAGTTTCCTTTCTTCTCTACAAATATCCCATCATCTTCTAAAATCCAAACCCTATATCAGTTTCTCACACAGTAACCCCCTTCCTTCACAACAATGTCGATAACTATCTCCGATCACCAAGTCCCCTACGGCACACACGACTACTACGACGTCACATTCTCCAACGACACCATCTTAACCCTAGTCACACACACCCCTTCCTTCGTCGACATGTGGATCTCCGACATCGAACGCATCCACCGCCACCGTCTCCACTTCCTCGTCGTCGGTCTCGACATCGAGTGGCGCCCTAGCTTCAACCGCAACATCCAAAACCCGGTAGCCACCCTCCAACTCTGCGTGGGACGCCGTTGCCTGATCTTTCAACTCCTCTACGCTCCTCACATCCCACAATCTCTCGTAAACTTTTTACGAAACCCTAACTATACGTTCACAGGGGTTGGGATTGAGAGTGATGTTGAGAAGTTGGTTGAGGATTATAACCTTGGGGTTGAGAGGATGGAGGATGTGCGTACGTTAGCGGCGGAGGCGTACGGTGTGAGGGAGTTGAAGAATGGTGGGATTAAGAGTTTGGCGGAACGGGTGCTTGGGAAAGAGGTTAATAAGCCGAAATGGGTTACGATGAGTAAGTGGGATAAAGCGTGGTTAACTCAGCCACAGGTGGCGTATGCATGCGTTGATGCGTTTTTGAGTTTTGAGATCGGTAGGGTTTTGATCTCTGGAAATCGCAACTGACTGATGCTTGGGTGGGTGGGTGGGTTCGTAATGTTGATTTTACTGTTTGATATGTTTAATATATAATAATATCTGTTGATGGTTTAGGGTTTGTGTTTACAAGAAGATCCTGTTTAGGATTTGGAACTGTTGATTTGCTTTAGGCCAAAGGGTGTGGGGGTCATGGTTGGGACATGATTCGCCATGTAGGAACATGAATGGAAGGCTATACCACTCCCTTCCCTAATTCACTATGGTTTGCATGGATTAAACCATGGCAACCATGGTCCTCCTTTTCATTTTTCAAGTAATCATTTCCTTTTTTCTTTAGACAAAGATAAATTAAAATAAATAAGGGGATAGTGGTTCGGGTCATAAACACACGCTTAGGGTAGTGGTTTTAAATTGTGGATTAGAAGTGAGTGACATGGCACTGACGTGGAGGGTCATGGTGGTTATAAGGGTCATGACCACACCCTATAGCCTTAGTTGAATGTTGGTTTTTGGCAAAATGTGGTTCAGATTCATTATGTTGCTTCTTTTTTTGCTAATGATTTGTTGTGTTTGGATTTGTTGATTCTTTTGTGGGCATTTGCTGTGTATCCACAAATTTTTAGGTCTAAACGCCATTAACGGTTTTTGGAACACAAACTGAACTGGTCGTGTTGGGTGGGTTGGCTACCACCCTCACGTGGCCACTCGTGCTAGCGCTGGCTTGACCGCATTGCGGTGTTCGCGAGCGAGTGGCAGCCTACGTGGCTCGCGGGGGGTTGCTCACCCCCTTCCACAACATGTAGTCTAAATGTTATAACTTTAATTCAGGGAACAGTGGTTCTACGAGTCTATCCAGCCGACATGCGTATGGCACGGTCACTGAAATTTCATGTTGTGATGATGGACTGTTACTGTTGCTTTTTTGCTATTTTGATACTAGAAATCAACACGTCTTGGTTTAGGTACTGCATGCATGCATGGGTCTCACTAGTGAATAAAACAAAATTCTGGATTGTATTCTCTCTTCAATTCAAATTTGTGAAAGTCTAAGTAAACACCCATTTTTTTTTACTTTTACCATTTTTAGTGATCTATTTTATTAAAAAAAAAATTCAATCTCTATAAAGTTTATCACGTATATATGACATCAATGATTTACAAAACCACATACAAAGTTTGGTTTAGATATTACATTTTATACAAATCGAAACAGTATTTAATGGTGTAACATGATTTTAAAGATGTTTCCTTTGTTATGTAAGATGTCAATTTAAGGTAATTTAGTAAAAGAACTAAGGGTATAAGGAGTGGTTAGACACTTGAGAGTGGCAAACTAAAAAATCAACCAATGAGAGTGTGTCATGTCAAAGTGGTAAACTATGCTCAAAAGTGTTGGCAATGGTTAGACACTTGGTGATAGGGATGAGCAAAGGGTATAAAATACCGTCCCGATCCCAATCCCATCCCGATCCCGATCCGTTTTCGGTACCGGAAACGGTACCCACTTTTGGTGTCATGTCAAAGTGGTAAACTATGCATACCATCACCGCACAAACAAGTCAAAATCGGCAAACATCTTGTTGGCGGTGGTTTACCGCGTCGGTAAACTTGTTTGCCGACTTTTGCCGATCACCACTCCGGATACCCTAAGACCAAAAATTAAAATTTCATTATATTCATTAAATACTAATAGCGATAACAATTATAAAGGGGTTGAGAAAACACTCAGTTGTTAGAATCGTCGGTAGCTAGGTCATGCATTAACCAGTTAATGAATTATTTGGTTAAACTTATATTGCGACCAGCTAACTAAAAAGTTCTAATTCTGCCACTAGTTCAAACATTAAGCAAAACAAAAAAAAAAAAAAAAAAAAAGCTTTGTGAATGAAGAGAGATAATTATAAGGATTAAGCAAAAAAGCTTTTTAAAGGATGAGAGATAATTATAGAATTGCATATATCTTATCATCAAACAAAAGAACGAAAACCAACAACAAATAAGTAATGGCTAAATTAAACAAGACAATAGAAACAAAGAAGCCAATATGCAAGTAAATGACTAAGACCATGTGTACTGATAGTGTGATTGGGCGTGAAGTTGTGCACACATGGCAAAGATGACGCCCCATAATGCTTCGTACACCGCCTTCTGGGCGTGATCTTCAGAAAAAGGATGTTGCATGATTGTGAAAACGCCAGGTGAGGAGCTTGATCTTGAAAGGAGAGCTCGATGCCATATGTCACATAACCCCCAAGGGAGGGGCATTATCATAATGCCACACTACACATGCCTAATACTCTAATAGTCTACGCGACATGTGTGTAAATTTCTCTACTATTCGATACTAACATCAAGTCATACCTTGCAAAGGGAAGAAGGTGAATATTTGGAGGCGACAATGGAGTAACCCACAAAACATTAAATCATGTTTGAAAGCATCATCACTGACACTGTTTATCTTAAAAGTATCATATCTCAAAGGAATTTCGCAATATTGGAATTGGTATCTTCATCTCAAAAGTCATTGAATTAGAATATATTTTGCACCATTAATCACATTTGTTGGCTGCAACATTTTGTCTCGTGATGCTATTGCTAAAGTCAAAAATCCTTTTCGTGTCTTGATCTTTAATTGTCCGTTTGGTATTGCTTTCTCTCGATGATTTCTTCAATCTTGTTTACTACTCATGTAGGCGATAACCATGAATTGTTCTCTTCGGATTTCGATTTGAACTTTTTTATTTAAAACTGGACCGAACTCAGAATGTTCAAAATCAAACCAAGAACCGAATTCAAGTAGATTGGATTGTGCTAAAGTTATAATTGGAATTGTCTAACCTACAAAACTTAAATAACCATTATATGATATACATCGCATTCGATTCAAATGGATTCTGAAACCGGAAAACCCAATTTGTTTTCGTCCTTAAACCAAACCAAAAATCAAATATGTTGTTCAGTTCGGTTTAAACGTTTCTAATTCGATCGTTTTTCAGTTTAGTCCTTTTTAAGCTGATAAATAACACCCATAAAATGAGCTCTAAAAAAGTAAAAGTGAGAGGGATGCTCCTTTTTTACACTTCACTACCCTAAGATTTCCACTAATCCTACACTACCACCTTATTTTACCCGAAAATTAGTGTCGTCATTACTTTCTTTCAAGTACCCTAAACATTTTTTTTTAAATTGTGCCCCAACGGTCAAAATTGACCAACCCCAAGCGGTCACACATTGGCTGCCTTTCTTCGGTGAGTACTACCCGATGTCACAACCCACAAGCCTACCTGAGTAGGTGGCGCAGCGCAAGCATTCATGTGGTTACCGAGATATTCGCAAGGGTTGCTTAGCAGTGCCGCGCCTACCCTAATAAAAAAACAAAATGTTTGAAAACTAGGGGTGCAAGCGAGCCAAGCTCGACTCGTTGGTAGCTTCTCAAGCTCGAGCTCGATTCGGGACCGACTCATTTATTATCTATTAAGTAATATATTAAACAAAAATAATATAAATAATACACTCATTTAAGCTCGCGATCTCGATACGTGAAGCTCGGGCTAGTTTACTAAACAAGCTTATTTTTAAGTTCGGCCTTGTCTCGTAAGAAAGTTTAAATAAGCTCGACTTACCTCGTTTACTAGACAAATATATGTAAGGCTCAATAAGGCTTGGCGAGCCTGACGAGCTTCACATGCCAGGCTCGAGTTCGGGCTCGATAAATAAACGAGCTTTATTTTAGGCTCCACTTGTTTCAAGCTTTTTCTTAAGCCGATCTTGATCCGACTCGTTTGCACACCTGTTTGAAACCGGTGTTGAAAAAAAAACTTTCCGTCCGTCATGAACAAAACAAAATTTATGAAAACCGGTGTTGAGAAAAAAAATCCGTGATGTACGCGCTTATAAGGCGAGTGGATGAAGCAAAAAAAAGTTACTTGTGCAACAAAGCACATTAACAAGATATACAAAACACAACAGAGTATCAAAACAGCAATTACAAAATAAACAAACTAAACACCTGGAAACATGGCTAAAACCTCTGCAGAGGTACATAGTAGGGGTGTGCACGGTTCGGTTCGGTTCGGTTTTTGGGTAAAATCAAAACCGAAACCGAAATGTCGGTTTTCAGGTTTTAAAAACCGTTCGGTTTCGGTTTTTTTCAGTTTCGGTTTTTCGGTTTTTACGTCGGTTCGGTTTTTCGGTTATTTCGGTTTTTGGAACAAAATTATGTAAGACTCAAAAAATAAAAAGTATAATTTATATTATAACAATCTTTTTATATGTTTACATTTTAGTTATTATAGTTAACCTCTTTAATTAATATTGTTTACATAAACCAAACCTTATAATCTATTTTTATGTTTCTTCAAAGTTTTTATTAAATTTAATTTTTATATTAAATTTTGTTATATCTTATAGGTAATAATAAATCATTTCAGGTATAATGTTTTTATTATAAACACTTAACATTCAAGAATAAAACTAACATTTTCTACTAGCATTGGGTTAAACACTTAAACAATTTAAACTTAAACATAAAAATATATGGATTGTAACTTATCGGTTCGGTTCGGTTTTTTTTTCGGTTATTGAAAAAGTTTATCCGAAAACCGAACCGAAATTTTCGGTTATTAAAAATCCGAAAACCGAACCGTCGGTTTTTGTTTCGGTTCGGTTTTTTCGGTTCGGTTATTTCGGTTATTCGGTTACGGTTCGGTTATTTCGGTTTTCTTGCTCACCCCTAGTACATAGTGCTTCACCGTACCATTCCAACGAATGGGGATCGACAATCCATTTGTTGTCATCAACAGGTACCATCGGAATCTCGACCGAAGGAGCCAAACAACGATCACGTCGACGCCGTTGGTACACTATCGAGCAACGACCTTTCCAATCGGCCGGAAAAGCTTGAGTTAGGACATTTGCCGACCGTCTGGTAACCCCTCTGTTGTTGTCATCTACACCACGAGAGGAGGAATGATTTCTTCCTGTAGACAAGGGAGGAACAGTACTACGAACATCTCTGTTTCCGGCAACCCTTTCCATTGACAAGCCTGCAAGGAGAAGCAAAGCTTCAGCAGCATCGAAGGTCTTCAGAATTTCAGAAATCCTCCGGGATCGAAACCTTCGCCGGGTCCTCATCTTTTTCGCCAAGACTGGTAAAATGGTGATAAACTCTATATATAAATATATAGCCGGGAAGAGCTAACGTCAGCCTCGAGAAGAGAGTTGAAGGAAATTGTGATGATTAAGTGTCAAATCACCCTTTCCAGAAACGGCGCTACCACTGTAATCGTCACATCCTATTAAATACTCTCTGACAACGTCCGCACACATTCCCAAGGCTACAGTTTCCATAAGAAGGTGAAAAGTCAGCACACATATACATCTTTCATCAATGGGTCACGTCACAAATGAAAACCGATTCATTCCAAATGAACTGTTCAAATAATATAAATATCTTCTCTAAGAAGATTCTCCATTTTTTGCACCCAAAAAGCTCCACAGCAAAAACACACAACTCTCAAAATCCATTGCTCCACTTATTTGCATAAGAGCAACACCAGACTAGGGGGACTTGAAGGGGTAAGGTCCCAAAAACCTTGTTCAGGTGCTTGAGACCACACCACAACCTCATCAATAAGTTTTCTTTAGAACGAACCTTGCGCGGCCGCACACAGGTTCTAAAAGAGAACTTAGGAAGAACAACAGTTTTTTAACACCCGCGCGCCAAAAGGAACTAAACCCTTGCGCAAACTCTCATACAGCAGGTAGGATAAAATCCTAATTAAGCTTTCGCATAAATAACATCCAGACTTGGATAAACGTAACTTCTCTGTTACCATAAAAATTAGCATGAAGAAGAGCCACACAGGATTATAGCTGTATCCTTCTAGAAGGCTTGATCGTGCCCCACCATTCGGTTATAACTGAATGGCCACGTGGCATCATTCCAGGCTCCCTCAAAGTCATGATGATGGCACCAAATTGGAGGAAAGATATACACTTGCCCATTTTCCACGTGGCAGCACCCTAACCATTGATCAAGACTACGATCCGTGTGCATACACACCCGCTAGTGATTAACGGAGGGAAACATAACCGCTTACGGAAAAACACTTTCCGTCAAGTTTTCATCAACAGATTTTCCCGCCCAAACTTCGGCTATAAATGAAGGATAATTCAGGTATAATTCTCAAGTTACTCACACTTCACTTATATACTTCTTCTTCTTCATCAAACCTGTACTTATTCTCATGCCGGAGGGTGGTCACGGAGAGAACCTCCATTCTCCCTGTGGCGAGTCTAACGGCTGTTTGTTTTGCAGTTATTGTTAGAGGAAGAAGATCATTCACCCCCGAATCGAACGAGAAGACCTAGCCCTTTTATGCAGATTCAAACCCCCTGGTTCAGTTGATTCCGGTTAATTAAACCGGTGTTTCTTCAGTAATAAATGATTAATTAACTTAATATATAAAAAGTAATAAATGAAAAAAAATCTAAACTGATCGAATGAAATAAATAAATCTTCCTATATAATAAGGCTCAATGTTGTAGAAGGCGCTAGGCGCTAGTCGGGCGGTGAGGTACAGCCTAGGGATTAATCGGGATTAATCGGAATGGGATTTTTATATGTATTTTTTCAAAATTATATATATATACCCAATAATATAAAAATAATACTTCAAAATTCACATAAATACTTCAAGTTTCAGATAGTATGGTTCGATTTTGACCGATTTTGACCAATTCTGACCGCCTAGGACCGCCTAGGAACGATTTTGTCCGATTTTGTCCGATTAATGTAGACCGCCTAGGACCGATTTTTGACCGACTAGGACCGACTTTGACCGACTAGGACCGACTTTGACCGATTACGACCGCCTACGACCGATTACCGATTAATTCACCGACTAGCTTATAATTAATCAGTTGGTGACCGCCTAGCGCCTAGGCGGCGATTAATCGGCCGCCTAGGCCGATTTCTGCAACAGTGCTAAGGCTACAGGGTGTTTATCCAGAGTGGGCGACGTTTGTGAGTATGTGTACTATCTCACAGACGATATTTATCCAGAGTGGGCGACGTTTGTGAAAACTCTTTCGTGTCCAGATGACGAGAAAAGAATGTATTACAAGAAGAAACAAGAGTCAGCAAGAAAAGATATCGAGCGGGCTTTCGGTATGTTAAAAAGAGATGGTCTTTCATTCCACAGCCGTCGAGGATACTTGAAAAAAGTAAAATGATAAACGTCATGTATACGTGCATCATCTTGCATAACATGATATTGGTGGACTCGGGCAGGGCGTTTTGTGGAGAAAGTTAAGATGAAAGTAACCAACCGATGAACCCACTACTCACATACGCTAAAAAAGAAGTTATCGGAACGAGGATACGTGACAGGGACACACACCGTAACCTTCGAGCTGATCTGACCGAGCACTTATGGTTTTATCGTGCACAAGGAGGAGATGACGAAGACGACGAGTGATTTTTTTAGTGACATTATATTTTTATTTAAATTATGACATTGTATTTTTTATTTAAACTAGTAGAATTTCCCTGCGCGTTGCGGGGGAATCCGGTACAATTATTACGGTATCGCTACGGTATCGACACTCGATATAGCAACCCAAAGACAAAACTCAGAAATAAAGTCATGATATGCCAAAAACGACAACGATACATATTTTATATTGACGAAAACCATAAAACAAATATTAGTAATGATTTTAAACGAATACCAATAATGATTATGTTGGTACCGTTACCAATGTTGTTCGCCTAAAATTGACGCAACACCAATATTGTTGGGACGATATACGTTTGGTTCGTCACGGTATTAGTATGATACCAATACCCAGTTTACGATATAAAACAGATACTATATATTGCTACCGAAGTTGTACGCACAATATTGATTCAGTTCATTCTAAGGAAAAAATGGTATAAGTTTTCGTCAGGGTACCAGTTCGGTTGATCACACTAAAGAACAAAAAAAAATATCAATTATATTTGATTCGTTTGATTTTGAACAAAACGTTTAGTGAAGCGAAGATACAATAAGCACGTATTGGAATGACGAAATGGGTAACAACATTAATATATAAAAAATTAATATGTACGCCCGTGCTAACGATTACTTGTACATTAGCACTCACAAAACACTCGGTTTTAGAAAGAAAAAAAACTTTATATCAAACTGTAAATAAAATCAGTCACGTCGAAACAACATACTAAAAATTATATAAATTATAATATAATTAAATAATAAAATAATTAAACTGAAAAATAATATTAAAAAATCTATTAGGTAATAAAATAATTGGAAAAACAATATTATAAAAATATTTAAACACTATTCATGGACACTTTCTTTTAATATGTATAATTATGGCATTTTATTTCTTTATTTAAATTATGAGTTCTAAATTAATATATCAAAATTAAATAATGTTTAAATTTAAATAAAAAAATAATTAGGTAATGATGATGGAGACTTTAAACCATTGCATGCATGTTAAAGGAAGGGTCTTTAAAGCCCCCTGTGTGACGTGACGGTGAGGTGGCGCTGAGGTGACGTGATAAAGCCCTTAGGGGCTTTATATCACACCTTGTGGCCTAATAAATGAAAAAAAAATTGGACACGTGACATTTTCTGGTGCTTTGTAATCTTATTTTCCTATTTATCTCTTATATTAAATAATAATAATAATAATAATATTATTATTAATTTTAATATTAAACAAAATTAGATAAAAATAAGTATTTGTTTTTCTATAAGTAATTTTAAACAAATATAAAGGAAAAAACTTGGACACGTGTCGTGCTTTTTCATCTTATTTTCCTATTTATCTCTTATATTAAATAATAATAATAATAATAATAATAATAATTTTAAACAAAATTAGATAAGAATAAATATTTGTTTTCTATAAATAATTTTAAACAAATATTTTAATAAGAATAAACATTTGTTTTTATATAATTATAAATTTATATCCCAAGTATTTTTTTTTAACGACTAATAGAATCAATCACGAGTACTCTCGGGACATCCACTGGATCAAACGGAGTGCACTCCAAGTGTAACCTGAGTCCACCATATACTTTGGAGTTTAGTGATTGAAAATATGGTAAATTTGGAATAAAATGTTCCATTTGAAACTCAAATGTTATAATAAGTGAATAGTATACCAAAGTTCATTTTTAAAAGCTAAATCTTGACGACTGTAATGGTTAACATATGACATTATATTTTATTCAACACATACGATACACGATTTTTTTTAAAGATATATCTTTTTTATTATTTATTGTTGTAACACCTCGAAAATTTGTGTCCAATAAAATAAAGACACGTGTCACATAAGATAAATGTGTCATAAATTTAGGATCAAGTTAAAGGATGTAGGGTACGATTTAAATGCGTCGACATGTTAATAAATACCTCTGAGCGACCTATGTATAAATCCCAAACCTTAACCTGTGTTATAAACATCTGATAAACTTCCTAATCCGGTTAATGCTAGTAATAATTGATCCAAATTGCTAGGATGGGATCCTATGAGAATGGGTACGACAAACCTTCATGCATGTTCCCTTTCAAAAGAATCCAAGACATTTTTGAAGCATGGCAAGTTGACATAACTGTTCAAGCATGTTCAAGAGGTCCCATACTGATAATAAAGGTCCAGATTCAAAGTTGTAAAGTTGCATGATCAAAGCTTGAAAAGTTACAAATTTTTGTTTTCTGGTGAAGGCTTACGGACCGCAAAGGATACCCCTTACGGTCCGTAAGGAAGCAGACCGGGAGATGTTTTTTTGAAAAGCGGTTACGGACCGCAAGGCCTTAGCCTTACGGTCCGTAAGGCAGTCCCAGTATCAGAAAACTTGGCAGGTGCCTGTTATAACAAGTTTAACCGACTTATATTGCCATTTTTCAATACCATGTGCAGCACAAACTAGTTCTTAGGCACTAGGGACACTTGTAATTGATCAGGGATCAATCCTAGAGTTGTTTGGCATGATCTTGATCAATCAAGATCACTATATAAAGACCCACATTATTTCAATTTTTGATCATTCATTCACACTCAACTTCTGATCATTTCTGGAGCACAAGAGCCTTCCATAAGCATCACTAGTCGTGCATAGGACCTTGGTAAGCTTCCTTGACCTTCCTTAATCGTGTTTTACTTAGTTAATTAGCTTAAAGTCAAACCGTCGTAATTAAGGTTTGACTTATCGATTAATCACTAATGGTCTGGTGATTAGCCAAATTGAAAGTAGTTATAGGTTGGTATTTATGTGGGTAATAAACCCTTAAAAGGGCACCCTCTGAATTCCAATCTAACTAGGTAAAATGTCGGGTCAAACTTAATCCGAAAAAGTCAACAGAAACTTAATTTTCGAATTAACGTACAATTAGCAATGTAGGAGACATGTAACCTGTTTTACCACTCATATAACTTGGTAATCAATGTAAGAACATGTCTAAGCATGTTCGACCCGACAATTTTCAGTTTAGGCTCGTTTCGGAACCGAAAGTCGCAAAAATTTGACCTCTGCTTTGACTTCAGTTCTGACCCGTAATAACTTGAATTATAAATGCCTTAGAGCTTCATTAGGACCGGGTTACATGATAGTATAACCCTCTGTGATTGGTTCGTTGATGGTCCGATTCATTTACGCGTTTCCGTTAATTGCTTAATGTTGACCATAATGCCCATTTGACCTTAAAACAAGAATTTTGGAAATATGAGAGGACAATAATCTTTGTTACTGATTTATAAACATGTCCCTAAAATTTCACATCAGTTAGAGGTCTAGATTAGGAGTTTTGCTCAATAGTGTAATTAGGCTGTCTTTTATTAATTAAACGACAAAATTAGCGTAACGCCTATCTAAACCCAATTTTTGACACCAAACCTTTTACCCACTGATGTAATATAATATTTTGGGATTTTTGAGGATTTTTAATTATTTTTAAACTGATCATAACCTAAGGTTATTGCCTTGATTCGGTAAAAACCGATTATACCCTTTTGCCTATAAAATGAGTTTTACATAACATTTAGACACCAAACTTTTGGCTACTGATTTTATATGATAAATGAAGTATGTTGAACTTTCTAAACTGATCAGGAAACCCAGATTTCCAGTTATGACCCGGAAATCGCTTAAAACGGCTTTTTACGCGTATTAAACACATAGTATGGGTTTGAAACCATTTTGTCATATAAGACTTATCACCAACTGATATAACCTATTAAATTAAGTTGTTTTACTGTTTATTTCAGAACCGAATCTCAGAATTATAATTAACCTCTTCTATAATCTTTAAAATGACCAAAATACCCCTACGGGGCTTAAATTGAGATTAAACTCGTTTTGGGCATAATGGAAGGTGTCCTACTGATATCACAACATATTTAGAGCATATTAACTTAGGAAACCTGTTCGTGACTCCTTTGGTTACCCGTTATGCGTTATTCGCGTCCGGTTCGGTTTATGTAACTAGTTTGCATAAATTGACCGAAACGGGTCAAACCTTATCATTTTCACCTCAAAATCCAGAAGGTGATTAGTTTACCCATATTATACAAGTCTTCAACTTTTCGGGACTAAATCACATTCTAATCAGGTCTTCGCTTAATCATGCGTTTGAACCGTGTCTTCCTTTTGAAAACTAGCCGATCTAAGTTTAGGCTTAATTAAGACCCGTTAGGAATCTAATAGGTTATTAAAACCTTCGTTCCAGATTAGGAGCCCAGTAAAAGCTACGTGCACTTGCTGTTTGTGATTTATACTTTGCTCAGGTAAATACTTTTAACTTATTTTCCCTATACGGGCTTGGGGTACGGTATTATAATACCGCTTGGTCGGGTATGAAGTCGTACAATCAAATATTGATTAAAAAGATGCATACCCCGTTTTATTCTGTCTTGTTTGATGCAATACCTTTGGGGGGTTAATGACCGTGTCCTGGATATCCTCGGCTCATTCATTAGAAATGGCCACGACTTAAGCACGGGGTGTAGGCATACACCTGACAGTTGCGTATGTAAAAAGGGTAGTCCACAAGGAGGGTATCTTCTTGTGGGTATTATACTCAGTGGTGTGTCTATTAATCTTGTTAAACCGGGTCCTAAACGAACGACAAACATGTAAAACTGTATACAAGTTTATTTTTAAATAATTATCCCAAGTTATAAAAGATTATTTGTGCCTTGTGCATTCAAACTAATTTTCTCAAACTCTTTTCAAAATGAGTCGGTTAATTGTATTTACCAGTGTAAACTGACGTATTTTCTAAAAAGGTTAAGTGCAGGTACTATACGAAATAGGCTGGCTACTCCAGGCATCAATAATCAAGTCTTGCAAGCTCTAGATGTTAAAGTCTGTTGAACAATGATCTTATTTTTATTTTGATCCGCCTGTGGATCCGTTACAGCCCGTTGTGATACTTTGATATTACTATTTATTCGGTTGCAATGTGATTCATACCTTTTGCTTCCGCTGTGCATTTATATATTGTGTTGTTTGACTATGATGATATCAACTACGTCATGATACTCCCCACCGGGCCCACCGGTAATACGTGGAAATATCGGGGTGTGACAGGTTGGTATCAGAGCCAACACTGAGTGAATTAAACACTAGCCTTTTGTGTTTAATCTCAGTTACACAGTTGCACATTCCTAAATTTTTTAGTCTAGACAAAGAACTTAGGACTAATCCAAACTGTTTTAATTCTAACTTTGTCCTTTGTATTTCTTTGTTGTTCCTTTAATATTGTTTGACAGGAAATATGCCACCGAGGTTCCGTAGAGGAGCACGAGGCAAGGGGCCAATCCACGCCCCCAACGATCACGAGGACGGGCCTTCACACCGGCGAACTCCTTCTACTACCATGAGTACCGGTCCTCAAGGAGACCGGAGGATCTATTCGGAGCCCGCTAGACGATCTGCCTCGTTTAGCTCAACGCCTCCTTATCGTCACTCCTTTGAGCCGCAGTCAGAGAACGAGCCCGAGGACTCACGCCACTCCTTCTTGCCGTTGCAGAGATCCATGTCGCACCATTCCTTTGGCGACCCCACTCCTGTCTTCCAAGGCCGGTTCAACCCGGCAAACTACATTCAAGAACCAGTGGGTTTTAACCCATTGGGTCCTGAAGACCATTTCCCCGAAGCTCAGGGAATGGATATAGATGAAGACATGGATCCTGTTGAACCACCTTCTGGGACACCTACTCATCCTATCGAGATTTCTGATGGGTCATCCTTCCATGGATCACCTTACCATGGCCCAGACAGCTACCAGGCTAGATTTAACCAGTATGAATGGTATTTTACACCCTCTCACCATTCATCGCCTCACGAGCAACAGCAGCCGCAGGATCCCTCCGAGGATTCGCGTTTCGTGGCAGTCACGCCACCGTCACCACCGCCGCTAGTACAGCTAGCACCTCCAGAACCACCGAGGCGTAGAAGAACAGGCGCACGAATGTCCGTGCAAGAAAGGGGTTTTCACTTTAGCACCCCCCGACACTCAAGTGGCAGTCACTATTCGCCACTGCATGAAGACCCACAAATGGGTGGGCCTTCAAATCCAGTTTCAGATGTGAATTCTGCACCAGTTGCGCCACCACCGCCACCATTGGGTTTTGGTAACCCAATTCCTACATACGCCGGTTCAACGGCGTATAATCCATTTGAGCAGCCGGCTCACACTAATTACAATTATGCTGAAGCCGACCCATACCTTGTAGCAGCCAACTACAACGCCCTTCATCCTGAAGGACCATATGGAACCCCCTGGGGAGTGGGATACCCAACTCGTGGGTATCAAACAACTGCTCAACCTCCGTTTCAGCACCAGTCATAGCCTCCACGGTTTTCCCCACCGGAACAGGAGGAAATCCTCCACAGGCTAAACAGGGTGGAACGAGAATTTCAAGAAGAGCGTAGGAACAACAGAGGATTCCTCAAGGGCTTAACAAGCTTATTAAAAGGAAAGAAGAAGAGGGATCATTGAATCCCTATATGTATTGTCGTATTTCCTTATTTCAAACAAGTCCCTGCGTGGACATTTATCTATGTACTTAGTCCCTGCGTGGACTTGTCTTTTTAGTCCATGCGTGGACACCTATCTTAGAAATCAGTCCCTACGAGGACTTGTATTATCAGTTTAGCCCCTGCGT
This sequence comes from Helianthus tuberosus, assembly GCA_030545235.1. Lineage (NCBI taxonomy): Eukaryota > Viridiplantae > Streptophyta > Magnoliopsida > Asterales > Asteraceae > Helianthus > Helianthus tuberosus. The sequence continues at coordinate 155,389,498 of CM060384.1, forward strand.
GGGTAAGTTATCTCTGTTAAAAGTCTCGTTTAGGGCAATGTGTACTCCTTTTAATATTTAATGGAATGTTAAATTTTAAAATTTCATTTTGTCATTATATGCTTAAAAATATTATACATGAAATACATAAATTAAAAATCGTTCCACTTTAAATAATCTGCCTATTTAAATATTAAATAAGAATCTTAAAGGTATAACCTAGCCTGCATATCATTATAAGACTTGGCCAAGATGATAAGACCTGTTTAAAAAGATTCAAATCCCTGTTAACGTCTGAAAACATGTTGACACTCCGGGCAGACGTGATTCGTTAAAATCACACACGTCATTCTTATAATAGGATTCTTCAAAAGATTCCTATCTTAACCTGATGATCTATAAATCATGGATTTAAATCATCAATTAAGATGATCCTATATTAAACATCCAGTGGTGATGTAGTGCCTACGGGCCATAATAAATGTCAAATAAGACAAAAGACAGTGGTAGTCTACAACTCCCTGTCAGAAAAAAGGTAAAGAAGTATGTTCAAACCTTAATGCCTTGATTCTCTGAAATCATGGCTTATGATTTAGAATGTCCTTGTGACTAGGCCTTTTGTGCCATTAATAATACTGTTATTTTTTTTAATTAGGAAGTTATAATAAAAATCCTAAATAAATATGATTAACGAATTAGCCAAATATGGTCCATGTTTACCATGGTTAATGAATTGCCATAAAAGACAATTCCATATTAAACTCCCAGATAAATTATTGTCAATATCTTATGTAACAGTTCAAACTACATGGCTGACTCGGATGAGATCAACAATCACCCAAGGGAGGATCATGATAACACCCGGATTAACATAGCGGGTGCAGAACTGCAAGCATTAATAGACAATGCTGCTACAAAAGCTATAGAGCGGCAGTATAATGAATATAGCGGGACTCGAAGTAGGACCCTATCCGCACCGCATTCCAAGCCTAAGACTCATTCAGAGGCTCACAGCAAACCACCCTCTAAGGAAGATGAGCCAAAGAAAGATGATGATCGACATTCCTCAAACCAAAACAGTGTTCCATCCAAGAGGATAGTATTTGATGATAAACCACGTACCAAGTCCTGTACTTATAAGTACTTTGTTTCCTGCAAACCCCGGGATTTCACTGGAGAGAAGGGGGCAATTGACTGTATGACTTGGTTAGATGAAATGGACATCGTGGTCGATATCAGCGGTTGTGCTGAAAGGGATGTAGTGAAGTATGTATCCCAATCATTCAAGGGAGAGGCATTAGCATGGTGGAAGTCTCTCATTCAAGCACCTGGAAAGATCCCACTCTACAATCTGACATGGGATCAGTTTGTTGCTCTTATTAAGGAGAATTACTGCCCTCAGCATGAGGTTGAAAGGATTGAGTCAGATTTCTTATCGTTGGTTATGAAAAACCTAGATTGCCAAGCTTATCTTACAAGCTTCAACACGATGTCAAGATTGGTTCCTTACCTTGTAACACCGGAATCCAAACGAATTGCTCGCTTCATTGGGGGTTTAGCCCCAGAGATTAAAGCCAGTGTTAAGGCTTCAAGACCTGCTACTTTTAGATCAGCAGCTGATCTATCTTTGTCTCTTACCTTAGATGCGGTCAGGTTGAGATCGCTAAAGAATTCTGAAGAAGGTAAGAGAAAGCGTGAGGATGATAACTCACGTCGTTCAGACAAGAAACACAAAGGGAACCAGGAGAACAAGAAGAGTTCAGGGTTCAACAAAGGTAACCAACAGTCGAGTGAGAAACCCAGATGTAAAGTTTGCAAGAAACATCACTTTGGGAAGTGTAGATTGGAATCGAACTCGCAGACACAATCAAGGACTTTTGCATGTGGGATATGCAAGTCCAAGGAACACAAGACCTTAGATTTCAAAAAGTTGAAGGATGCAACCTGCTACAACTGCAACGAGAAAGGGCACATTAAGTCGAACTGCCCAAAATATGCCAAGAAACCAGAAGAAGGTAAAAAGACCAACGCTAGGGTCTTCAGAATGGATGCTAAGAAGGCAGTGCAGGACGATAATGTGATAACAGGTACCTTTCTTATAAATGATGTTTATGCGAGGGTATTATTTGATTCAGGGGCAGATAAGTCATTTATAGATAATGAGTTTTGTAAGTTGCTAAATTTACCGTTTAAAACCCTAAGTGTGAAATATGAGGTGGAATTAGCTGATGGTACCTTAGAGACCGCCTCAACCGTGTTAGATGGATGTTTCATATCCATTAGGAACCACTCTTTTCCGTTATCCCTACTTCCTTTGAAGTTAGTCGGTTTCGATATAGTGATAGGCATGGATTGGTTGTCTCGCAACCAAGCCCAGATCGTTTGTGCTAAGAAGCAAGTAGTTGTCAGAACTCCTCGTGGCGAGCCTCTGACAATTCAAGGAGATACTAAGTATGGAATGCCTAAGCAAGTGTCCATGCTCAAGGCATCAAGGTGTTTGACGAAGGGTTGTGTTATCTACATGGCGCAAGTAACTATTGATGAACCAAAGCCTAAGATCGAAGACATACCCATTATCTCTGAATATCCAGAAGTATTCCCTGAAGAACTACCTGGTTTACCCCCAGATAGGCTAGTGGAGTTCAGGATGGACATTATTCCTGGAGCAGCACCTGTTGCAAGAGCGCCTTACAGATTGGCACCAACGGAGATGAAAGAGTTGAGAACTCAACTGGATGATTTGTTAGCCAAAGGATTTATTAGACCTAGCTCATCTCCTTGGGGAGCCCCAATCCTGTTTGTGAAGAAAAAGGATGGGTCGATGCGTCTATGCATTGATTATCGTGAACTTAACAAAGTTACTATTAAGAATCGGTATCCATTGCCCAGGATCGACGACTTGTTCGATCAGCTTCAAGGAGCAAGTTACTTTTCCAAAATCGACTTAAGGTCAGGATATCATCAACTGAAGGTCAAGGATGAAGATGTACATAAGACTGCATTTAGGACTCGTTATGGTCACTACGAGTTCTTAGTGATGCCTTTTGGACTCACTAATGCACCAGCCGCATTCATGGATCTCATGAACCGCGTCTGCAAGCCCTACTTGGATAAATTTGTCATCGTCTTCATCGATGATATTCTTATTTACTCGAAGAATCAAGCTGACCACGAGAAGCACCTCCATTGCATTCTGAAACTGCTTCATCGAGAAAAGCTCTACGCCAAATTCTCTAAGTGTGAATTTTGGCTTCGTGAAGTCCAATTTCTTGGACATGTGGTTAGTGAACGCGGAATCCAGGTAGATCCCGCTAAGGTTGAAGCTGTCATAAATTGGCAAGAGCCGAAGACGCCCACAGAGATTCGCAGCTTCTTGGGATTGGCAGGATATTACAGGCGTTTTATTGAGAATTTTTCAAGAATTGCTGCACCCCTAACTTCCTTGACTAGGAAGAACATTAAGTTCGACTGGGGACCGAAGCAACAAGAATCCTTTGATATCCTTAAGCAGAAGCTAAGCAATGCACCAGTGTTGACATTGCCTGAAGGGATTGAAGAATTTGTGGTATACTGTGATGCATCACACACCGGTATGGGATGTGTGCTTATGCAGAAAGGCAAGGTTATTGCCTATGCTTCTCGACAGTTAAAGGTGCACGAGAAGAACAACACCACCCATGACTTGGAGTTGGGTGCCGTTGTATTAGCACTAAAACTGTGGAGGCATTATTTGTATGGAACTAAGTGTGTGATCTATTCTGATCACAAGATCCTTCAACATCTGTTCAATCAAAAGGATTCGAAGGAAGCATGTACCGATTGTAAAAGTGAAATGGGATGCCCTTAGAGGTCCCGAGTACACGTGGGAGGTAGAGTCCACAATGAAAGAAAAATACCCTCATTTATTCCAGTAAATCTCGAGGTCGAGATTTCTTTTAAGGGGGTGAGGATGTAACACCTCGAAAATTTGTGTCCAATAAAATAAAGACACGTGTCACATAAGATAAATGTGTCATAAATTTAGGATCAAGTTAAAGGATGTAGGGTATGATTTAAAAGCGTCGACATGTTAATAAATACCTCTGAGCGACCTATGTATAAATCCCAAACCTTAACATGTGTTATAAACATCTGATAAACATCCTAATCCGGTTAATGCTAGTAATAATTGATCCAAATTGCAAGGATGGGATCCTATGAGAATGGGTACGACAAACCTTCATGCATGTTCCCTTTCAAAAGAATCCAAGACATTTTTGAAGCATGGCAAGTTGACATAACTGTTCAAGCATGTTCAAGAGGTCCCATACTGATAATAAAGGTCCAGATTCGAAGTTGTAAAGTTGCATGATCAAAGCTTGAAAAGTTACAAATTTTTGTTTTCTGGTGAAGGCTTACGGACCGCAAAGGATACCCCTTACGGTCCGTAAGGAAGCAGACCGGGAGATGTTTTTTTGAAAAGCGGATACGGACCGCAAGGCTTTAGCCTTACGGTCCGTAAGGCAGTCCCAGTATCAGAAAACTTGGCAGGTGCCTGTTATAACAAGTTTAACCGACTTATATTGCCATTTTTCAATACCATGTGCAGCACAAACTAGTTCTTAGGAACTAGGGACACTTGTAATTGATCAGGGATCAATCCTAGAGTTGTTTGGCATGATCTTGATCAATCAAGATCACTATATAAAGACCCACATTATTTCAATTTTTGATCATTCATTCACACTCAACTTCTGATCATTTCTGGAGCACAAGAGCCTTCCCTAAGCATCACTAGTCGTGCATAGGACCTTGGTAAGCTTCCTTGACCTTCCTTAATCGTGTTTTACTTAGTTAATTAGCTTAAAGTCAAACCTTCGTAATTAAGGTTTGACTTATCGATTAATCACTAGTGGTCTGGTGATTAGCCAAATTGAAAGTAGTTATAGGTTGGTATTTATGTGGGTAATAAACCCTTAAAAGGGAACCCTCTGAATTCCAATCTAACTAGGTAAAATGTCGGGTCAAACTTAATCCGAAAAAGTCAACAAAAACTTAATTTTCGAATTAATGTACAATTAGCAATGTAGGAGACATGTAACCTGTTTTACCACTCATATAACTTGGTAATCAATGTAAGAACATGTCTAAGCATGTTCGACCCGACAATTTTCAGTTTAGGCTCGGTTCGGAACCGAAAGTTGCAAAAATTTGACCTCTGCTTTGACTTCAGTTCTGACCCGTAATAACTTGAATTAGAAATGCCTTAGAGCTTCATTAGGACCGGGTTACATGATAGTATAACCCTCTGTGATTGGTTCGTTGATGGTCCGATTCATTTACGCGTTTCCGTTAATTGCTTAATGTTGACCATAATGCCCATTTGACCTTAAAACGAGAATTTTGGAAATATGAGAGGACAATAATCTTTGTTACTGATTTATAAACTTGTCCCTAAAATTTCACATCAGTTGGAGGTCTAGATTAGGAGTTATGCTCAATAGCGTAATTAGGAGGTCTTTTATTAATTAAACGACATAATTAGCGTAAAGCCTATCTAAACCCAATTTTTGACACCAAAACTTTTACCCACTGATGTAATATAATATTTTGGGATTTTTTAGGATTTTTAATTATTTTTAAACTGATCATAACCTAAGGTTATTGCCTTGATTCGGTAAAAACCGATCATACCCTTTTGCCTATAAAATGAGTTTTACATAACATTTAGACACCAAACTTTTGGCTACTGATTTTATATGATAAATGAAGTATGTTGAACTTTCTAAACTGATCGGGAAACCCAGATTTCCAGTTATGACCCGGAAATCGCTTAAAACGGCTTTTTACGCGTATTAAACACATAGTATGGGTTTAAAACCATTTTGTCATATAAGACTTATCACCAACTGATATAACCTATTAAATTAAGTTGTTTTACTGTTTATTTAAGAACCGAATCTCAGAATTATAATTAACCTCTTTTATAATCTTTAAAATGACCAAAATACCCCTACGGGGCTTAAATTGAGATTAAACTCGTTTTGGGCATAATGGAAGGTGTCCTACTGATATCACAACATATTTAGAGCATATTAACTTAGGAAACCTTTTCGTGACTCCTTTGGTTATCCGTTATGCGTTATTCGCGTCCGGTTCGGTTTATGTAACTAGTTTGCATAAATTGACCGAAACGGGTCAAACCTTATCATTTTCACCTCAAAATCCAGAAGGTGTTTAGTTTACCCATATTATACAAGTCTTGAACTTTTCGGGACTAAATCACATTCTAATCAGGTCTTCGCTTAATCATGCGTTTGAACCGTGTCTTCCTTTTGAAACCTAGTCGGTCTAAGTTTAGGCTTAATTAAGACCCGTTAGGAATCTAATAGGTTATTAAAACCTTCGTTCCAGATTAGGAGCCCAGTAAAAGCTACGTGCACTTGCTGGTTGTGATTTATACTTTGCTCAGGTAAATACTTTTAACTTATTTTCCCTATACGGGCTTGGGGTACGGTATTATAATACCGCTTGGTCGGGTATGAAGTCGTACAATCAAATATTGATTAAAAAGATGCATAACCCGTTTTATTCTGTCTTGTTTGATGCAATACCTTTGGGGGGTTAATGACCGTGTCCTGGATATCCTCGGCTCATTCATTAGAAATGGCCACGACTTAAGCACGGGGTGTAGGCATACACCTGACAGATGCGTATGTAAAAAGGGTAGTCCACAAGGAGGGTATCTTCTTGTGGGTATTATACTCAGTGGTGTGTCTATTAATCTTGTTAAACCAGCTCTTCTAACCGGGTCCTAAACGGACGACAAACATGTAAAATTGTATACAAGTTTATTTTTAAATAATTATCCCAAGTTATAAAAGATTATTTGTGCCTTGTGCATTCAAACTAATTTTCTCAAACTCTTTTCAAAATGAGTCGGTTAATTGTATTTACCAGTGTAAACTGACGTATTTTCCAAAAAGGTTAAGTGCAGGTACTACACGAAATAGGCTGGCTACTCCAGGCATCAATAATCAAGTCTTGCAAGCTCTAGATGTTAAAGTCTGTTGAACAATGATCGTATTTATATTTTGATCCGCCTGTGGATCCGTTACAGCCGTTGTGATACTTTGATATTACTATTTATTCGGTTGTAATGTGATTCATACCTTTTGCTTCCGCTGTGCATTTATATATTGTGTTGTTTGACTATGATGATATCAACTACGTCACGATACTCCCCACCGGGCCCACCGGTAATACGTGGAAATATCGGGGTGTGACAATTGTATAAAATAACATTTATGTAGCTCGTGTAATATACCAGATTCAAATCTAGTTATAATTAATAAACTAACACCCATCAATAAAAATATAAGTAAATTGAAATTTCTTTGATCATTGAGTGATGGGCAAGGTTGGAGAACTCGCTAGTCGGCCGGTGAGGTGGGGATTAGCGACTACTCGGGATTACTCGGGATTAATCGGATCAGAAATTTTATATGTAAATTTTATTATTTTTATAAATATGTATATATATACTCACACATCCATATCTATATAATACTTAAAAAGGTAAAAATAGTTCAAAATACAAACTAAACTTACATATAAGTCATAATATAACAAGTCTCAGTACTTAAAATTCAAACATTAACAAATAGCTCAAATGTAATCGTCATCCCGGTAGTGTTCAATGATTTCGACACCATCCGACTCGTATTCAATGTCCTCGTCTACTTCATCCTCTTTCTTCGACTCAAATTCTTAGTCATATTAGCGTAAGGGATAAGGAAAACGGGCTAAAGTTGTAATCTTTGGCCTATTTTGTAAGGATTTCAAATGGGCCGACTAGGGCGACTTGGGCCGACTAGGGCGGCTTGGACCGGCTTTGACCGACTAGCGATTTTTTGACTGATTAGTGAAAAATTACTCAGTAGAAGGCCGACTAGCGACTAGTCGGTAATTAATCGCCTTGTAATCGTGATTTTTGCAACACTGGTGATGGGTGCGTAGTGTATTGTATAAGAGTGGAAGGAGTGGTCACTATTGGGGAGTTTTTTTTTTTCCATAATAGTGTTGGTGGGTAAATTATTTACCAAAATGGTGTTGGTGGAAAAGTATTTACTAAAATAGTGTTTTTAATAGATTCTTTTTTTTTTCTCATTCCTAATCTCATTGGATAATTCTAATAATTTGAATACCTATTAATTTAATCATGGTATTGTGTCTTTCACTTAACTTTTTTTTTTTAATCTTAAAAAAGCTTTTCTTTATCAAACCTATTTATATAAAAAAAAAAACCTTCATGTGATCCAAGAACTTTATTTATACACACTTATACCGTCATAATTATATAATTAATAAAAAAACTGAATATTATATAAGAACTCTAGTTGACATGACTTGTATAAAAACAATTAAAAAATTCATTTTCAGAATATTATTTATGTTTTTTTTCTTCTATACAGCCTATTAATTTTGTTGCATTATTTTTGTCAAGGTACGACATTACAGGTATCCACATCCATATTAGTGGGATAGTTAACACACCGACTTGATAAAAAAAATATTAATTAACTATTACATTGTAAAAAATAAAGAAAAGCATTTTTATTTACCTTAAATGGTAAATTTTTATTTATCTTATTTTAATAGAGGGAATAACTATTGTGTAACTCAGACCTTGAAACTTGATTTATAAAAAAAGTTAACTACAAAATGAGCGACTAAAAAAATCTGAACTTGATATATATAAAAAAATCTAGGCTTTTTTTAAGATTCTTAAAGAAAATAAGTTAAGTGAGAGACATAATACCATGATTAAATTTATAGTTATTCAAAGAATTTGAATTATCCAATGAGGTTAGGAATGATAAACAAATAAATCTTCAAGAACACTATTTTGGTAAATACTTTTGCAACAACATAATTTTGGTAAATATTTTATCCACCAACACCAGTGTGGAAAAAACTCCACTATTTGGGAATGGTAAGCTTATTTTTTAACCAATAATGTCATGTCATGTCAAGTCAAGTCCTCACTCCACTCTCCATTTTGCACTCATTCACTATCAATGATCAAACACATGGGTAATCTATTTCTTTTTTTTTCTAGAATTATGCATTAATTACTCAAACAATCGGTGACTAGTCACCGCCTTTGTCTATCACCGATCACCGAACAAGGGCCGGCTAAACATCACCGATCGGTAAACACACCTCCCTGATTCCTTCCCCGAGACCACTCCTTCCACTCTAATAGATTTAAATTAGGTTTTATCTATTGTGTGTGTAACTTTATTTATATCTATAAGGAGCCAAATTCAGTTGAATAGTAGGTATCGCATGGTCATTCTACGAATTCTGACACGGCCATATTGGTGAGTTCCAATGAACATGTAAGGGGATACAGAGTGGGCGGCAAAAGCGCAGTTTGCCGCGCGAGAACATTGCCGCCTACCCCCCTTTGCCGCGTGGTGAAGTTCTCGATCGGTGACAGGTTGCCGAACGGTGAATGGAGGGAAGGTGTGTGTGGTGGGGTCCATGCCATCTCAACCAATCACACATTTTTCCTTTTTTTTAAATAGTTTACAAATTCATGAAATGTCTAACCATTGCCAACACTTTTGAGCATAGTTTAAACATTTTTCATTAAATGACATGGCACACTCTCATTGGTTGATTTTGAAGTTTACCACTTTCAAGTGTCTAACCACTCCCTACACCCTAAGGAAGTCGATTGATTTAGATTGGTGAGTTTTAATAATTTTTTTTTACGGCTAACATAATCAATCTCGAGCACTCTCGGGGAACTCGCTGGGCAAATGGAGTACTCCGAGAGTAACCCGAGTCCACCACCAATTCCGGAAAAACCCAGTAACCCACCCGCTCGTAGGCACGACGGTGAAATTACCAGTAAAATCCGTTTGCCTCAAGGATCCAACCCAGGTTTCCCTGGGTCTCCTATTATTGTCCACTAGTGCCTCACTCTGCACCAAGTGGGAGTTGAACCTACATCTCTCAACAGAAATGCAAGTCTTCCACCACTTGATCTAGAGATATTGGTGTTTCATTAGTTATATTGGTGAGTTCCAATGATACATTTTCCTAGCTTCGAAAGCTGTGGAATTTCTGAACAAAGTTCAACGGGTCGTGAATAGTAATTTCTTGACTTTTAAGAGTCGCTTCGTCTTTAGAAGGATCGGTTTTGTAATTCAAAAGGAGATGGCGATTCATCTTGTTACACGTTTACCTGCCATTTGTTTCTAATGTGTTGTTTTAGCATTTTAGCGAAAATTAGGGATGAGCAAGTGGTATCAAATACCGATCCCATCCCGATCCTGATAATACCATACCGAAGCGGTTTCGGTACCGGTTTCAGTATCCACTTTTAGGTTTTTTCGGTATCGGTACGGTATGGTATCGGTATAATACCGAATTTTACCCTCAAAATACCGACACCGTACCGATACCGTACCGAACCGACGTATTTCGGTATCGGTATCTAGTTTTCACAAAATTCGGGATCGGGATTTGTCGGTATCGGGACGGTATGGTATCGGGATCGGGATTTGCCCATCCCTAGTGAAAATAAGCACAAATGTTTTAATATTTAGACAATCGTCTATACTACCGAAAATTTTAATATTTAGATGATAGTCTATACTACCGAAAACTAATGCGAACATGTGGTGATGGACCTTGCCTTTATTTTTTCCTATTTTTGTTACATCCCTAAATTTACTCCTACTAATGAAATTCTTGTCCTCAAGTTGATATCCTATTGGTTAATGGTCTACCCTTCAACATGTTTTGTGTCACACCCTGGCTTTGCGGAAGCGTGGTTAATTTGGTGTGACTTCTTAATAGCATAGCTTAATCACAACAAGTTATATGAAATAAAAACCATGCAAGATCATCCATAGATTTAAGTTTTAAAACCGAAGTAACATAACATTGTCTTAGGGACTACAACACCAAAACATAAAACATTGTTTTGAAAGACATAAACATCAACATGAATAAAACGCAGTTTAAGATTTGTGACTCGTCCAGGAAAAAGTCACATTTCCTAAACCGGGATGACCTCGGAACCCATATGCAGCGGGAAGACACAACATACCGCGCCAGATCTTTAATTCCCTGAAATACATGTAAGTTGAAAAAAATCAACAATAATGTTGAGCGAGTTCATGTGTAAGTGAGTAAATAAACCTTTGTATGTATAAAAACCCTGGTATGTAGCAAATAAGGAAAAAGAGATCACCAATGGTTTGCAAGGCCATTGATATGTGTGAAGTGCAAGTAGGAAGACTCAAACCTAGCAGATTTATGCGTTGGGTACAAAGTCACCCCGAGGTCCGTTCTGTTTGGGCCTGGGGCTGGGCTCGCTACACCCAGATAGATCTACCGCTCCTGCCCCTCGGTCCTACCCTGAGGATTAATGGCCTCAAGTTTCTGCCTACCCACTCACATGATCTGAATAATAATAACCCTCCTTACGCTAACCATACCATGTAAGAATTATTCGTAATCATAGTAACATGTATTTCACCCCCGTAGTTTAGAAAACTGAAAACAGTTAAGAGAAAAGGGGGACATGAACTCACAGTGGTGCGTCTCTACCAAGTATATCTCCTGATCAAGCAGCTGTGCGACGACCTACACGTACTAAGTCTATTAGACGGACGGCCGTGCCTTAACTTAAGGTTTAAGTTTTTTGGGAAATAGTTAGACAACTATTTCGTGTTTATATTTTTGTAAATACTTGGTAATTATTCTCCTTCCCAAGGATGGGGGATTTAATACATGCGTGTTCGTAAAATTCGAAATACATTATTAAGTCTCACTTAATATATTTTATTCCTTACTTCAAAATATAAATATTCTTCCCAAAATAATACTTTGACAAAAATACGCGCTCATAAATATTTTCTTAAAATGCGTAAGTTACGTTTTAAAGATCAGGTGGTAATAATTATACCGTTGTAACTTATTATTAATTATGAAGGCGTATGCATTATTTCTGGAATCATTAGTACTTGGTAATATTATTTTTACTCTAAAAATAATATCCGTATATTTCACAAAATAATCATAAACACTTTACAACTGATGCTATGAAAAACATATACCCTAAATATATATATATTTCAGGTTTTATTTTGTGAAAATCCCACCTCCGACACTTTGTAAATAAAGTTATGGCGAAATTTACGTTTTGAAAACAAGTCAAAAATATATTTACAACACTTGTAGTGAAAATATTTCCAAGTGTTAGGTTTTTAGAAAAATTTCGCCAGAGTTTCCCCTGTAACTGGAGGTGGCCACGCTTTCAAGCGTATCGTTTTCTTTTATTATTCAAATCAACAATTTCCTTATTCTCAATAACAACTTTCCAAAACATCAATTAGTCAAAATATATATATAAATCGCAAAAATTACATGAACTTGTGGTTTATCCAAAAATGCGTGATAAATCCCACTATTTTTAGTGGATCTTTGCAATAATCTACTTGGTTTCGTAAAAGCCTCGTTTTTAAAGAAATTCCATCTTTACAACTTCTTGTAAAATTTGACAAAACTAGTTCTTTGTCGAAACTTAGTGTTACACAAGTATTTACACACTTGTGTGTTTGCTAAAATCATTCTTGTTTATGAAAGATCCGTCTTTAAAAGTATGTTTTCTCTTGACACGTGGTCCTTTGAAAATACCGTTTGTAGATCCGTAGATCTACTAGTTTTAAACACTATTTCGTAAGTAAAGTCGATTTTACACAAGTTCATGTTTAATGTGTGGTAGAGTTTCATCATTTAACCCTTTGTACACTTAAACAAACTCTATGTCATGATCCATGATCACAACTAATCCGGGTTAGATGATGATCCGAGCTACCACATCATAGATCGGCACTAAATAATCACACAAAACAAATCTTACAAGATTTACACAACCCTTGTGCTATTAACCAACATTTTTAACATTTTAGTAAACTTTTAGCATGTCTTCTTGTAGGTTCATAGATTTTAACCGACAAAGTTCTTTTTAACCACTTTAAAATAGATCGAGAGTGTGTTTAAAGCAACTTACTACTAGCTCGAGGCTAGGGAAGAATCTAGTCGAAGAATGAGTGGATAAAAGCAATAGGGTGAGGTCCTTCGCGTTCCGAATGCACCAAGCTTCCTCGTATGAGATCCTTAACACTTGTAGATGCTTGAAATGGCAAGATCAAAGCTCGACGATGGATGGATGGTTGTGTGGGTGTTCGGCCGAGAGGAGCAAGGAGAAGAGAGAGGAGGGGAGTGTTGTTTAGTTGTGGTGAAATGAATATGATGGATCAAGTTTCAAACTTATAGACAAACCTTATGTTAATTACCCAATGGTTCTCATGTCACCAAGATTTTAAACAACAAGATTATTATAATCTTGAAAGTACAAAGGGGTGTCCCCTTGGGGACGGTTTCGTTGGAAGGGGGGGTCTATGGTTCCATTTCAACTAGATAGTTAGACATTAGCTAGATAATTAGGAGGTTAACTTAGTTACTATCATGTAGTAGGTTGTAACGGGTGTTAGGGTACTCGGGGACCCTAACTGGCTTAGAAAAAGAGAAACAATGTAAATGGCAATATTTTTGTGTTCCGGGTATAATCCGGTTGTTTGATTGGATATTAATCCGTTAAAGTGCTTAACAAAGCTTTAAAGTGTCGTTATAATTATTTTTAGTGACACAACTTATTCCCTACACTTTGGAAAGTGTCTAGTAATGTTTTTCTCATGTTTAGGCACTTTATTAGGTAGCTTAATGCTGAATTTTAATTAAAGTGCTGAGTTTTGTACTTAAAGTACGTTTTAGGCACATCCGGTCACTGTAATCTCATTCCTAGTGACGCAGTTCTACAACCCTTATATCCCTACACTCACCACTAGTGTAGCAAACTATCTCAGGCTCTTACAGGCCTTAGAGGCAGTACCTGCCTGGTGCTAGTTATGACAGCACGTTTAATAGGTTATCCGTTCATTGTGCTACTGTGCTTTTGGTGCATCAAGGTTGTCACAAAGGTGCTGTAAGCAAAACATGGAGTGACAGCAAGTAAAGTATGATGCAAGTAAGTACATGTATCAGTATTCAAGTAGCAGTTTATCCACAAGTTCAAGTAAGCACATTAATTAAGAAGTAATTAATTATTAATTAAGTCGTACGGATACCTGGTTTAGTGAGGGTTGTCACATTCTCCCCCCGTTAGAAAATTTTCGTCCCGAAATTTTAAGTTCTGCTTATAGATGCAGGGTTCTTGGGAAATAGGTGGGGGTATTTCTCTTTCATCCGGTCCTCACGCTCCCAGGTGTATTCAGGACCATGTCTGGCATTCCAACGAACCTTGACGAGCTTGACACTGCTCCGGCGGGTCTTGTTTACTTTCCAATCCGTAACCTCAACAGGTTCTTCAACGAAATGGAGCGTGTCGTCAACATGAATCTCGTCGGTGGGAATGGCAACGGTATCTTGAGTTGGACTTTTCTTCTGGTTGGATACATGAAATGTATCGTGAACTCCATTCAGCTCGGCAGGTAAGTCCAGCTTGTATGCTACTAGCCCTATTCTTTCCAAAATTCTGAAAGGGCCAATGTAACGCGGATTCAACTTCCCACGCTTTCCGAAGCGTGCCACACCCTTCCAGGGTGAAACTTTCAATAAAACCATATCTCCAACTTGGAACTCCAAATGTTTCCGGTTTGGATCTGCATAGGCTTTCTGTCTTTCGCGAGCTGCTTCGATGCGTTTTCGAATCTACGCAATCTTGTCTGTCGTCTCTTGGACGATTTCGGGACCAACAAGCTGCCTATCACCTGCGTCAGCCCAGCATAGGGGTGATCAGCACTTGCGTCCGTAAAGAGCTTCGAATGGCGCGACTCCAATACTGGTGTGGTAGCTGTTGTTGTATGAAAATTCGACCAGTGGCAAATGCTTATCCCAGCTACCGCCCAAATCCATAACGCATGCTCTCAGCATATCTTCCAAGGTCTGAATAGTCCGCTCGCTTTGACCGTCGGTCTGAGGGTGAAATGCCGTGCTCAGATTTAATTGTGAGCCAAAAGCTTCTTGGAAGGATTGCCATATCCTTGACACAAACCTTCCGTCTCTATCAGAGATGATCGAGAGAGGCACTCCATGATGTGCGACGATCTCTCGCATGTATATTTCTGCCAGTTTGCTGGTGTTATCCTTCTCTTTGATTGGCAGAAAGTGTGCGGACTTTGTTAGGCGGTCAACTATTACCCAAATAGTGTCATGACCTCTTGGCGTTCTTGGCAACTTTGTAATAAAATCCATGGAGATTTGTTCCCATTTCCATTTGGGAATCTCAGGTTGTTGCAGAAGTCCTGAAGGTTTCTGGTATTCCGCTTTCACCTTAGCACACGTTAGACACTTGCTCACATAAACAGCAACATCGCCCTTCATCCTAGGCCACCAATAGTAATCCTTGAGATCTTGGTACATCTTATCCGCTCCTGGAAGGATAGAGGACCGCGATTTGTGAGCTTCATAAAAAACAACTTTCCTTAAACCACCAAACAGAGGAACCCAAATCCTTTTCTCAAAACATAACGTTCCTTCCTCGTTTGGCACCAATAGCTTCTCCATCCCATGGATATATTCTTCTTCAAGATTTCTTTCCTTAAGAGCTTCTTTCTGCGCGGCACGAATGCGCAAGGAAAGATCGGTTTGGATAATCATTTCTAAAGCCCTAACCCTTATGGGCTTGATCCTCTCTTTTCGACTTAGGGCGTCGGCAACCACATTCGCCTTCCCTGGATGATACTTTATCTCGCAATCGTAATCATTTAACAACTCAACCCATCGTCTTTGTCTCATATTCAACTCCTTCTGGTTGAATATGTGTTGTAGGCTCTTATGATCTGTAAAAATTGTACATTTCGTACCATATAGGTAGTGTCTCCAGATCTTTAAAGCAAATATCACTGCGCCTAGCTCCAAATCGTGCGTGGTATAGTTCTTCTCATGTACCTTCAACTGACGCGATGCGTAAGCAATAACCTTCTGGCGTTGCATCAACACGCAACCCAATCCTTGACGCGAGGCGTCACAGTATACCATGAAATCGTCAGTACCTTCCGGTAGTGCTAGGATTGGCGCATTGCAGAGCTTATCCTTCAACAGCTGAAACGCTTCTTCCTGTTTGATTCCCCAATCAAACTTCTTATCTTTCTGGGTGAGGAGCGTCAATGGTTGAGCGACCTTCGAAAAATCCTCAATGAACCTTCGATAGTAGCCAGCCAAACCCAAGAATTGTCGAATCTCGGTTGGCGTCTTTGGCGTTTCCCAATTCTTGATCGCTTCGATCTTGGTTGGATCCACATGGATTCCATCTCCATTTACCACATGTCCAAGAAATTGGACTTCACGTAGCCAAAATTCACACTTAGAGAATTTGGTATACAACTGTTCTTTCTTCAGCAGCTCCAAAATAGCTCTTAGATGCTGTTCGTGCTCAGCCTTTGTCCTTGAATAAATCAAGATGTCGTCGATAAACACAATCACGAACTTGTCCAAGTACGGCTTGCAAACTCTATTCATCAAATCCATAAAGACTGCAGGTGCGTTTGTTAATCCAAACGGCATAACAAGGAACTCGTAGTGTCCATAACGAGTTCTGAAGGCTGTCTTTGGGATACTCTCCTCTTGTATCCTTAACTGATGGTATCCAGATCGCAAATCGATCTTTGAGTAAAAGCTTGAACCTTGCAGTTGATCAAACAGATCATCAATTCTTGGCAGAGGATATCTATTCTTGATCGTCAGCTTGTTCAGCTCCCGGTAGTCTATGCACATTCGAAAACTACCGTCCTTCTTTTTGACAAACAGGACCGGAGCTCCCCAAGGCGAGAAGCTTGGTCGGATAAATCCCTGGTCTAACAACTCTTGAAGTTGTGTCGATAATTCTTGCATCTCAGACGGGGCAAGTCTATAAGGTGCCTTAGCCACAGGCGCGGCGCCTGGGACTAAATCGATGTGAAACTCCACTTGCCTCTGAGGCGGCAGTCCAGGCAAGTCCTCCGGGAAGACTTCCGGATACTCCCTCACGACAGGGATGTCTTCGATCTTTGGTTCTGCAGCTTTCTTGTCTACAATGTGTGCCAGGAAGGCAGCACACCCTTTTTGCAAACACTTTCGCGCTTTGAGGCAGCTGATAATTCTTAACGGCGTATCGCGCTTTTCGCCATGTACCACAATTGTTTTGCCATCTTCGGTCAGGATACGAACGACCTTTTCGTGACAAACAATTTCTGCCTTGTTGCTTGATAACCAATCCATTCCTACTACCACGTCAAAACTCCCCAGCTGGACTGGTAGTAGATCCAAAGTACACTCACGTTCTCCCAACTCGGTTGCACAACTTCTGATCACTTCATTGGCTTCTACTAACTTCCCATTAGCCAATTCGATTGAGTAGGGAATATCTAACTTACTAGCGGCTAAACCAAGCATATTCTTAAATTCTAATGATACGAAGCTATAGTCGGCACCAGTATCAAATAAAACGGATGCATAGCGTTGGTTTACAGGGAACGTACCAGTAACGACATTGGGATCCTGGCGCGCTTCCCTCGCTTCGATATGGAACACTCTTCCACGGGCTTGGTTCAACTCTGGGCAGTTCCTCTTAAAGTGCCCGATATCACCACAGTTAAAGCATCCAGGTCTTTGTCCGTTTCCACCTCCATTTCCAGCTTGGTTTTTCCTTTGGTTATGATTCACAGCGCCTGCTTGATTCGCATTGTTGCCTCGATTCCCATTACCTCCATTGTTTCCTTGTGGGCGATTTCCAATTCCACCCCGGTTATTGTTTCTGTTTCCAAATCCTCCTTGGCCTCCCTGACCAACAGTGGCCCAACAAGAATCCTTCAAGTGGCCAGGTTTCCCACACGCTTCACATACCTTCAAACCACATCGGCCAGAATGGTGACGCTGGCAGGTGTTGCACTTGGGCTGGGTGCCCATATATCCCTTTCCTTTCTTTCCACCACCAGCTGTAACCTGAGCTGGCGCGTTTGGCTCTCCTTTCTTAACAACACCACTAATGCCTTGTTTAAAGTTCGAGAACTTTCGTTTGTTACCTCCGGATGACTCGACGTGAGTCACTTTCTTCTTTGTCTCGATCTCACCAAACTTGTTCAGGCGGATAGCCTCCTCAGTGAGAGCTACGCTCAAATCAATTGCCTCAGTAATTGTTGCAGGCTTGGATGAGGTCACCATGCTTATGATTTGAGGAGCTAATCCCCAAATGAAGCGTTCAATTCGCTTGAATTCTGGAGTGACCATATAGGGTACCACATGCGACAGGTCGTGAAACCTCTGAACATATTCCGTGATCTTCGGACCTTCCATCTTCAAATGCCAGAACTCAGTTTCCAATCTTTGGATTTCAGCGCGAGAACAATACTTTTTGCGCATTAGTTCCTTCAGTTCGGTCCATGTTAGTGCGTAGGCAGCAGCTTCACCAAGTGTCTGCACTTGCAAATTCCATCAAGATAGGGCTCCATCCAAAAATAGCCCAGAAATGTAGGTGACTTGCTGGTCTAGTGCACATTTGCTCATGCGGAGAATAGATTCAGTCTTCTCGGCCCAACGAACAAAAGCGACAGCACCTCCGGTGCCATCAAAGTTGACAGGCTTGCAGTCTAGAAACTGCTTGTAGGTGCACCCATGAGGTGGATTGTTGTTGCCATTGTTGTTTGAGCTGCTTCCGCTGGGTCCTCCTTGCGAGGCGGCGTATTGCGCGATGGCAGCAGCGATGACTTGTTGGAGTTCTGCCTCATTGGTAGGCATCGGCGTTTGACGTCTCGGCGGCATCTTCTAAAAGATGGGTTTACGTCGGTCAGGCCACAATAAAGCGTACGTATATAATGATAGTAATAGTACATAACATCTCATGTTATAATCATATCAATCACACAACATCCCATGTTATAAAACATAAATAATCAATCAAAACATCACATATGATGAGAATACTGCGATTGTATTGCCAAACTCGAGACCACATGGTAGAGTGTACAAGTACATAATAGTGTCATACATCATCATCGACTAAGGGCTACATCACCCCAGTCCAAAAGAATATCAAATCAGTGTCAATACATCCCATATACATGATCAACAAAAGTCAGAATCAGAATGCAGTCTCCAAAAATGCTGTGTGGTCAGAGCAATCGCCGTCTTCTCACCAACGTCTACCCATGCTGTACTAAAGATGCCCTAAACTGATGGTGGTGGAGGAGGGGGAAAATGGGTGTAGAACAAACGTCGCAAATGGAGCCAGTCCTCCTCCATGGCTCTCTGGGTACGCAACCAAGAAGCAACCTGCTGCTCAAGTGCCAAAAGGCGTGCAGCATAGTCAGGTAACAATGGTCGAGGGTGCTGCTGATGCGTGTGAAGTGTTACTTATATTAGGTGAATATTTTAAGCCCTTTTTAACACTTATTTTTTTAGCCAAGTTTTAAATTTATAAAACACGATATTTTACTAACACTAAACACACATATGGGCAAGTGCACCCATCGTGAGCGTAGTATAGCGTTGGTAAGATACCGAGGTCGTCCAAGGACGCAAGAGCTTTTAGTACCGGTTTATCCTCAACGTCTAATCAAAATAAAAAGTTTAGAAAAAGGTTTTAAACTAAGAAAAATAAAAACTAACTAAAATGCTGAAAAATAAAAATAAAATAAAAACAGATAGACAAGACGAATCACTTGGTTCCGACTCGTATCTAGTATAACCTTTGATTATTTCCGCACTTTTGCACATAATTAAGAGATTATCTTAGTTATTGTAGTAGGCCCCTCTTTTGAAGGTGACGTTACCCTCACCCCAGTAGTTTGAGTCAGCAAGGATACAATCCTAAAAGGGTGGATTATTGGAAGATAATGAATTAAGTTATTAATGCAGTATTGTGGTAGGCCCCGCTTTTGGCGGTGACGTTACCCTCGGCTAAGTAGTCTGAGTCAGCAGGGATACAGTCCTAAATAGCCGGGTTATAGTATTAATAGTAGTTAACTTATGAGGGGATCAAAGAGTTTGGACCCCCGCCATCCAATACCGTGAAGCATTGAAGGAGGTCCTACTAAATTTGACCCAGGTCCATTGCAGGACCTCTAAACGCTGAACAATGGCAAGACCTTTACCAAACCGTTCCCTTAACCCCCGACCAGGTAGCCAACATACCTCCATATAGACCGTGGAGATATGAATGGTGAAAATCCTTTATTTTATATAGACAGTAAAATAATGCCAAGACACCACGGACAAACGATAAGGAAAGATCACCTTCAACATAAGTAACTAGTTATTAATACAAAACCAAATAAAAAGTGCAAAAGATTAGAAATAAAAAGTATTATACTAGACACTTTGTCTTCACCAAGTGATGTAAGAGACTTAGGCAAACATGGCCTTGATTGTCAAGAACTCTTACGATCAATCTTGGATCCCGAGACGACTCACACACTCTACGATGGACAATGGATGATGGTGGTGGATGATGGTGGTGGGTGGTGGATGAAGTGTGAGAGAGGTGGTGTGCCAAGGGATGAGTTGAAATGAAACCAAGCACTCCTATTTATAGGCTGAACAGAGAGCTGGGCACGGCCCCGTGCCTGTCTAACACTCTCTCTCCTCATTAATTGTAATTCGCAATTACAATTAATGCGCCTGCTGTACTTTCGACACGCCCCCGTGTTCACTGGGCACGGCCCCGTGGTGGGCAATAGAAGCTTCTATAGGTTTGTCTTTTCTGCTGCTTCTTGGGCACGGCCCCGTGCTGGCTGAGCACGGGGCGTGTTCAGTCTTCTGCCTTCTCTATTTTGCTTGGGAAGATGCCGTTGAGGGGTCGGGCAATCCACTTATGTTCCTTTTCTTGTATTTATGTTGGATTTAGCTGTCTTTTTGCTTCTTTTGTGTTTTTGAGCTCATTTAATCCTGAAGATACAAAAGGAAGACAAAAACACTCTTTATCCAATATTAGTACTTAAAAAGGGTTAGTTTTATGCCTCATTTGATGTAATTTATATGTTGCATTTTACACACATCAAATACCCCCACACTTGAACTTTTGCTTGTCCTCAAGCAAAACTCTTTAATATGTGGCTTACACTCCCAAATGGAATGGGTAGAAGAGAAGGTTTTGGGCTTGTCGTAGAGTGTCGGGATGTCCAAGATCTTTTTGGGTTTTATTTTTACTTATTTACAATCCTATTCGTAATGATTTATTTAGAACGTTTCATAAGAGAAATTACTTATTTGGGCATAACATGCCTTTTTAAAATTCCATTTATATACAAGTTCACATACCTTACGGGAGAAATCACTCACACTCGGCCGAAGGTGTATTTTTAGTGAATCACTCGAGAGCGGCATGGAACTTATTCCTACCATAAGCTTGCCAAGCAATCAATCCTCCTCCTTTTTAACTTTTATACCTTTGTAAATATCAAGAGGGCTTTATAGGTTAAGGGTTAGGCTTGGGTTAAAGGTAGGTGGTTGGGATATTGGTTAGTGGTTAGTAGAAAAAGGGCGAAAAGCGTAACAAGTGTCGGTTTTCGTAAGACTTCCTATTTTTGTAACTTTTTATTTAGATGAAGCTTTTATTCAAACAAAGTTATTTCTTGATGAACTTGTTTGTTTATTTTCTTTTTGCTTCATCATCAACACACATTTTTTTTTTGAACGAACTTACGAAAAACCAAACTTGTTACTAAAACAAAGGGTTAAAAATAAAAAGGTTTTGGTGGGAAAAAGGGTTTTTGGTTTGGGTGATGAAATGAAAAGGTTTAGGCTCAAAGGGGTTAACTAGGGGGATTTTTGGGTAGGTGGTAAAAGAAAAAGAAAAATAATGGTGTAGAAATAAAAAAAAAAGGGGTTAGTCCTAATGCCTCCATCATTTACTTACTCGGATTTAAGTTGATAAGGACTGGGAATGTATCGTCATGGCAAGTTCTAGAGTTGTAAGAACCAAGCGGCTATTCACACAAGAAACGAAAAATGAGCATTTAGTCTAAAGATGTAAATTTGTATGCTCAATAAAGGCTCAAAACTCACTTTTGTGGGAATGGGTTTTTATGTGATCAAGTATATATAATCAAATTTTAACTAAGTTTGTCATGCCTTTTCATAATTTTCTTATGTTGGTTCTTTTTTTATCACTACGCTATCGGTTGTAAATTTGAAAAATATAACCTTTTTGAGAACTTGAATTTCCCGAGTTAAACCTAGACAAGTAAGAAAAATGAAACTTTTGAAAAAAATTTGGGGTGATTAGCGGTTCCAATAGAGTTTTGTGTAAGGCTTGTATTTAGGACTTGCAAAATTCAAGGTTTTAGCATCCCCCCCACACTTAAATTACACATTGTCCTCAATGTGTCCCAAAAATAAATTTTTAGGTTGATTAGATGTGTAAAATGGTGTTAAAAAGCAAAAAGTTTGTGTTACTGGGCGCTGAACACGGCCCCGTGTTATCCGGGCACGGCCCCGTGTTCAAGTGCCAGTAACAAAATTAAAACAAGAGAAACAGAAGTCTGGACACGGGGGCGTGTTGGGTGAACACGGCCCGTGTCCAGGTACCTGAACTGGGCGTTTTCTGCAGGTGGTTCAGCACGGGGCCGTGTTGGTTGGGCACGGCCCGTGTTGAACCTTCTGAAATGGAGAGAATTGTCGGGTTGCCTTGTTCTTGTGCATGAGGTCATTTTTCTCGTTTCCCTTTTCATCCTTTACCACCATGAGTGTGTTTTATTCATTAAAAACCATCCAAACTTTAAAAACCATCATTTCATTGCAATCATAGAGAGACCTTACATAATCCTAAATTAAGATTAAACTAGATAAAACAAAGAAATAATAAACCATGGAGTTCTAGCCTCTACTTTATTTTAATTAGCAAAATTTCCAAGAAGTAACTAATCTTGGTTAGACAAGGCCCTTTTGAACTCCTTCTTCTGGGTGCGGTTCTCCTCATATGTCGGCGAGCCACTCTTCCACCTCTCTTGGAAGGAGAAAAGAAGGCTCATTGGCATTAGTTTGAGGAGTTTCGATTTCCACCGGGATCTCTTGTTGGTGTTCCACGGGAGGTTCCGCCGGAAAGTCTTCCCACCCGGTAGGGTTGTTAATTCCGAGTGCCAGGTTCCAATCCTGTTGAGGGAGGACTGGTGCCATCGGGGGTGCTACAAGAATATTTAACCTCTGGTGCAAGAGGTTAATTTCTTGGAAGCTGCTTTCGAGTCCCATCGTAAGATCGTTAATACGGTCGATTAGGACCTCCTCTACTGATGTCATTTCGTCGAGAGCCTCCCTTAATGCTACCACATAGTGCACAAGTGTAGCTTCAATGGAGGGTCTCCTTCCTCTTCGGCTGTTTGACGAATGCACAGAAGATGTTTCGCTGTTTTCACTCGACATCCTACGAAAAATAAACTGAAAATAGTTTATTTAATGAAACAGTGACCGGGCACGGCCCCGTGCTCACTGAGCACGGCCCCGTGTTCATCTTTCTGCAGAATTTTGGAGCAAGGAAACTTGGATTTTTAAGTTAATTTCTGAACTTGTGGGGTCCTTTTAGTCATTAATAACTTAAAACAATGTTACATAACATGTTTTTACCAAGATTCCTTGAACAAAACTCATTAATCCTTACCACAAAGTTGGAAGAATTCAAACTTTTAATGGTAGTTCTTGGAGAAAGATGGAGAAGAAGGAAATGGCTAAAAGAGGAAAGGACAAGATGGGTTGTTGGAACCTTCTTTTAGACTTACCTAGGATAGTTTGAGAGAAGATTCCTGCAAATCTCTGTCCCAAGTTGGTCCAAATGTGCAGAATTCTTGGCTGCATTTATAGAAAACGACAGCATCCTGGACACGGCCCCGTGTCCAGTGGACACGGCCCCGTGTGCAGGTGGAGTTCTGACACAGTTTGTCCGTATTCTGACGTACTGATCAGAATGGAATCTTTCGATGGACACGGGGGCGTGTTGGCTGGGCACGGCCCCGTGTCGATGGACTGTTTTATGAAGTAGTCTAGTTTTTTAAGGAACTCGTTAGTATCGGGTGGCTCCTGATTGGTTGGAACAACCCCAAAGTGCCTAAGATACCTTAATTGTCCTAGACTAAGGCGAGAACGCAAGAGGTTGTCGGTGAGGGTAATTCCTATTTTTATTCTAGGTGGACAAGTCCAACCCTTTTCCGGGCTCTCGTTAAAGAAGGTGTATGCCGAATCGCTCAGGTCTATGTATGCACCGAACGAAGTCGATGGAGAGTCCTTCACGGCACAATCGACACAGGGACGACTATCGTCCAAGTCTTTGCTAGGTACGAAGGTATTTTCGGGAGCAACGAGGTTGTCGGAATGCGGTTCCAGCATTTCGTCATGGTCATCGTCTTGGGGTGGATCAATAAAATCCTTCTTAAGCTCTTTTAACCAATTCAGAATTAGCTTTTCTAGTTGAAATAACTCATCAAGGAGCATTTCCCCTAGAATATCTGGCTGGGCGCATTCGAGGGAGAAATAGTGCTTATTTTTACTTTCGCCCCAATTAAGGTTGTAAGAAGTCGGTGGGTCCATGTAGTGGGGGCTATAATTTAGAAAGTAGCATTTTACTTCTTCATGTTTGCCACCACATAATTGACACCACGTACCATAAGAGTGCCGAAAGTAAAAACAATTACTATCACTCATGTTTATGTCAGAAATTACCAACCGCCGGGATCTAACGGTTCTGTTTTCAGTAAGTGAATCTTGGGCACGGGGGCGTGTTGGGTGAGCACGGCCCTGTGTTCAGCTTACTGTCTGACGTAAAACAGGATTGCCAGTTCCAATGATTTAGCACGGGGACGTGTTCAGCGGGCACGGCCCGTGCTGAGCTCTGCAGAAGCTGAAAAACTAAGAAAATCCTAAAAAATAAAAATAAAAAATAAAAAAAATGATTAGGCCGTTGATTCCTAACTTTCTTAAAATCCTTGTGTCCCCGGCAACGGCGCCAAAAAACTTGATGCGTGTGAAGTGTTACTTATATTAGGTGAATATTTTAAGCCCTTTTTAACACTTATTTTTATAGCCAAGTTTTAAATTTATAAAACACGATATTTTACTAACACTAAACACACATATGGGCAAGTGCACCCATCGTGAGCGTAGTATAGCGTTGGTAAGATACCGAGGTCGTCCAAGGACACAAGAGCTTTTAGTACCGGTTTATCCTCAACGTCTAATCAAAATAAAAAGTTTAGAAAAAGGTTTTAAACTAAGAAAAATAAAAACTAACTAAAATGCTGAAAAATAAAAATAAAATAAAAACAGATAGACAAGACGAATCACTTGGTTCCGACTCGTATCTAGTATAACCTTTGATTATTTCCGCACTTTTGCACATAATTAAGAGATTATCTTAGTTATTGTAGTAGGCCCCTCTTTTGAAGGTGACGTTACCCTCACCCCAGTAGTTTGAGTCAGCAAGGATACAATCCTAAAAGGGTGGATTATTGGAAGATAATGAATTAAGTTATTAATGCAGTATTGTGGTAGGCCCCGCTTTTGGCGGTGACGTTACCCTCGACTAAGTAGTCTGAGTCAGCAGGGATACAGTCCTAAATAGCCGGGTTATAGTATTAATAGTAGTTAACTTATGAGGGGATCAAAAAGTTTGGACCCCCGCCATCCAATACCGTGAAGCATTGAAGGAGGTCCTACTAAATTTGACCCAGGTCCATTGCAGGACCTCTAAACGCTGAACAATGGCAAGACCTTTACCAAACCGTTCCCTTAACCCCCGACCAGGTAGCCAACATACCTCCATGTAGACCGTGGAGATATGAATGGTGAAAATCCTTTATTTTATATAGACAGTAAAATAATGCCAAGACACCACGGACAAACGATAAGGAAAGATCACCTTCAACATAAGTAACTAGTTATTAATACAAAACCAAATAAAAAGTGCAAAAGATTAGAAATAAAAAGTATTATACTAGACACTTTGTCTTCACCAAGTGATGTAAGAGACTTAGGCAAACATGGCCTTGATTGTCAAGAACTCTTACGATCAATATTGGATCCCGAGACGACTCACACACTCTACGATGGACAATGGATGATGGTGGTGGATGATGGTGTTGTGATGGTGGTGGGTGGTGGATGGTGGATGAAGTGTGAGAGAGGTGGTGTGCCAAGGGATGAGTTGAAATGAAACCAAGCACTCCTATTTATAGGCTGAACAGAGAGCTGGGCACGGCCCCGTGCCTGTCTGACACACTCTCTCCTCATTAATTGTAATTCGAAATTACAATTAATGCGCCTGCTGTACTTTCGACACGCCCCCCGTGTTCACTGGGCACGGCCCCGTGGTGGGCAATAGAAGCTTCTATAGGTTTGTCTTTTCTGCTGCTTCTTGGGCACGGCCGTTGAGGGGTCGGGCAATCCACTTATGTTCCTTTTCTTGTATTTATGTTGGATTTAGCTGTCTTTTTGCTTCTTTTGTGTTTTTGAGCTCATTTAATCCTGAAAATACAAAAGGAAGACAAAAACACACTTTTTCCAATATTAGTACTTAAAAAGGGTTAGTTTTATGCCTCATTTGATGTAATTTATATGTTGCATTTTACACACATCAGCTGCGAAGAAGCAGGGTGGGTCTGACCCTGACACTGGCACGGCGGTGGCTGAGCTCTCTCAAGCTCCTGAATACGCCGTGTGAGTGCCTCCTGCTGGACAACAAACGACATCAGAATGTCCTCAATAGAATACCCCATATGGAAAGGATGGTAGGGGTCGGTCGGTGGCATAACAGACGGTGACGTCCAGAGAAACGGCTCGCTGGCTGGATCAAAAGGTGGCACAAAGAATGGTGGTACAGGGGGAATAGCAGATGAAGACTGTGGCATAACTGGAATATATGTCGGCACATGTCCAAAGGGACGAGCCGAGGAACCCTCTCCAGGTCGAGCTGGAGGTGTGTACTGTGCAAATGAAAAAGAGAAATCAACGTGACGTGCATCGGTGGTATGAGGAGGAATAGGTGTAAGCTCATCATCCACAGGAATCCACCCATGCTGGGTGTGCTCATCTCGTGGGTCAATCTGTGCCTCAAAAAGTGCTCGATCAAATTGTACAGGCATAGGGTCAAGGTGGGGTGCAACAAGAGGGTCAACAGGTATATCAGCGATAGGTGGGGGATCAACATGATCAGCAGCAATAACATGGTCACCCTCCAGTAGTGGTGCATCAGCAGGGTGATCATCAATGGGTGGGTCAGCAATCACAGGATCAATAGGTATGCCAGCATGAGCAGGGTCATGCTCAAGCACTGGGTCAGGAACAGCTACTGGCTCGAGGGCCATGGCAGGCTCGGGATCAACAAACTCCATATCAAAATCTGCATGATCAGCGAATGCAGGGTCAACTGGGTCTACTGGGTCAACCATAGGCTGATCCAAGTGGATGAACTCTATCTCCTGGTCCGGGTCAAATCCAGGGGGAAAAAACAGGGTCTGAATCCTCATCGAGGTCGTGATCGAAAGCAAATCTAGGAGCAGAGGCAGCAGATGATGCCCTGTCAGGATCTGAACCGTGTGAATAGTGTTGTGCGCTCCGAGTGTGTGACGGTGCGGAGGCCACAGACTCGAAGGAGTCTGGAGCGGGTGAGTGTGCAGGTGACTCCTCAGCTGGAGCATCTGTGAGTAACAAAAGACCACCGTCAGCTAGAAGGGCCTCGCCCTCAACATCCTCCTCCAGGGGCTCATCATCAAATAGATCGACGTCGTCGTCAACGTCGGCGTCGAGGAGCATATCGTAAGCAGGATAAACGGCCAAAGGTATGGGAGCAGGGACCTCTACGAGTGGTAGGTACCCAGCAAAAGGACCATCAGCGGGCTCATCGACAGCGTCGGGCAGCGCAAAGGGCTGAAAGTCGTCCTCGTCTGTGCTGGTAACATCTGATGTGTGGACCTCGTGCTCCGAAGACTCTAAGTCGTCTGATACTATGGGTCTAGGGCCCGTGGTGTCCGAATCACCTGTGCCGGGCGAGTCCATGGTGTCTGTAACACAAACACAAATATGTACAAATAATCAATCATACAATCAGATAAGCACATTAGTCACCAAGTAAGCAATCAAATAATTCTCCTAGTCCCACTAGCCTCCCAGCCTCTCAGACTGCTCTTCCTAGTCCCACTAGCCTATTCTCCCAGCCTCTCAGACTGCTCTTCCTAGTCCCACTAGCCTATTCTCCCAGCCTCTCAGACTGCTCTCCCTAGTCCTACTAGGCAACTACCTCGGTCTCCTAGACCGAGCCTCGGTCCTCCAGACCGAGCCTCAACCTCCCAGACTGAGCCTATAAATAATAGATAAATGTGCTCAACATTTGTTTGTAAAAAGTTTTGGATCTGGACTTGAGTGGTATGCAGTAAAAATGTTTTCGTGAGAGCCCTAGTGATCATAGTCTAGACTCGAGAAGGAATCCTAGTTCGCTATGATCAGAGCTCTGATACCAAGCTGTCACACCCTGGCTTTGCGGAAGCGTGGTTAATTTGGTGTGACTTCTTAATACCATAGCTTAATCACAACAAGCTATATGAAATAAAAACCATGCAAGATCATCCATTGATTTAAGTTTTAAAACCGAAGTAACATAACATTGTCTTAGGGACTACAACACCAAAACATAAAACATTGTTTTGAAAGACATAAACATCAACATGAATAAAACGCAGTTTAAGATTTGTGACTCGTCCAGGAAAAAGTCACATTTCCTAAACCGGGATGACCTCGGAACCCATATGCAGCAGGAAGACACAACATACCGCGCCAGATCTTTAATTCCCTGAAATACATGTAAGTTGAAAAAAATCAACAATAATGTTGAGCGAGTTCATGTGTAAGTGAGTAAATAAACCTTTGTATGTATAAAAACCCTGGTATGTAGCAAATAAGGAAAAAGAGATCACCAATGGTTTGCAAGGCCATTGATATGTGTGAAGTGCAAGTAGGAAGACTCAAACCTAGCAGATTTATGCGTTGGGTACAAAGTCACCCCGAGGTCCGTTCTGTTTGGGCCTGGGGCTGGGCTCGCTACACCCAGATAGATCTACCGCTCCTGCCCCTCGGTCCTACCCTGAGGATTAATGGCCTCAAGTTTCTGCCTACCCACTCACATGATCTGAATAATAATAACCCTCCTTACGCTAACCATACCATGTAAGAATTATTCGTAATCATAGTAACATGTATTTCACCCCCGCAGTTTAGAAAACTGAAAACAGTTAAGAGAAAAGGGGGACATGAACTCACAGTGGTGTGTCTCTACCAAGTATATCTCCTGCTCAAGCAGCTGTGCGACGACCTACACGTACTAAGTCTATTAGACGGACGGCCGTGCCTTAGCTTAAGGTTTAAGTTTTTTGGGAAATAGTTAGACAACTATTTCGTGTTTATATTTTTGTAAATACTTGGTAATTATTCTCCTTCCCAAGGATGGGGGATTTAATACATGCGTGTTCGTAAAATTCGAAATACATTATTAAGTCTCACTTAATATATTTTATTCCTTACTTCAAAATATAAATATTCTTCCCAAAATAATACTTTGACAAAAATACGCGCTCATAAATATTTTCTTAAAATGCGTAAGTTACATTTTAAAGATCAGGTGGTAATAATTATACCGTTGTAACTTATTATTAATTATGAAGGCGTATGCATTATTTCTGGAATCATTAGTACTTGGTAATATTATTTTTACTCTAAAAATAATATCCGTATATTTCACAAAATAATCATAAACACTTTACAACTGATGCTATGAAAAACATATACCCTAAATATATATATTTCAGGTTTTATTTTGTGAAAATCCTACCTCCGACACTTTGTAAATAAAGTTATGGCGAAATTTACGTTTTGAAAACAAGTCAAAAATATATTTACAACACTTGTAGTGAAAATATTTCCAAGTGTTAGGTTTTTAGAAAAATTTCGCCAGAGTTTCCCCTGTAACTGGAGGTGGCCACGCTTTCAAGCGTATCGTTTTCTTTTATTATTCAAATCAACAATTTCCTTATTCTCAATAACAACTTTCCAAAACATCAATTAGTCAAAATATATATATAAATCGCAAAAATTACATGAACTTGTGGTTTATCCAAAAATGCGTGATAAATCCCACTATTTTTAGTGGATCTTTGCAATAATCTACTTGGTTTCGTAAAAGCCTCGTTTTTAAAGAAATTCCATCTTTACAACTTCTTGTAAAATTTGACAAAACTAGTTCTTTGTCGAAACTTAGTGTTACACAAGTATTTACACACTTGTGTGTTTGCTAAAATCATTCTTGTTTATGAAAGATCCGTCTTTAAAAGTATGTTTTCTCTTGACACGTGGTCCTTTGAAAATACCGTTTGTAGATCCGTAGATCTACTAGTTTTAAACACTATTTCGTAAGTAAAGTCGATTTTACACAAGTTCATGTTTAGTGTGTGGTAGAGTTTCATCATTTAACCCTTTGTACACTTAAACAAACTCTATGTCATGATCCATGATCACGACTAATCCGGGTTAGATGATGATCCGAGCTACCACATCATAGATCGGCACTAAATAATCACACAAAACAAATCTTACAAGATTTACACAACCCTTGTGCTATTAACCAACATTTTTAACATTTTAGTAAACTTTTAGCATGTCTTCTTGTAGGTTCATAGATTTTAACCGACAAAGTTCTTTTTAACCACTTTAAAATAGATCGAGAGTGTGTTTAAAGCAACTTACTACTAGCTCGAGGCTAGGGAAGAATCTAGTCGAAGAATGAGTGGATAAAAGCAATAGGGTGAGGTCCTTCGCGTTCCGAATGCACCAAGCTTCCTCGTATGAGATCCTTAACACTTGTAGATGCTTGAAATGGCAAGATCAAAGCTCGACGATGGATGGATGGTTGTGTGGGTGTTCGGCCGAGAGGAGCAAGGAGAAGAGAGAGGAGTGGAGTGTTGTTTAGTTGTGGTGAAATGAATATGATGGATCAAGTTTCAAACTTATAGACAAACCTTATGTTAATTACCCAATGGTTCTCATGTCACCAAGATTTTAAACAACAAGATTATTATAATCTTGAAAGTACAAAGGGGTGTCCCCTTGGGGACGGTTTCGTTGGAAGGGGGGGTCTATGGTTCCATTTCAACTAGATAGTTAGACATTAGCTAGATAATTAGGAGGTTAACTTAGTTACTATCATGTAGTAGGTTGTAACGGGTGTTAGGGTACTCGGGGACCCTAACTGGCTTAGAAAAACAGAAACAATGTAAATGGCAATATTTTTGTGTTCCGGGTATAATCCGGTTGTTTGATTGGATATTAATCCGTTAAAGTGCTTAACAAAGCTTTAAAGTGTCGTTATAATTATTTTTAGTGACACAACTTATTCCCGACACTTTGGAAAGTGTCTAGTAATGTTTTTCTCATGTTTAGGCACTTTATTAGGTAGCTTAATGCTGAATTTTAATTAAAGTGCTGAGTTTTGTACTTAAAGTACGTTTTAGGCACATCCGGTCACTGTAATCTCATTCCTAGTGACGCAGTTCTACAACCCTTATATCCCTACACTCACCACTAGTGTAGCAAACTATCTCAGGCTCTTACAGGCCTTAGAGGCAGTACCTGCCTGGTGCTAGTTATGACAGCACGTTTAATAGGTTATCCGTTCATTGTGCTACTGTGCTTTTTGTGCATCAAGGTTGTCACAAAGGTGCTGTAAGCAAAACATGGAGTGACAGCAAGTAAAGTATGATGCAAGTAAGTACATGTATCAGTATTCAAGTAGCAGTTTATCCACAAGTTCAAGTAAGCACAGTAATTAAGCAGTAATTAATTATTAATTAAGTCGTACGGATACCTGGTTTAGTGAGGGTTGTCACATTTTGTGAGTTCAAATCTTAAAAAATATATATATTCTGTTGGATATTTATCATAGAAAATCTAGGATTGCTATTACATAAAGTAATATAGTTCCACGCAATCCGGCGAGAATTCGATATATGCACACCATATAAAAGAATATAGTTTCAATATTACGTTGTGTCAGGGTATCGAGAGTGAAAAAAATACTGAAATATACTAATTAACGAAGTCGCATTGAACAAAAAAAAATGAGTACCTATACATGTATTGATGATCGAGTATCAGTACCCATATTGATGTTCTTCGGGCATTATTGGTTCGGATTAACGAAATAAAAAATGACATAATTACACAAAAAAAAGTTGTGATATGTCTAGAATATTATCGACACGTGTTTTATTGATACTGGATTCAATATACCGATACTCAGTATAATTTACAACACAATGAAATGCTTTATTTTGAATAGAATTTCATATTCAATAAAAGTTGTATCAAAATGTTGAAACGCAATTAGTTCTTTAACACATATAAAAATGAATACCGGTGTCCAATACTAATTTTGTTCACGTGTAGTTCCATTTGTTTTGGTAAAAAAAAAATATATGTATTACCTAGGGGTGTTCAAAACTATCCGTATCCGAAAATCCGATCCGAAATATCCGATATCCGAATTCAAAATATCAGAAAAATTGGATATCCGAAATTTTGGATATCCGAATTTTTCGAATTCGGATAGTGTTTTTCAAAATTTTCGGATATCCGAATATCCGAAAATATCCGAGGTATCCGAAAATATCCGAAATATTCGAAAATATCCGAAAATATCCGAAAATATCTGAAACTATCCAAAATATCCGTTTCCGAATATGAAAAAATAATAAAAAATTAAAAGTTAAATAAAAGTTGGATTTTCGGATATCCGATTCACTGTCCGAATCCGTATCTGAAATTTCGGATATCCGAAATTCGGATATCTGAAATTTCGGATACAGATTCGGATAGTGAAATTTGGTATCCGAAAATTTCGGATAATCGAAATTCGGATATCCAAATTTTCGGATATCCGGTTTTGAACACCCCTAGTATTACCACCTAATATTCAATCATACTTAAAGTAGTCTACTCTGATCAATGTTTTAAAAACCAATTCAAATCGGTCGGCTGTACCGGTTAAACCGCCTGGTACGCCTGGTCAAACCGTTTCCGAGTCAAATTTAGTACGGTATAAAAACCGGATTTTAAAACATTGACTGTAATTAAAAAAAATGATATCCACTTGTATTTTAAATTGATTAGAAATCACAAAAAAAAACACATACATATACGATTTCAATATTATCTGGTTGGTATCTGTTCAGTTCGTTATCGGTACGTTATCAATAAATGCTATAGTTTACAAAAAAAATATATAAGGGGAATTGACCTGTAATAATCCCACCTACACCTTATTGGTTATTAATAATCCCACCTCAGAATATTCCCCCCACCAGTCCCACCTTTCACCTATTTTTCCTACAATGGTCCCCCATTAAAAAAACTTAACGGAGTTAAGCTTTTTTCCAAATTACAAACAGATTTTTTAGGGCTTTTGATCAGAACGACGATACGAGTCTATTGATGTAAAACTTACTTCGAAATGGTGCTCCAAGTGACTTGATTTTTGTTAATTGTAAATTTAAACACCTAAATTGAAGCGTCGTTTTCATCGTTTGGAGCACCATTTCGAGGCAAGTTTTACATCAATGGACTCGTATCGTCGTTCTGATCAAAAGCCCTAAAAAATCTGTTTGTAATTTTTGGAAAAAAAAAACCTTAACTCTGTTAAATTTTTTTAACGGGGACCATTATAGGAAAAATAGGTGAAAGGTGGGACTGGTAGGATGAATATTATGCGCTGGAATTATTAATGGCATATAGGTGGAATTATTATAAGCAAATTTCCCTGTAATTTAGGAAAAAAAAACTCCATTTTTAGTAACTAATAAAATTTGAAAATTTGAAAAAGAGAGTGGATTAAGCAAAAAAAAAGAGTGGATTAAACAACTCACACAGTAGTAACCCCCTTCACAACCATGGCGATAACTGATAAGCATCTCCAATCACCAAGTCCCCTTCAACACACACGACTACTACGACGTCACAATCTCCAACGACACCATCTTAACCCTCGTCACACACACCCCTTCCTACGTCGATGTAACATTCCCAAAAAAAAATTCATGTAAGAGTTATAGGTTGTTTAAATTTATTAACCACTAGTAACTTGTTTTATTTTTAAAATAATTATTCGACCCATATAGTTTTAAAAACTATTTTATATATATTTGGTTGGAATGTTATACTAATTAATTGGCTTATATATGTGTGACATTTCTATTTTCTATATTAAAATAAAGTATATAAAACTCATATTATTAAACGAGTAGATTACGGGTAAGTTGAATGTTAGAAATATAAAGTACTTAGACGGGCCTAGAAACCGTTTAATAATTAAATTGTAAAAATACAATATAGTTGAACCTACTCCGTTTTTAATGAAACTTTGTTCAAAATGTAGATAAAAATATTCTCGTTCTAGTGACATATTCCTTATTTTATAAAACGTCATATTTTAGAAGTTATACGCGCCAAATGAGGGAAGTAGTTAAATTAATAATAATAATAATAATCAAAGATTTACATTAAAAAAACAAAAATAAATAAATAAATAAATAAAGAGGACGTGTCCTCATCTTTCAATCTTTCAATAAAATACTAAGATAATTTGGTAAATGCATGTATCATTCATATTAGTGTATGTGGAGGTAAAATGCAACAAAAGGACATGTGTCAGTGTGCATGACTGTAACATGCCTTTCTGATATTAGCTTCAACAATTTTGAGCTCTTATAAATAGGAGATCCTCAAACATTTGAGAATGGCTATTTTTTCTGCATTGTCTTTGTCGCCTCCCCCTTTTGTATATTCATATATATATATATATATTATTATTTACACTATAATAATAATAAAGCCTTGCCCCGTTTTAAGTGTTTTAACTCCCGATCACCGCTACCCTTTCCGATTGATCTGGAGCCCCATAACGCATGTTAAGGCTCTGCCCGACTAAGTTCGTTGGGGTTCGGTCTCGTGACATATGGATAAGGTTGAATTAGGGGTACTATAATTAACACGAGTGCAAATATATATATATATATATTTAAAATAGCTCAGAAGTTATACCCAAGATTCTACCAGGAGGCTTTCTAGTTGAACCCTAAAGTTACAAAGTGAGTCCATTCTCTTTTCTCACAGTTTTATCACCTTTTTGTGATACAATTATATTTAAAAATGCTTTCCAAAATCCTAAATGTTTACCAGTTATACTTACAGTGATTAAATTTTTATATTCTGTAATAACTGCCGGTATGGAAGGTTTTATACATTACTTGACCCTCGTTATTAAAGAAAATATATTTAATAACCCTAAATTACTATTTACATTATAAAATAATGTTTAGTCTATAAATGTATACCATAATAAAATAGTCAAATATAATATATTCTACTATACTAAGATTATATTTTTAGTCTTAGTCACGTTAATATATTAAATAATAATATTACAATTATTTAAATAATATATTATATTTGATAAGTTATAGTAGTTTGACAGAAAATGATATATTTCATTTTAGGGCTAAGTAATTTTGTGCCATAGAAAATATATTTGACAAAGTAATGTCACGGGACACTACTAAGTCCAGAGTCACTAGTTGAGAGAATGATCAACAGTGACATGACCAAAGGCACTAGTTGAGAGAATGATCAACAGTGTTATGACCCGAATCACTAGTTGAAAGAATGATCAACAGTGATATGACCACAATTACTAGTTGAGAGAATGATCAACAGTAATATGACCCGAGTCACTAGTTGAAAGAATGATCAACAGTGATATGACCACAATTACTAGTTGAGAGAATGATCAACAGTAATATGACCCGAGTCACTAGTTGAAAGAATGATCAACAGTGATATGACCACAATTACTAGTTGAGAAAATGATCAACAGTAATATGACCTGAGTCACTAGTTGAAAGAATTATCAACAGTGATTTGACCACCATCACAGGAATCGCCTAGTGACCAATATAATAGTAAGATATACTATATATATATTACTTGATAAATTCACTATTGGACGAAAATGAGCCAATGAGTGAAATGACCACGGTCACATCAGAACTGCCACCATGTGACAAATATTGATTGAGTTGGGTAAATATAAATAAATATAAAAACCTTGATGCTGTAAAGTATAACAATATATATTTTTATAAAAATGGAATGAACTCGCCAGTATTTATTACTGATAAAATATTTTCAAAACACGTTTCAGGTAACTTGCTATAAAGATAGTAGAAGCCAGCTATGGAATACTGAAGGCTTAAATAAAGTGGCTACAAATACCTGAATAAAAGAAGAAAATTTTGTTTTATTTATTTGGGTTTATCCCTATAAAAACAATTGAATGAAATATGGGTTTTAGCCCATTTGTTTAATATTAAAAGTTCGGTGTTTTACAAACTCTGAAATCATTTCCTAACTACGATCCTGATGAAAATTTTTCCGCTGCGTAATTAATAAACACCGATACCATCT
This sequence comes from Helianthus tuberosus, assembly GCA_030545235.1. NCBI lineage: Eukaryota > Viridiplantae > Streptophyta > Magnoliopsida > Asterales > Asteraceae > Helianthus > Helianthus tuberosus. Next base: position 155,426,059 of record CM060384.1, read on the forward strand.
GGCTGGTTCACGGCTCTCGCTCCCAGGGTGGGGTCGGGGGCTGTGACAGAAGGTGGTATCAGAGCCACTTGTTTAAGCTATTTAGGTGTTCTTTTAATACCTAATCTAAAACAATAAAGTTAGGAAATTAATACAAAGTAACATATGTGTTATTTTTGTAGATTTAAATATATGAATATATATATGTAGATATGCACATATAATTCCTGGAAGTATTATTTTGTTTTAATTATTCTGGGATATTAATAATTGAAAATGTTTATAATTCAGTTGTCGAATGAAATATCACATAATCCAGAAATTCATCCTTTGGATAAAAATGCTATAGAAAATCTAATAGCCCAAGGAATAGCTAATGCTTTACCTTTAATAATTAAAGTCGTTTAAAACCCCGTAGAACCCACCAAAGTTGTGAGTAGCAAGCATACTCGCGACGACAGTTTTAGCCATAGTGTCAATGGAGGCAATGATGATATTATCAAAACCCCATTTCCCAAGAAAAAGAAGGCGATGACTCTCGGGTGTACCTACAAAGAATTTCTAGCTTGTAAACCAACTGAGTTCGCAGGCAGTGAAGGAGCCACGGCTGCTCTGCGATGGTTGGAAAAGACGGAAGCTGTTCTTAAGATCAGAAAATGTACCGAAGAAGACAAGGTGATGTATGCTTCCAACCTCTTTAAGGAAGAAGCCTTAGAATGGTGGAATACAATTCTTCAGGCAAAAGGAAGTGACATGGCTTATGCCATGAACTGGGAAAAATTCAAGAAAATGACAGAAAGGAAATTTTGTCCCCCTTATGAAAAGGAACGAATGGCTAACGAGTTCCTAAATCATAAAATGATAGATGTGAATTGTCGTGAATATACGACAACGTTCTTCGAATACGCAAGAATGGTACCAACTCTGGCTTCGCCAGAACCCGTACTAATTTCTCGTTATATTTGGGGATTAGTTAGCGAAATCCGAGACATGGTCAAGGCCGCCAGACCACAGACTATTGAAGAAGCACTTGAACTAGCTAACATCCTGACAGATGGACTAATCCGCACAAGAGAAGAAAACAAGAAGAAAGAGTTAGCCCAGAAAATTTCCCAAGAATTCAAGAAGAATGGAACTGAACCCTCATTGGAGCAACCTACCTGCAGAAGCTGTAACAAAAAGCATTCAGGAAAATGTCATTTTAGGAGAACACCCTAACGTCTGCAAGATGACCGGGCATATAAAGGAAGAATGTAGAAGGAAAACTAATATTTGTTACAATTGCGGTGAGATGGGACACATCAAACCATATTGCCCGAAATTGACTAAAGCACCTGACAACCAGGCAAAAACAACAAACGGAGCTAAGAAGAACGCGCAAGCATTCGTACTTACTACGCAAGAAGCAGAAATGATTCCAGACATAATCGCTGATATGTAATATCTAAGTTAAGTTATTATTTGACCCTAGCATAAATAAAAGTTTTTAAATAAATGCATCCTGTCAAATACTTTATCTATTCAAAACCATAATATTGTTTGGTCTTCACTTTCATTGAATCATTTAATTGGCTACGACACCTTGTGGTGGCGTTTTCTTTAATTTGAAGCTTGCGCTAATCTCATTTTCACACCTAATGTACGGATTTATTTATTTAATTTCTACTGGTTCATTATCTTAAACAATCTTAATACAATTACGTGGTAAGATAAGAGTAAACAAATTCATATCATATTCCGGTGTATCTCTAAAGATTCTTTCATCATTGATAAAAAATTCTATAATATTCATTTGGTCTATTCATCATCAATTGAAAATCCTATAATATTTATTTGAAATTTTCTTCATTAAAACTTTCAGTTGATTACAAAAACGGTGAATTTGTTCGGTCACCGTAATTATTGAGCTATTTCAATCATTTCGACACCTTGTGGCGTCGATATAAACTTGTAGCTTGGGCTAATCATAACCATACGAATCATTCAAAACCACGTATGTCTTTCGTTTGACTCATCATTGAAAAGTAGTCTTGATACAATTATGCGTTAAGACAATGATACACTAAACTCTGTTATATTCCGGTGTATCCTTACAATTCAATAAATTTCAACACCCTGATTTTTCTCTTGTTATGGTTCGATAGTTGACAAATCAATTTCGTGCTTCTATTTCATTTGAGCTTGTTGATTCTGAGTCTTCCTCAGTTGACAATCAAAGTAAGTTTTCTTTCGACAGTAAACTCTATTGTTTCTAAAAGTCATTCACAACTTGTAAACATTCAATTTAGACATCTAGTTTTTTTGCTTGAACCTAGTCACCTTGGAAATTATATCATTTCATCTCATTCATTTGACATCGATTTCTTGAATTAATTCAATTGAACCATTGAGTCATATTTATTTTACAACTCGTCTTCACAAAATTTGATGTTTTGATTTTGTATCATTTACCTTAATAATCTTCTTATTGACTAAAACATAACATAACTCTAGAGGAGACATCGTAGCCCGAATCTTGAGGACGAGATTTAAAACAAGGTGGGGAGGATGTAACATTCCCAAATTTTTTTCATATAAGAGTTATAGGTTGTTTAAATTTATTAACCACTAGTAACTAGTTTTATTTTTAAAATAATTATTCGACCCATATAGTTTTAAAAACTATTTTATATATATTTGGTTGGAATGTTATACTAATTAATTGGCTTATATATGTGTGACATTTCTATTTTCTATATTAAAATAAAGTATATAAAACTCATATTATTAAACGGGTAGATTACGGGTAAGTTGAATGTTAGAAATATAAAGTACCTAGACGGGCCTAGAAACCGTTTAATAATTAAATTGTAAAAATACAATATAGTTAAACCTACTCCGTTTTTAATGAAACTTGGTTTAAAATGTAGATAAAAATATTCTCGTTCTAGTGACATATTCCTTATTTTATAAAACGTCATATTTTAGAAGTTATACGCGCCAAATGAGGGAAGTAGTTAAATTAATAATAATAATAATAATAATAATAATAATAATCAAAGATTTACGTTAAAAAATAAAAATAAATAAATAAACAAAGAGGACGTGTCCTCATCTTTCAATCTTTCAATAAAATAATAAGATAATTTGGTAAATGCATGTATCATTCATATTAGTGTATGTGGAGGAAAATGCAACAAAAGGACATGTGTCAGTGTGCATGACTGTAACGTGCCTTTCTAATATTAGCTTCAACAATTTTGAGCTCTTATAAATAGGAGTTCCTCAAACATTTGAGAATGGCTATTTTTTCTGCACTGTCTTTGTCGCCTCCCCCTTTTGTCTATTCATATATATATATATATATATATATATATATATATATATATATATATTTATTATTATTTACACTATAATAATAATAAAGCCCTGCCCCGTTTTAAGTGTTTTAACTCCCGATCACCGCTACCCTTTCCGATTGATCTGGATCCCCATAACGCATGTCAAGGCTCTGCCCGACTAAGTTCGTTGGGGTTCGGTCTCGTGACATAGGGATAAGGTTGAATTAGGGGTACTATACTTAACACGAGTGCAAATATATATATATATTTTTTAAAATAGCTCAGAAGTTATACCCAAGATTCTACCAGGATGCTTTCTAGTTGAACCCTAAAGTTACAAAGTGAGTCCATTCTCTTTTCTCACAGTTTTATCACCTTTTTGTGATACAATTATACTTAAAAATGCTTTCCAAAATCCTAAATGTTTACCAGTTATACTTACAGTGATTAAATTTTTATATTCTGTAATAACTGCCGGTATGGAATGTTTTAAACATTACTTGACCCTCGTTATTATTGGCCAAAAAGTTAGCCAATAGTAACATGACCACACTCACAGGGGGAATTGTGCCCCAGTATCCATAGCCTATAACTAATATTATTTTAACCTTAAATCATTAATAAATTTAATGTATGTTTGAAATAAATCTAAATGGTGTGTACCTAAAATAGAGCTTTATTAATCATTATTAAAATATATATTAAAGAAAATATATTTAATAACCCGAAATTACTATTTACATTATAAAATAATGTTTAGTCTATAAATGTATACCATAATAAAATAGTCAAATATAATATATTCTACTATACTAATATTATATTTTTAGTCTTAGTCACGTTAATATATTAAATAATAATATTACAGTTATTTAATTAATATATTATATTTGATAAGTTATAGTAGTTTGACAGAAAATGATATATTTCATTTTTGGGCTAAGTAATTTTGTGCCATAGAAAATATATTTGACAAAGTAATGTCACGGGACACTAATAAGTCCAGAGTCACTAGTTGAGAGAATGATCAACAGTGACATGACCAAAGGCACTAGTTGAGAGAATGATTAACAGTGTTATGACCCGAATCACTAGTTGAAAGAATGATCAACAGTGATATGACCACAATTACTAGTTGAGAGAATGATCAACAGTAATATGACCCGAGTCACTAGTTGAAAGAATGATCAACAATGATATGACCACAATTACTAGTTGAGAGAATGATCAACAGTAATATGACCCGAGTCACTAGTTGAAAGAATGATCAACAGTGATATGACCACAATTACTAGTTGAGAGAATGATCAACAGTAATATGACCCGAGTCACTAGTTGAAAGAATGATCAACAGTGATATGACCACAATTACTAGTTGAGAAAATGATCAACAGTAATATGACCTGAGTCACTAGTTGAAAGAATGATAAACAGTGATTTGACCACCGTCACAGGAATCGCCTAGTGACCAATATAATAGTAAGATATACTATATATCTATTACTTGATAAATTCACTATTGGACGAAAATGAGTCAATGAGTGATATGACCACGGTCACATCGGAACTGCCACCATGTGACAAATATTGATTGAGTTGGGTAAATATAAATAAATATAAAAACCTTGATGCTGTAAAGTATAACAATATATATTTTTATAAAAATGGAATGAACTCGCCAGTATTTATTACTGATAAAATATTTTCAAAACACGTTTCAGGTAACTTGCTATAAAGATAGTAGAAGCCAGCTATGGAGCACTGAAAGCTTAAATAAAGTGGCTACAAATACCTGAATAAAAGAAGAAAATTATGTTTTATTTATTTGGGTTTATCCCTATAAAAATAATTGAATGAAATATGGATTTTAGCCCATTTGTTTAATATTAAAAGTTCGGTGTTTTACAAACTCTGAAATCATTTCCTAACTACGATCCTGATAAAAAATTTTCCGCTGCGTAATTAATAAACACCGATACCATCTGGCTGGTTCACGGCTCTCGCACCCAGGGTGGGGTCGGGGGCAGTGACAGTCGACATGTGGATCTCCGAAATCGAACGCATCCACCGCCACCGTCTCCACTCCCTCGTCGTCGGTCTCGACATCGAGTGGCGCCCTAGCTTCAACCGCAACATCCAAAACCCCGTAGCCACGCTCCAACTCTGCGTGGGACGCCGTTGCCTGATCTTTCAACTCCTTTACGCCCCTCACATCCCACAATCTCTCGTAAACTTTTTAAGAAACCCTAACTATACGTTCACTGGGGTTGGGATTGAGAGCGATGTTGAGAAGTTGGTTAAGGATTATAACCTTGGGGTTGAGAGGATGGAGGATATGCGTACGTTAGCGACGGAGGCGTACGGTGAGTGGGAGTTGAAGAATGGTGGGATTAAGAGTTTGGTAGAACGGGTGCTTGGAAAAGAGGTTAATAAGCTGAAATGGGTTACGATGAGTAAGTGGGATCAACCATGGTTGAAACCGGCTCAGGTGCAGTATGCTTGTGTTGATGCGTTTTCGAGTTTTGAGATCGGTAGGGTTTTGATATCTGGAAATCACAACTGACTGATACTAAGGTGGGTGGGTTCGTAATGTTGATTTTACTGTTTTATATGTTATGGTTTAGGGTTTGTGTTTAAAAGAAGATCTTGTTTAGGATTTGGAACTGTTGATTTGCTTTAGTTGAATGTTGGTTTTTGGCAAAATTTGGTTCAGATTCATTTAGTTATGTTCTTTCTTTTTTTGCTAATGATTTGCTGTATTTGGATTTGTTGTATTCGGATTCGGATTCGGATAGTGATTTTCAAAATTTTCGGATATTTCGAATATCCGAAATATCCGAAAATTTAATTTTCATTTTTTTTTCGGATATCCGAATATCCGAAAATATCCGAAGTATTCGAAAATATCCGAAGTATCCGAAAATATCCGAAATATTCGAACCCTAGTATTACCACCTAATATTCAATCATACTTAAAGTAGTCTACTGTGATCAATGTTTTAAAAACAAATTCAAATCGGTCGGCTGTACCGGTTAAACCGCCTGGTACGCCTGGTCAAACCGTTTCCGAGTCAAATTTAGTACGGTATAAAAACCGGATTTTAAAACATTGACTGTAATTAAAAAAAATGATATCCACTTGTATTTTAAATTGATTAGAAATCACAAAAAACACATACAGATACGATTTCAATATTGTCTGGTTGGTATCTGTTCAGTTCGTTATCGGGACGTTATTAATAAATGTTATAGTTTACAAAAAATATATAAGGGGAATTGGCCTGTAATAATTCCACCTACACCTTATTGGTTATTAATAATCCCAACTCAGAATATTCCCCCCACCAGTCCCACATTTCACCTATTTTTCCTACAATAGTCCCCCGTTAAAAAAACTTAACGGAGTTAAGCTTTTTTCCAAATTACAAACAGATTTTTTTAGGGCTTTTGATCAGAACGACGATACGAGTCTATTGATGTAAAACTTACTTCTAAATGGTGCTCCAAGTGACTTGATTTTTGTTAATTGTAAATTTAAACACCTGAATTGAAGCGTCGTTTTAATCGTTTGGAGCACCATTTCGAGGAAAGTTTTACATCAATGGACTCGTATCGTCGTTCTGATCAAAAGCCCTAAAAAATCTGTTTGTAATTTGGAAAAAAACTTAACTCTGTTAATTTTTTTTAACGGGGACCATTATAGGAAAAATAGGTGAAAAATGGGACTGGTAGGAGGAATATTCTGAGCTGAAATTATTAGTGGCATATAGGTGGAATTATTATAAGCAAATCTCCCTGTAATTTATGTAAAAAACTCCGTTTTTAGTAACTAATAAAATTTGAAAATTTAAAAAAGAGAGTGGATTAAGCAAAAAAAAAAGAGTGGATTAAACAACTCAAACAATAGTAACCCCCTTCACAACCATGGCGATAAGCATCTCTAATCACCAAGTCCCCTTCAACACACACGACTACTACGACGTCACATTCTCCAACGACACCATCTTAACCCTCGTCACACACACCCCTTCCTATGTCGACATGTGGATCTCCGAAATCGAACGCATCCACCGCCACCGTCTCCACTCCCTCGTCGTCGCTCTCGACATCGAGTGGTGCCCTAGCTTCAACCGCAACATCCAAAACCCCGTAGCCACCCTCCAACTCTGTGTGGGACGCCTTTGCCTGATCTTTCAACTCCTCTACGCCCCTCACATCCCACAATCTCTCGTAAACTTTTTAAGAAACCCTAACTATACGTTCACTGGGGTAGGGATTGAGAGCGATGTTGAGAAGCTGGTTAAGGATTATAACCTTGGGGTTGAGAGGATGGAGGATGTGCGTACGTTAGCGACGGAGGCGTACGGTGAGTGGGAGTTGAAGAATGGTGGCATTAAGAGTTTGGCGGAACGGGTGCTTGGAAAAGAGGTTAATAAGCCGAAATGGGTTACGATAAGTAAGTGGGATCAACCGTGGTTGAAACCGGCTCAGGTGCAGTATGCTTGTGTTGATGCGTTTTTTAGTTTTGAGATCGGTAGGGTTTTGATCACTGGAAATCACAACTGACTGATGCTAAGGTGGGTGGGTTCGTAATGTTGATTTTACTGTTTTATATGTTATGGTTTAGGGTTTGTGTTTAGAAGAAGATCCTGTTTAGGATTCGGAACTGTTGATTTGCTTTAGTTGAATGTTGGTTTTTGGCAAAATTTGGTTTAGATTCATTTATGTTCTTTCTTTTTTTGCTAATGATTTGTTGTATTCGAATTCGGATAGTGATTTTCAAAATTTTCGGATATTTCGAATATCCGAAATATCCGAAAATTTAATTTTCATTTTTTTCGGATATCCGAATATCCGAAAATATCCGAAGTATCCGAAAATATCCGAAATATTCGAAAATATCCGAAAATATCCGAAAAATATCCAAAATATCCGAAAAATATCCGAAACTATCCAAAATATCCGTTTCCGAATATGAAAAAAATAATAAAAAAATAAAAATTAAATAAAAGATGGATTTTCGGATATCCGATTCACTGTCCGAATCCGTATCTGAAATTTCAGATATCCGAAATTCGGATATCTGAAATTTCGGATACGGATTCGGATAGTGAAATTTGGTATCCGAAAATTTCGGATATTCGAAATTCGGATATCCAAATTTTCGGATATCCGGTTTTGAACACCCCTAGTATTACAACCTAATATTCAATCATACTTAAAGTAGTCTACTGTGATCACTGTTTTAAAAACCAATTGAAATCGGTCGGCTGTACCGTTTAAACCGCCTGGTACGCCTGGTCAAATCGTTTCCGAGTCAAATTTAGTACGGTATAAAAACCAGATTTTAAAACATTGACTGTAATTAAAAAAATGATATCCACTTGTATTTTAAATTGATTAGAAATCACAAAAAAACACATACAGATACGATTTCAATATTGTCTGGTTGGTATCTGTTCAGTTCGTTATCGGTACGTTATCAATAAATGCTATAGTTTACAATAAATATATAAGGGGAATTGACCTGTAATAATCCCACCTACACCTTATTGGTTATTAATAACCCCACCTCAGAATATTCCCCCCACCAGTCCCACTTCTCACCTATTTTTCCTACAATGGTCCCCCGTTAAAAAACCTTAACGGAGTTAAGCTTTTTTCCAAATTACAAACATATTTTTTTTGGGCTTTTGATCAGAACGACGATACGAGTCTATTGATGTAAAACTTACTTCGAAATGGTGCTCCAAGTGACTTGATTTTTGTTAATTGTAAATTTAAACACCTGAATTGAAGCGTCGTTTTCATCGTTTGGAGCACCATTTCAAGGCAAGTTTTACATCAACGGACTCGTATCGTCGTTCTGATCAAAAGCCCTAAAAAATCTATTTGTAATTTGGAAAAAAAACTTGACCCAGTTAAATTTTTTTAACGGGGACCATTATAGGAAAAATAGGTGAAAGGTGGGACTGGTAGGAGGAATATTCTGAGCTGAAATTATTAATGGCATATAGGTGGAATTATTATAAGCAAATTTCCCTGTAATTTAGGAAAAAAAACTTCGTTTTTAATAACTAATAAAATTTGAAAAAGAGAGTGGATTAAGCAAAAAAAGAGTGGATTAAACAACTCACACAGAAGTAACCCCCTTCACAATCATGGCGATAAGCATCTCCAATCACCAAGTCCCCTTCAACACACACGACTACTACGACGTCACATTCTCCAACGACACCATCTTAACCCTCGTCACACACACCCCTTCCTATGTCGACATGTGGATCTCCGAAATCGAACGCATCCATCGCTACCGTCTCCACTCCCTCGTCGTCGGTCTCGACATTGAATGGCGCCCTAGCTTCAACCGCAACATCCAAAACCCCGTAGCCACCCTCCAACTCTGCGTGGGACGCCGTTGCCTGATCTTTCAACTCCTCTACGCCCCTCACATCCCACAATCTCTCGTAAACTTTTTAAGAAACCCTAACTATACGTTCACTGGGGTTGGGATCGAGAGCGATGTTGAGAAGTTGGTTGAGGATTATAACCTTGGGGTTGAGAGGATGGAGGATGTGCGTACGTTAGCGGCGGAGGCGTACGGTGAGTGGGAGTTGAAGAATGGTTGGATTAAGAGTTTGGTGGAACGGGTGCTTGGAAAAGAGGTTAATAAGCCAAAATAGGTTACGATGAGTAAGTGGGATCAACCGTGGTTGAAACCGGCTCAGGTGCAGTATGCTTGTGTTGATGCGTTTTTGAGTTTTGAGATTGGTAGGGTTTTGATCTCTGGAAATCACAACTGACTTATGCTAAGGTAGGTGGGTTCGTAATGTTGATTTTACTATTTTATATGTTATGGTTTAGGGTTTGTGTTTAGAAGAAGATCCTGTTTAGGATTTGGAACTGTTGATTTCCTTTAGTTGAATGTTGGTTTTTGGCAAAATTTGGTTTAGATTCATTTATGTTCTTTCTTTTTTTGCTAATGATTTGTTGTATTTGGATTTGTTGTATTCGCATTCGGATTCAGATAGTTATTTTCAAAATTTTCATTTTTTTCAGATATCCGAATATCCGAAAATATCCGAAGTATCCGAAAATATCCGAAATATTGTAAAATATCCGAAAATAGCCGAAAAATATCCAAAATATCTGAAAAATATCCGAAACTATCCAAAATATCCGTTTCCTAATATGAAAAAAATAATAAAAAAATAAAAATTAAATAAAAGTTGGATTTTCGGATATCCGATTCACTGTCCGAATCCGTATCTGAAATTTCGGATACGGATTCGGATAGTGAAATTTGGTATCCGAAAATTTCGGATATTCGAAATTCGGATATCCGGTTTTGAACACCCCTAGTATTACCATCAAATATTCAATCATACTTAAAGTAGTCTACTGTGATCAGTGTTTTAAAAACCAGTTCAAATCGGTCGCCTGTACCAGTTAAACCGCCTGGTACGCCTGGTCAAACCGTTTCCGAGTCAAATTTAGTACGGTATAAAAACCGGATTTTAAAACATTGACTGTAATTAAAAAAATGATATCCACTTGTATTTTAAATTGATTAGAAATCACAAAAAAAAAAACACATACAGATACGATTTCAATATTGTCTGGTTGGTATCTGTTCAGTTCGTTATCGGTACGTTATCAATAAATGCTATAGTTTACAAAAAATATATAAGGGGAATTGACCTGTAATAATCCCACCTACACCTTATTGGTTATTAATAATCCCACATCAGAATATTCCCCCAACCAGTCCCACCTTTCACCTATTTTTCCTACAATGGTCCTCCGTTAAAATACTTAACGGAGTTAAGCTTTTTTCCAAATTACAAACATATTTTTTTTAGGGCTTTTGATCAGAACGACGATACGAGTCTATTGATGTAAAACTTACTTCGAAATGGTGCTCCAAGTGATTTGATTTTTGTTAATTGTAAATTTAAACACCTGAATTGAAGCGTCGTTTTCATCGTTTGGAGCACCATTTCGAGGCAAGTTTTACATCAATGGACTCGTATCTTCGTTCTGATCAAAATCCCTAAAAAATCTGTTTGTAATTTGAAAAAAAAAAAACTTAACTCTGTTAAATTATTTTGACGGGGACCATTATAAGAAAAATATGTGAAAGGTGGGACTGGTAGAATAAATATTCTGAGCTGAAATTATTAATGGCATATAGGTGGAATTATTATAAGCAAATTTCGCTGTAATTTAGGAAAAAAAAACTCTGTTTTTAGTAACTAATCAAATTTGAAAAAGAGAGTGGATTAAGCAAAAAAAAAGAGTGGATTAAACAACTCACACAGTAGTAACCCCCTTCACAACCATGGCGATAAGCATCTCCAATCACCAACTCCCCTTCAACACACACGACTACTATGACGTCACATTCTCCAACGACACCATCTTAACCCTCGTCACACACACCCCTTCCTATGTCGACACGTGGATCTCCGAAATCGAACGCATCCACCGCCACCGTCTCCACTCCCTCGCCGTCGGTCTCGACATCGAGTGGCGCCCTAGCTTCAACCGCAACATCCAAAACCCCGTAGCCACCCTCCAACTCTGCGTGGGACGCCAATGCCTGATCTTTCAACTCCTCCACACCCCTCACATCCCACAATCTCTCGCAAACTTTTTAAGAAACCCTAACTATACGTTCACTGGGGTTGGGATCGAGAGCGATGTTGAGAAGTTGGTTGAGGATTATAACCTTGGGGTTGAGAGGATGGAGGATGTGCGTACGTTAGCGGCGGAGGCGTACGGTGAGTGGGAGTTGAAGAATGGTGGGATTAAGAGTTTGGCGGAACGGGTGCTTGGAAAAGAGGTTAATAAGCCGAAATGGGTTACGATGAGTAAGTGGGATCAACCGTGGTTGAAACCGGCTCAGGTGCAGTATGCTTGTGTTGATGCGTTTTTGAGTTTTGAGATCGGTAGGTTTTGATCTCTGGAAATCACAACTGACTGATGCTAAGGTGGGTGGGTTCGTAATGTTGATTTTACTGTTTTATATGTTATGGTTTAGGGTTTGTGTTTAGAAGAAGATCCTGTTTAGGATTTGGAACTGTTGATTTGCTTTAGTTGAATGTTGGTTTTTGGCAAAATTTGGTTCAGATTCATTTATGTTCTTTCTTTTTTTGCTAATGATTTGTTGTATTTGGATTTGTTGTATTCGGATTCGGATAGTGATTTTCAAAATTTTCGGATATTTCGGATATCCGAAAATTTAATTTTTATTTTTTTTCGGATATCCGAAGTATCCGAAAATATCCGAAATATTCGAAAATATCCGAAAATATACGAAACTATCCAAAATATCCGTTTCCGAATATGAGAAAAATAATAAAAAAATAAAAATTAAATAAAAGTTGGATTTTCGGATATCCGATTCACTGTCCGAATCCGTATCCGAAATTTCAGATATCCGAAATTCGGATATCTGAAATTTTGGATACGGATTCGGATAGTGAAATTTGGTATCCGAAAATTTCGGATATTCGAAATTCGGATATCCAAATTTTTGGATATCCGGTTTTGAACACCCCTAGTATTACCACCTAGTATTCAATCATACTTAAAGTAGTCTACTGTGATCAATGTTTTAAAAACCAATTCAAATCGGTCGGCTGTACAGGTTGAACCGCCTGGTACGCCTGGTCAAACCGTTTCCGAGTCAAATTTAGTACGGTATAAAAACCGGATTTTAAAACATTGACTGTAATTAAAAAAATGATATCCACTTGTATTTTAAATTGATTAGAAATCACAAAAAAAAACACATACAGATACGATTTCAATATTGTCTGGTTGGTATCTGTTCAGTTCGTTATCGGTACGTTATCAATAAATGCTATAGTTTACAAAAAATATATAAGGGGAATTGACCTGTAATAGTCCCACCTACACTTTATTGGTTATTAATAATCCCATCTCAGAATATTCCCCCACCAGTCCCACCTTTCACATATTTTACCTATAATGGTCCCCCGTTAAAAAAACTTAACGTAGTTAAGCTTTTTTCCAAATTACAAACAGATGTTTTTAGGGCTTTTGATCAGAATGACGATACGAGTCTATTGATGTAAAATTTATTTCGAAATGGTGCTCCAAGTGACTTGATTTTTGTTAATTGTAAATTTAAACACCCGAATTGAAGCGTCGTTTTCATCGTTTGGAGCACCATTTCGAGGCAAGTTTTACATCAATGGACTCGTATCGTCGTTCTGATCAAAAGCCCTAAAAAATCTATTTGTAATTTGAGAAAAAAAAACTAAACTCTGTTAAATTTTTTTAACAGAGACCATTATATGAAAAATAGGTGAAAGGTGAGACTCCAGGGAGAAATATTCTGAACTGAAATTATTAATGACATATATAGGTGGAATTATTATAAGCAAATTTCCCTGTAATTTAGAAAAAAAAAACTCGGTTTTTAGTAACTAATAAAATTTGAAAAAGAGAGTGGATTAAGCAAAAAAAAAAAGAGTGGATTAAGAAAAAAAAAGTGAATTAAGAAAAGTTTCCTTTCTTCTCTCCAAATATCCCGTCATCTTCTAAGGGCATGTTTGGCTAAGCTTTTTGAAACAACTTATTGACTTATTGGCTTTTTGGAAAAGTCAGTATGGAGTGACTTATTGACTTATTGACTTTTTCCCCTCACATACACCCTCATTGCCAAACATCATTTTGGAGCTTATGACTTTTCAAAAAGCCAATAAGTCAATAAGTTGTTTCAAAAAGCTTAGCCAAACATGCCCTTAAATTCAAACCCTATTTCGGTTTCTCACACAGTAGTAACCCCCTTCACAACCATGGCGATAAGCATCTCCAATCACCAAGTCCCCTTCAACACACACGACTACTACGACGTCACATTCTCGAACGACACCATCTTAACCCTCGTCACACACACCCCTTCCTACGTCGACATGTGGATCTCCGAAATCGAACGCATCCACCGCCACCGTCTCCACTCCCTCGTCGTCGGTCTCGACATCGAGTGGCGCCCTAGCTTCAACCGCAACATCCAAAACCCCGTAGCCACCCTCCAACTCTGCGTGGGACGCCGTTGCCTGATCTTTCAACTCCTTTACGCCCCTGAAATCCCACAATCTCTCGTAAACTTTTTACGAAACCCTAATTATACGTTCACATGGGTTGGGATTGAGAGCGATGTTGAGAAGCTGGTTGAGGATTATAACCTTGGGGTTGAGAGGACGAAGGATGTGCGTACGTTAGCGGCGGAGGCGTACGGTGAGTGGGAGTTGAAGAATGGTGGGATTAAGAGTTTGGCGGAACGGGTGCTTGGAAAAGAGGTCAATAAGCCGAAATGGGTTACGATGAGTAAGTGGGATAAACCGTGGTTAACTCAGCCACAGGTGGCGTATGCATGCGTTGATGCGTTTTTGAGTTTTGAGATCGGTAGGGTTTTGATCTCTGGAAATCGCAACTGACTGATGCTTGGGTGGGTGGGTGGGTTCGTAATGTTGATTTTACTGTTTGATATGTTTAATAATAATATCTGTTGTTGATGGTTTAGGGTTTGTGTTTACAAGAAGATCCTGTTTAGGATTTGGAACTGTTGATTTGCTTTAGTTGAATGTTGGTTTATGGCAAAATGTGGTTCAGATTCATTAGACCATCCGTAGTCGTTTAATATTTGGGCCTTTTTTTAATAAAGCACGCCCCTCCACGCCGAGACACCCGACCCGGGTGCGTTTTTCTTCTAAAAATTGGTTTTCACGTTTTTTTTTTTCAACACCCCGCTTCAATTCTTTTGGCCAATCACCTGTTTCCACGCTTCATTTGTCCAATAACATTTTTTATGGTTTTTTTTATTTAATTCCATTACACCACAATGCTCCCATCCCCACTACACCCATTTTAGAAAACACCCCATGATGTCACATTGCTGACTGGGCTGCCACATGGCTCAAAACGCAAATGGTAGGGGTATTACCACTACACATGATCTTATCTTCTTTCTTTTTTGCTAATGATTTGTTGTATTTGGATTTGTTGATTCTTTTGTGGGCATTTGCTGTGTTGGGTGGGTTGGCTGGACAAGCCGATTTTACAGTTTGTCGATTTCAATGTTTGAACTAATTTGGCATCTGACGTGGCATATATGCGTAGGCATGTAGGTATGCATATATGATATTTTTTTTTTGCTAATGTAGCACTTGACGCGAAATTTTTTGAATTTAAATATTCTTAACTTTCACGTACTTTTTTTATATGCATAGCTGCATGGTAAAAAAAGTATCCTTAAAAATGTTTCGGTTCGGTTTACATGTCCGGTTCTAAATTCTAATCCAAATTGAATCACTAAAACCGTCAAACCATCAAAATCCAACAACTTAGATCTCAAACCGACAAAACTAGCTCAATTAGTTTTGAATTTTGAGTTTGAATAGTTTAGTTTGTTTCAAACTTTCAATAGTTCATGAACACCTTAACATGGAAAGGAAGTTATTTTATTATTTTATGTTTTGTAAACATAACTATATGTCAAACCGACTACTCTACTGGTTCTTCAGTCCAACCAAGTATTAAAAACTAGATGTTATAAATCAAAGTTAATATAATAATCATAGATATAAATAATATATGATAGCTAAACTAAAAAAAATTAGAAAAAGGAATAATATGTAAATGAAAGAAAAACAAAACTAGTACTACATTAGTACATTTTACATTTTGATAAAAATTTTAGTCTTAGATATACATAATATATTATAGCTAAACTAAAAAAAATAGTATGTAAATGAAAGAAAAAAAAAACTAGTACAACATTTTACATTTTGACTCAAAGATACCAAGTTTGAAACTCGTAAACATGCATGGTTAAATGCTCACGTTTCGCCAATGGCATTATAGTCTGGTGAGTGGTGACATTATTAGGGTGGGATACAGCTTTGTAACCACTAGCTTTTGAGTTCGATTACCATAAAATGGAGTTTTTTCTAGATTTATTGGGGTTCCTCCTTAATTGGTGTATATGACATGCATTATGCCTAATGGAGATGGATACGATCGGGTGGTTCCACTGATAACATGATTATACTCCAGCGATCCGTTAAAAATCCAAATTTGCCGTTCAAACAAAAATGCTCACGTTCCCCAAACTAGTAAAATGTACAAAAACCACTTTCGACGCTAATATTTGACTCAAAGATATCAAGTTTGAACCTCGTAAACATTCATAATTAAATGCTCGCATTCCCAAAACTTGTAAAATGTACAAAACCTCTTTCGACACTAATAGAACAAAAAGAAGACGAGTTATATAAAAGAGTTTATATAAATGTTAGAGTTAATTGCCCGGATGCTCCTGTGGTTTCACGTTTTTTCACGTTTAGTTAAAATCTTTTGAAAATAGCAGGTAGGGGTGTGCACGGTTCGGTTCGGTTCGGTTTTTGGGTAAAATCAAAACCGAAACCGAAATATCGGTTTTCGGGTTTTAAAAACCGTTCGGTTTCGGTTTTTTTCGGTTTCGGTTTTTACGTCGGTTCGGTTTTTCGGTTTTTGGAACAAAATTATGTAAGATTAAAAAAAAAAGTATAATTTATATTATAACAATCTTTTTATATGTTTACATTTAAGTTATTATAGTTAACCTCTTTAGTTAATATTGTTTACATACACCTAACCTTCTAATCTATTTTTATGTTTCTTCAAAATTTTTATTAAATTTAATTTTTATATTAAATTTTGTTATATCTTATAGGTAATAATAAATCATTTCAGTTATAATGTTTTTATTATAAACACTTAACATTCAAGAATAAAATTAACATTTTCTACTAGCATTGGGTTAAACACTTAAACAATTTAAACTTAAACATAAAAATATATGGATTGTAACTTATCGGTTCGGTTCAGTTTTTTCGGTTATTGAAAAATTTTATCCGAAAACCGAACCGAAATTTTCGGTTATTAAAAATACGAAAACCGAACCGTCGGTTTTTGTTTCGGTTCGGTTTTTTCGGTTATTCGGTTACGGTTCGGTTATTTCGGTTTTCTTGCTCACCCCTAATAGCAGGTATGCTCCCTACGGTTTGTTATTTTGTTACTCGGATAGTCCACTGAGTAGATGTCGGTGGACTATCCGAGTAACAAAATGACAAACCATAGGGAGCATACATGCTATTTTCAAACTAATTGACATCTACTCAGGGGACTATCCGAGTAACAAAATAACAAACCATAGAGAGCATACCTGCTATTTTCAAAAGATGAGGACTAAACGTGAAAAAACGTGAAACCACAGAGACCATCCGGGCAATTAACTCTAAATGTTATCTCTTTTTCGACCTGAAATATATAAAAATTCTGTTTTACTATATCTATATATGGATTAGAGAAAATTTCACTTTTTGTCCTTTATGTTTATACTGAATTTTGAAACGTGCCCTTTAAAAGTTTTAGTTTCAATTTATGTCCAAAAAAACACATGTTTTTATATCACTTTATGTTCTTTACACCAAACTGAGTTAATTTACTCAGTTAGGTTTATTTAATGCAAGGGTATAATTGTCATTTGAAGTTTTTACTTTATTTATCTCCACTTTTTAACCCCTGTATGCATCTTCTTCCTCAATTAGTCTAGGGTTTCAAATCCCTCTTATCATCTGCATCTTCTTTCTCTTGTTTTCTTTCAAGGTGTCGATAATGGTGCTTTGTGGGTGTGGAAAGGAAGCAGCGATTCGAACATCAAAAACCTCCAAAAATCCAGGCCGTAAGTTCTATAGATGCCACGACAAGGTAAGTGTTCAAAAATTTAAAACACACGACGGCGTGATTGCCGGAAAAGTGTTCGGCAGGAAGTTGAAGCAGCCGAAAACACAGAGATCGTCGGCGGTTAGGGTTAGCTTGAAGAAATCAACGTTTGAATAGAGAGTGAAACAGAAGGAGATTAAGAAGGCGTATAAGGAGAAGATGATGGAGTTGAAAGAGGATATTAGGAATAATAAGATTGAGAAGAGGAAGAAGAAGAAGAGGAGATTAGGAAAAGCGTCCTGCAGGAAGTGGAAGCAGCCGAAAACACAGAGATCGTCCGTCACCGCCGCCGCGGCGCCGCCCCCATCTTCCTCTGATTTCTCTCTCTCTTCTCGTCTTCTCGGCTCTCTCTCTCTCTCTTCTGCGTTCGTGCCGCCGTACGCCACCACCGGTTGGTGGTGGTCGGCCGTTTGCTCGAGGATAAGCATATGGGGCAGGGGTGTGCTGGTTCACCGACAAAAGAATCTGCCTTAGGCAGTTGGGTTCAGGTGTCACAACCCCCGATCCCTGTTCCCCGGGAACGGGCGGACGTGATCATAGAGTTTGGTGGTATCAGTTTGTTTAGTCTCGCAGCGGAATTTACATCAGGATCGTAGTTAGGAAATGTTTATCAGAGTAAAACCACCTTATTTAATATTAATAATCACATGGGTAAAACCCAAGTTTCTTTATTACAATATATTTATAGGGACAAACCCTATTTTATTTAATTTAAAACATCGTTTATTAGGTAACTTTTATAGCCACATTTTCCCAAGCCTTCAGTGCTCTCCAGCTGGCTTTTCACTAATTGGCTGTTCACATTGTGTTACATGTAACGCGTTTTAAAAACATTTGTCAGTCGGAAATACTGGTGAGTGAATCCCAGTTTAATCAAGAACATTTTATCAATTAAAACAATATTGAGAGCGATCACATTGTTTATTTCTACACAATTACTCATTCAGTATTTGCCACTCGACCGGATCTATGGCTATGGTCAAATTACCCATTGGCTAACTCGTCGTCCAATGGTAATGCACTGTCATTCAGACTTACTACTACTCGTAGTAAATTTTGTATACAAAACCCCATAATACCGGCAGTAATTGAAGAATTACAAAGACTCAATCACCGCTTAATTTCATAGTAAAACATTTAAGGTTTGGTGAAACATTACCAAAAACATTAACAAAAAGAGGATAAACTCACATTGCTGTCTTAGGCTTTTCGTAAGGATTCCCTGGGTATAATCTATAATTTATACAAATGTACATTGGTTAGTACCATAACCCTTTGAAATTATTAATAATACCCTCCCCGAGACGGCATTCCAACAACTACGTCGGGCAGAACCATGACAGTTGTTACGGAACCCTAAATCAATCGGGCAGCGTAACTATTATGAAACCGGGGTTATAATACTTACAATGAAGCAGAACCTCGCTAATTAGGGGTATAATACCCAAAATATTATGTCTATAACTTCAGAATTCGTGAATGAGATTTGAGAATGAGCGACGGAAACTGAAAACTGATGCCTGCTATTTATAGTTGTGATATTGCATCCTGTCGCGGCCCGCGTGAAAGACATGGTAACCTTACGCGGCCCGCGTCAACACCAGTCAACACTATAGCTTAGCTGAGTCGCCACTAGGCTTGACACGATTACGACACGTGTCGGCTTCTGGTGCGATCGCGTGTTATGAGTCCGCGCGGCCCGCGTCAACTTAGACGAGGTCTTATGCGGCCCGCTTGAACTAAAGGATTTAGCGGAGTCCGATCAACACTCCCATACGGCCCGCGTAAGATGTTGGGGTGGGTCTATGCGGCCCGCCTCAACTCATATTTCAGGTTTTTATTTTATTTTTATAAACTATAACATATATCAGGTTTGATTTTCACATACGGGGTATATTATAAGACATATTAGAATATTTTAAGATATAATAAGGTGTCGGAAATATTATAAGGGTGCTGGTTTTACCGAGGGTTGTTACATCAGGAGAGAGGCATAGAGTGGCAGTGGGTGTCTGGCCGATAATCGGCGCCGGAGTGCCGACTCCTAAAGCTGGCTGGTGACCAGTCCTGCGGGAAGAGAACGAGGGAGTGGATGTGGTAGATTGATGATATTTGATTTTTATGTGTGTGTTTTAAGGTTTATTCAAAGATGAATAAAGTAAAAACTTCAAATGACAATTATACCTTTGCATTAAATAAACCTAACTGAGTAAATTAACTCAGTTTGGTGTAAAGGACATAAAGCGATATAAAACATGTGTTTTTTTGGACATAAATTGAAACTAAAAATTTTAAAGGGCACGTTTCAAAATTCAGTACAAACATAAAGGACAAAAGGTGAAATTTTCTCTATGGATTAGGATCAAATACAAAGGATAAAATAGATAAGAAGGGTAAAAAGGATTCTAGCACTTTTATCTGAAATTGACATCCCTAAAACATCCGCTTGCCCAGGTACCACCCTCACGCTGGCCACTCGTGCTAGCGCTGGCTTGACCGCATGCGGTGTTCGCTAGCGAGTGGCAGCCTACGTGGCTCCGGCTGCGGGTCACAACATGTAGTCTAAATGTTAAAACTTTAATTCAGGGAACAGTGGTTCTAGGAGTCTATCCACCCGACATGCATGCGTATGGCATGGTCACTGAAATTTCATGTCGTGATGATGGACTGTTACTTACTGTTGCGTTTTTGCTATTTTGATACTAGAAATCAACACGTCTTGGTTAAGACTGCGGGGTATGGTAGGGCTTGGGTTGGGCGTGGGTTGGGGCGGGTGCTGACACGTGGAATGGGAGCCCCCCCCACTGCCTGGTACGTGTCCGCGGGGTATGGTGGGGCGTGGGTTGGGCTTGGGTTGGGTGCACCGCGTGGCAGGGTGGTTTATAAAAAAAAATATACAAAATTTAAAAAAATCACACAAACATTTATAAAAAAAAAACATACAACTTCATTAATATTTATAAAATTACATAAACCTAAAAATTACAAAATAAGAAACCTAAAGCGTTAAATAAATTTCAAAAAGGTCGATCTTGTCGAACGCCTTTTTTTCCTTGCCGCGAAACTCTATGTTCGCCACCGCCACCCGGTCCTCGTGGCTTAACTCGCCCCCGGGAACGGCTTCGTAGTAAGCCTTGAAACGCTCGAGCTTGGGACGTAGCTCGCGCCATTTTTGTTGGCACGCGTTCATGTTGTGGCGGTCGTTACCGACGTTTAGTCGGTAGGCCGCGAAAGCTTCCGGCCAATATTTGGTTTGGCCCGGTGGCCGCCCCTTCATAGCGTCAACGACGCTTGTGACTAGGGCAAGTTCTTCGTCGTGGGTCCAGGATGCCATAGCGGGTTCGTGGGATGTTGGGTTTGTGGTGACCGGCTGGGGCAGCGGGTGGGGTTTGTCGAATTTTTGGGACCACGGTGGGGGTTGGGATGGACCACCCGGTTGGGGTTTGGGGGTATTTATAGGGGATGTTGGGGTTTGGGTGACCGGTTGGGGTGACCGCTTGGCCAAGCCAACGGTTTGAATTTAAAAATTCAAAACTTTTGGGATGGCCCGCTATGACGTGGCGGGTGAGCCAATGATATTCAGCCAACTAGGATGGCCAAACCGCCCCACGCCCGGCTTGAAACCCATGCCCCAAGGGCCACGCCGAAACCCATGCCCACCCGGGGTGGTGGCTTGGGCGTTTTCCCCCTACCCACGCCCAAACTCCCGCCCATACCCCGCAGTCTAAGTACTGCATGTGCATGTGTCTCACTAGTGAATAAAACAAAATTGTGGATTGTATTCTCTCTTCAATTTTGTGAAAGTAATTAAAGTAAACACCCTATTTTTTTTTACTTTTACCATTTTTAGTGGTCTATTTTATAACAAAAAAGATTTCAATCTCTATAAAGTTTATCACGTATATATGACATCATTGATTTACAAAACCACATACAAAGTTTGGTTCAGATATTACATTTATACAAAACGAAGCAGTATTTAATGGTGTAACATGAGTTTAAAGATGTTTCCTTTATTATGTAAGATGTCAATTTAAGGTAATTTAGTAAAAGAACTAAAACCAAGCATTAAAATTTCATTATAACATTAAATACTAATAGCGATAACGATTATAAAAGGGTTAGGAAAACACTGAGTTGTTAGAATTGTCGGTAGCTAGGTCATGCATTAACAAGTTAATGAATTATTCGGTTTAACTTATATTGCGACCAACTAACTAAAAAGTTCTAATTCTGCCACTAAGGGGCTGTTTGGCAACATCTGAATGATTGAGTGCTGAACCAGTAAAAAGTCCGAACCATTAAGTGCTGAACCAGTAAGAGGTCTGAACCATTAAGAGCCTGTATAATGCTTAACCGTTCTGAGACAAATATCTGACCAATTCAGATTAGAGGTCTTAACCATTCAGACTTTGTATAAATCTTAACCATTCAGAGGCAAATGTCTGAACCATTCAGACATCTGCTCATGAAACAAACAGTCTGAACAATTAAGTGCTGAACCAGCAAAAGGTCTGAACCATTAAGAGCCTCATTGAGAGGTAAACAAACAACCCCTAATTCAAACATTAAGCACAAAAAAGCTTTGTAAATGAAGAGAGATAATTATAGAATTGCAAATATGTTAACCAAACAAGAGAACGGAAACCGGCAACAAACAAGTTAATGGCTAAATTAAACAAGAAAATAGAAACAAAGAAGCCAATAGACAAGTAAATGACTAAGACCATGTGTAGTGGTAGTGTGATTGGGCGTGAAGTTGTGCACACATGGCAAAGATAACATCCCATAATGCTCCGTACACCGCCTCCTGGGCGTGATCTTCAGAAAAAGGATGTTAGCATGATTGTGAAAACGCCTGGTGAGGAGCTTGATCTTGAAAGGAGAGCTTGATGCTATATGTCACATAACCCCCAAGGAAGGAGCACTATCATAATGCCCCATTACACATGGCCTAATAGTCTACGCAACATGTATGTAAATTTCTCTACTCTTCAATACTAACATCAAGTCATACCTTGCAAAGGGAAGAAGGTGAACGTTTGGAGGCGACAATGGAGTAACCCACAAAACATTAAATCATGTTTTCAAGCGTCATCACTGACACTGTTTATCTTAAAAGTATCACATCTCAAAGAAATTTCGCAATATTGGAATTGGTATCATCTCATAAGTCATTGAATTAGATCATATATGTTGCACCATTAATCACATTTGTTGGCCGCAACACTTTGTCTCGTGATGCTAACCTCATAACATCCAAGGATGGTTTGGCAAGTCAAAAATCCTTTTCGTGTCTTGATCTTTAATTGTCCGTTTGGTATTGCTTTCTCTCGATGATTTCTTCAATCTTCTTTACTACTCATGTAGGTGATAACCATGAATTATTCTCTTCAGATTTCGGTTTGAACTTTTTTATTTAAAACTGGACCGAACTCAGAATGTTCAAAATCAAACTAAGAACCAAATTCAAGTAGATTGGATTGTGCTAAAGTTATAACTGTAATTGTCTAACCTACAAAACTTAAATAACCATTATCTGATATACATCGCATTCGAATGGATTCTGAAACCGGAAAACCCAATTTGTTTTCGTCCTTAAACCAAACCAAAAATCAAATACGTTGTTTAGTTCGGTTTAAATGTTTCCAATTCGATTGCTTTTCAGTTTAGTCCTTTTTAAGTTGAATAAATTACACCCATAAAATGAGCTCTAAAAAGTAAATGTGAGAGGGACACTCCTTTCTTACACTTCCCTACCCTAAGATTTCAACTAATCCTACACTACCACCTTATTTTACCCTGAACTTTCCGAAAATTAGTGACGTCATTACTTTCTTTCAAGTACCCTAAACAATTTTTTTTTTTAAAATTTGTGCCCCAAAGGTCAAAATTGACTAACCCCAAAGGGTCACACCTTGGTGGCCTTTCTCCGGTGAGTACCACCCGATATCACAACCCACCAAGCCTACCTAAGGGGGTGGCGCAGCGCAAGCATTCATGTGGTTACCGAGATACCCGCAAGGGTTGCTTAGTAGTGCCGCGCCTACCCTAATAAAAAAACAAAATGTTTGAAAACTAGGGGTGCAAACGAGTTGAGCTCGGCTCGGGATCGACTCATTTATTATCTATTAAGTAATATATTAAATAAAAATAATATAAATAATAGACTCATTTAAACTTGCGAGCTCGATAAGTGAAGCTTGGACTCGTTTACTAAACAAGCTTATTTTTTAAGTTCGGGTTCGTCTCGTAAGAAAATGTTTAAATAAGCTCGACACGGCTCGTTTACTAGACAACTTTATATAAGAGGTAAATGCTATTAAATGTTAATAAAAACTAGTATTATACTAAGGCTCGATAAGGCTTGGTGAGCCTGACAAGCTTCACATGTCAGACTCGAGTTCGGGCTCAATAAATAAACGAGCTTTATTTTTGGCACGGCTTGTTTAAGCTTTTTCTTAAGCCAATCTTGAGCCGGCTCGTTTGCACCCATGTTGAAACCGGTGTTGAGAAAAAAAATATTAATGATGTACGCGCTTGTAAGGCGAGTGGATGAAGCAAAACACCCGTCTATATACAACGGATTCTCCTCATATTCTTCTACACACACCACCACCACCACCACCCGCCACCAGAACAATGGCGACGTCGATCAGCCAGTTCATTCACAACCACCCCAACAACAACACCACCCACAACCTCTACCGCCTCACACTCTTCAACCACACCATCGAAACCCTAGTCACCGACACACCCTCCTACGTCGACACATGGATCTCCACCATCCACCACACCCACCGCCACCATCTCCACTCCCTCATCGTCGGCCTCGACGTCGAGTGGCGTCCTAACCAAACCCCAAACCACCAAAACCCCATCGCCACCCTCCAACTGTGCGTCGGAAACCGCTGCCTCATTTTTCAAATCCTAAACTCCCCATCAATCCCACAATCTCTCATTAACTTCCTTGGTAACCCTTCCTACACGTTTGTTGGAGTAGGCATTGAAAATGATGTGGAGAAACTTGGTTTGGTGGTTGCGAAGAGGGTGGATTTGAGGAGTGTGGCTGCGTATGCGTACGGTGGGATGGAGTTTAAGAATGCTGGGTTGAAGCAACTGGCGAGTATGGTTTTAGGGTGGGAGATAAACAAACCGAAAGAGGTTACGATGAGTGGTTGGGATAATAAGTGTCTTACTCCGGTTCAGGTGCAGTATGCGGCTATTGATGCGTTTGTGAGTTTTGAGATTGGGAGGGTTTTGATTTCTGGGAATCGTTACTGATGATTGGAGGTTGCAGTTTGTTTGTGGTAAGAAAGAAGATTAGGGTTTTTTACTTTTTAGGCCATCCGTAGTCATAAAGCCCCTTGTGGGGCGTTATGCGACACGTGTCGTGCCACGTCACACGGGGGCTTCATGGGGCGTTATATCACTAGAGCCCGTAGTCATAAAGCCCCTACCCATCATTACCTATTTAATAATTTTCAATTTTATTAATTAATATAAAAAATTGCTTGTTTCTGATTGGTGGAATGTTTGAAAGGAAGGAGGATAGCGGCGCCATTATCATCGCGCCATTCAATTTTTTTTTGGGCATAGCGCCCTGCGTTATGGTGTTTCCGGCGCCATGGCGGCGCTATAGGGGGTTATACCGCCCCACTACGTATGCTCTTAGTGTTTAATGTTTGATTTGAGTGTTTGATGTGTCAAATCTTAAATATGTGTTTGTTTCTGGATGCTTTTTGTATGAATTTGGTAGCAAACCTTTATGAACTAATTCCACTTTGAATATTGTTCTAGTTATGTGCATCATCCATCTTCAATCATTTTGCAGAGTCGTGAATTTCTGACACGACACGAACCTAACACGAAATTCGCGGGTTTAGGTTTAGTCAAAACGGGTTCGGGTCAGTTTCAGTTTGAACCCGCGAACCGTTTAGGTTAACGGGTCGGGTTCGGGTCAACCTGGTCGGGTTGGCGGGTTGATCCGTTTAACACATTTATACTATATTATATGTTTAACAATATATTTTATGTCATAAATTAAATGGGGTGTGTATTTATGCAATGATTATAACTTAAAAAAAGAAATTAAAATTTAAATATGATATTATTATATACATTTGTGTTTTTTAAGTAAATTTTAATTTTAATATATTAATTTCAGAAAAAAATAAAAAAATTCGGGTGGAACGGGTCGTGTCCGGGTTCTTATTTATGATACGATTTTCGGGTTTGGGTTGGGTTGAACCCACCAGTCCGCGAACCCAACCCGTTTAGCACCCCTATCATTTTGCATAATTTTGGTTTGAATGTTTCTTATATATGATACTGTAACACCTCGAAAATTCACGTCCTATAATGTGTAGACACGTGTCAAATGTTTAAACGTGTGGAAGAATGTTATAAAAGGACTAAAGTTGACAATCATGGAAAGTATGTGTAAATACGGGTTCTAAATGTCAACCGTGAATAAATATAGTGTACATTAACCCTACATGATGTTTATAACGTCAAACGAATAAATCATGGATCATGCGAAGCTAAAAGTGAGAGATTACAAACTACAGGGGTTAAATGTGTCAACATGTTTAAGTTATACCTCTGAATGACCTTTTGACAAACCCGAAGCTTTCTAACGGTTAATTATGCTCACTAGAATGCACGATTTAAATTTCATAAAGTTTCGTTATCATATGAGAAAGTTATGATCAAATTCGTATGCGAGGGGTTAAAAGCGTTAACGTTGAAAGTTATGACTTTTCGGGTAATAACCGAGTGGCCAAGGACTTAGAAAAGTGGGTACAAGTTCTAAAGCCCTTGTAGGTAAATAATAAGGGGTCAAATTGCAAAGTAATAATGCTAGTTGACCTTCCGAAGAGCCAAGGGACAAGATGTGGAAACTAAAAAAATGAAAAAGCTGATCAGAAGGCCCATGCGGCCCGCTTTAGCACCTCAAGCGGGCCGCCTCAGCCTCCCAGATGCAGAAACTCGTTTTTTTCACCTGTTCAGCCTTCTAAACGCCATGTGTTGCCCTTAAACCCTTCCAAGAGCCCCCTAAACAACCCCTAAACACTTAGGGACACTTGTTGAAGAGTTGTGGTCATTGATAGACTTAGATGTCAACAAGTTATGGTGATCTAAACACTATAAATAAGACCATTAGTTGCAACATTTGATCATCCACCTTCATCTGCATTTGTGGAGCATTTCTGGAGCTTAGGAGCAGATCCAAGACATCCCTACACGTGCATAGGACCCTTGTAAGTACCCTTGACCTTCCTCGATTAAGTTTTAGCCTAGTTTTAGCTTAAAAGTCAAACCGTCGTAATTAACGGTTGACTTTAAGATTAATCACAAATGGTCCAGTGATTAGTCGAATCAAGAGTAGTTATAAGTTGGTAATTATGTGGGTAATAAAACCTCAAAAGGGTTCCCCCTGATTCCCACTCTAACCAGGTCAAAAGTCGGGTCAAACTTATATTTAAAAAGTCAACATGAAGTCTAAAATGCCATTTATGCATAATTAACATTGTAGATCATATACAACCTGTTGGATCATTGTTATAACTTAGTAATAAGTGTGAGAACCTGTCTAAACATGTTCAACCCGACAATTTCCTGTTTAGACCCGGTTCGGAACCGAAAGTCACATAGTTTGACTTTCACTTTGACTTTCAGTTCTGACCCGCTTTAGTATGATTTGAAAATGTCTTAGAGCTTCTTTAGGACCAG
Organism: Helianthus tuberosus; assembly: GCA_030545235.1. Lineage (NCBI taxonomy): Eukaryota > Viridiplantae > Streptophyta > Magnoliopsida > Asterales > Asteraceae > Helianthus > Helianthus tuberosus. The sequence goes on from CM060384.1 coordinate 155,453,892, forward strand.
GCTACATGTTAGCACAACCCTCTGTGGTTGGTTCATTGATTGACCCATTCTTTACGCGTTTCCGTTAATTGCTCATATGTTGACCATTATGCCCTTATTACCTTAAAACGTGATTTATGAAAATGTAAAAGAGTAGAAACTTTAATTACTGATGTATAAACTTGTATGCAAAGTTTGACATCAGTTTGAGGTGTAGATTAAGAGTTATGCTCGTTAGCGTAAAATGAACGCTTTATGTTAATAAAACGACGAAATTAGCGTATAGCCTAGTTAAGCCTACTTTTTGGTATCAAACTTAATACCCACTGATGTAATATATTATTTTGGGATTTTTGAAGATTTTTAATTAATTTTAGGCTGAGCATAACTAGTAGTCGTAGGCTTAATCCGGTAATTGTCGGTTTTGCCCTTACGGGCCATAAAATGAGTTTTACATATCTAAACGACTCCAAACCTTTTGCTACTGATCACATATGATAAATAAATTATTTTAAACCTTCTGGAAAAATAAAAATATCAGATTTAAGTATCGAACCCAGAAATGGCCTTTAATCGCCTTATTAAGCGTTTTTAACGCATAGTATGTATTAAAATTATATTGAACATACCCGGGTTGATACCTACTGATATTTTAGGCAAATTAGAATGTTTTAACAGTAAGCAAAGGCTGATTAACTCAGACTTCGGTTTTGAGCTTTTCGGCTTATGTGAAATTACCAAAATGCCCCTACGGTGCATAGTTGGTTATAAATGATAGATTTCACACATATACTTTATCCTACTGTTATAACTTATAAAAATAAGTATTTTTGCTGATTATATCAGACCTGTAACTCAGGTAAATATTTAAACTCTTTTATAACCTTTTAAATGACCAAACTACCCCTACGAGGCCTAGTTTGTGTTTAAATACGTTTTGGGCATAATGAAAGACAACTTACTGATGTCACAACATATTAGGAGCATATTAACTTAGGAAACCTGTAAATGGCTCATATGAATAACCGTTACGCTTATTACGCGTTCGGTTCGGTTTATGTAACTAGTTTGCATAAATTAGCCGAAACGGGTCAAACGTTATCGTTTGTATCTCAAAATCCAGAATGTGTTTAGTTTACCCATAATATACAAGTCTCCAAACTTGTCGGGTCTAAATCACATCCTATCCCGGTCTTCGCTTAATCATGCGTTTTGAACCGTAAACCTTTCCTTAAAACTAACCGGTCTAAGTTACGACTTAAATAAGACCCGTTAGGAATTTAATAGGTTAATAAAACCTTCGTTCCAGATTGAGAGCCCCAGTAGAAGTACTTGTGCTTGCTGATTAGAATATACGGCTGAGTATAAATTGCATTGCTAGCTCAGGTAAATACTTTTAACTTATTTTCCCTTATACGGGCTTGGGATACGGTATTATAAAAATACCGCTTGGTCGGGTGTAGAAACCTTTTAATCGGAGATGATTAAATTGCATAATCCCGTTTTAATCTGTATTGATTGATAACAAATAACATTGGGGGTTAATGACCGTGTCCTGGATATCCTTGGCTCATTTTAAAAAGTGAATGGCCACGACGTAAGCACAAGGTGTAGGCAAAACACCTCCTGTTGCATATGTATAACGTATACTCACTCGTAAGGGTATCTTCTTGTGAGATTATATTTGTGGTGTGTCGATTAATCTTGTCCGGCTTGTATTGTCTAATCACCGGCCCTAAATGTTGGACAACCATGTAAATCGGATACAAGATCTTTATTAATAAAATTGTCCCAAGTATAAAAGATTAATTTTGCCTCTGTGCATTTTAATCCAGTTATAAAAGATATTTTGTGCCTCGTGCATTCAAATCAATTTTTAAACTCTTTTCCAAAATGAGTCAGTTAATTGTATTTACCAGTGTAAACTGACCTATTTTCCAAAAGGTTAAGTGACAGGTACTATGCGTAATTGGCTGGGAGCTCAGGGCGTCACTAGGGAATCTTGCAAGTTCTAGATGCCTAAAGTCTGTTGAACAGTTTTCTTTTATTGATCCGCCTGTGGATCCTTTACCTTCCGTTGTAATACTTTGACATTACTTATATTCGGAATGTAATATATTTATCTTTTGCTTCCGCTGTGCATTATTATATTGTGTTGTTTGACTATTATGTTGCCAACCACGTCACGATACTCCCCCACCGGGCCCACCGGTGACACGTGGAAAATCGGGGTGTGACATGTTGGTATCAGAGCCAACATTGAGTGAATTAAACACTAGCCTTATGTGTTTAATCTCAATGACACAGTAGCACATTCTTTGACCTTCTGAGTCTAGACTTAACATAGGAATACTTTCAATCCTAATCTGGAAATTCTTACTTCCAAATTTTTATATATATTGGATACGTCGCCAAGCGAAGAAGCTGTATTAGAAATTCTCCACAATCTGGAGCCCTGAAATGCTGAGCTTCGTACCGCGGCTAGAATGAAACGAGCATCCAAGGAGAAAGCATTCAGAAATAACTTGAAGAAGAAACTCCATTTGCTGAAAATCGTTCCTTAATAGTCCTCATAAGGACATATTTATCTTTCAGTCCCTTTAGGGACACATTATTCCTTTCAAAGACCCGCTTAGGGCAACTCTGTACTTTTATTTTCATATAATGGATTGATTAAGTTAAGTTTTCATTCTAAACATGAAATATGAAATAAATGGAAAATAACATCCCTTAGAAGGGAAGTGCCTACGGGCTATAATTAACGTCCTCTGAGACTAAAGACGGTGGTAGCCTACAACTCTCTGTCAAGGAAAAGTAATGAACTTTGATTCACACCTAAATGCCTCGATCCCAAACGATCATGGCTTATAAATTAAACTTGTCCACGTGACTAAGCCTTTTGTGCTATTACTAAATGCCTCGATCCCAAACGATCATGGCTTATAAATTAAACTTGTCCACGTGACTAAGCCTTTTGTGCTATTACTAACTTATAAATTTTCCTCGATCCCAAACGATTATGGCTTATAAATTAAACTGTCTACGCGACTAGGCCATTTGTGCTATTATTAACTTATAAATTAGGATTTATGATAAAAATCCTGAATAAAATAAATATCCTTTCTTCACTGCCAGTAGGCATTTTAAAAAGAATCTTAAAGGTAAAACCTAGCCTACGCGGCCAAGATGGTGAAACCTACCCAAGGGATTCAGATCCTTGTTAACACCTAAGAACGTGTTAGCACTCCTGACAAATGTGATTCGATAAAATCACAACAGTCGTCCTTATATTGGATTCTTCCAATTTTCTTATCTAGCCTAGTGTTCTAGAAATCATGGCTTGTGTCATCCTATAAGATGATCACATTATAAACATCCGAAAGTGATGAAGTGCCTATGGGCTAAACTTGTTGTCCGATAAGACAACGACAGTGGTGGTCTGTAACCTCCTGTCTAAAAGTGTTGGACCAGGTCCAAGCATAATAGTCGGTAGGATCCATACGATCTCGACTAATAGCATCTGAGAAGATGATCATATTATAACCATCCCTCAGAAGGGAAATGCCCACGGGCTATATCTATTGTCCTAAAAGACAAAAGACAGTTGAAGTCTACAACTCCCTGTCAAGAGAAGGTAATGAACGTGATTCAAACCTTAATGCCTCGATTCTCTGAAATCATGGCTTATAAAATTTAGAACTGTCCTTGTGACTAGGCCTTTTGCGCCACTTTAATATCCTTAATGTTTTATAACTAGGATAAATTATAATGGAAAATACTAATAACTAACAAGTTAACCAATATGGTTTATATTACCATGGTTGATAAATCGTCAAAGATGATGATTCCATAATAACCTCTGAATAAATCATTGTTAATATTTATGTAGCAATCAAGCTACATGGCTGGATTAGATGAAGTTAACAGTCACTTGAAGGAGAGCAATGATACTACCAGAATTAATGTAACTGGAGCAGAACTGCAGGCAATAATAGATTATGCTGTTACTCGAGCTCTTGATCGACAGTATGATGAATCAAATGATACCCACTCCAAGACTCTATCTATGGCTCGTAGTAAGCCCCCTCCTAAAACACATGAGTCAAGGGAGGACGATGTTCATGACTTGTCAAATCAAAGGAGTATTCCGTCTAGACAAGTTGTGTTTCATCAAGAGGCATCAGTTAAGACCTGTTCATATAAATATTTTGTCTCCTGCAAGCCCAGAGACTTTACAGGAGAAAATGGGGCCATCGATTGCATGACATGGCTCGATGAGATGGACGCTGTTGTTGACATCAGCGGTTGTGCGAAGCAAGATGTTGTGAAATTTGTTTCACAATCATTCAAAGGAGAAGCGTTGGCATGGTGGAGATCATTGCTCCAAGCCACGGGAAAAGTTCTACTCTACAACTTATCTTGGGATCAATTTGTTGCATTAGTCAAAGAAAACTATTGCCCCCAGCATGAGGTAGAAAATATAGAATCAGACTTCTTGACTCTAGTCATGGAGGATTTGGATTGTCAGGCGTATGTGACAAGTTTCAACACTATGTCCCGCCTAGTTCCTTATTTAGTCACCCCTGAACCTAAACGCATAGCGCGTTTCATTGGAGGCCTAGAACCAGAAATAAAAGGAAGTGTTAAAGCATCTAGGCCAACCACATATAGGTCTGCGGTGGACTTATCCTTATCTCTCACCTTAGATGCAATCAGAATTAAGTCGGTTAAGGCTTCTGGCGAGGGGAGAAGAGAAAGAGAGGAGGAAAACTCTCATCGATATAACAAGAAGAAGAAGGGAAATTCTGAGCGTGGGAAGGATTCCGAGTTTAGGAAGAACTCGAGTCAGTCTGATAACAGACCCAAATGCAGTAACTGCAAAAAGCAACATTTTGGAAAATGTACAATCGACCCACGTGCTAAATTGTGTGGAATTTGCAAGACCAAGGGTCACAAAACCTTAGATTGCAAGGGGTTAAAGAACGCCACATGTTACAATTGTAACGAGGAAGGGCACATCAAAACCAACTGCCCAAAGCTTATAAAGAAGCCGGGAGAGGCCAGGAAAATAAATGCATGAGTCTTCCGGATGAACGCCAGGAAATGGTGCAAAAGGATAACTATATAACAGGTACCTTTCCTTATCAAGCAGTTTATGCAGAAATTTACTTGATACTGGCACATATGATTCAATATTGAACAATAACTATAGGGAACTGTTGTCTCCGCCTGATTAGGACTTCGGTCATTTAATACGAGGTAGAAATTGGCCGATGATACTTTAGTAAATGCTCCAACAAACCTTAGATGGATATTTTATATCTAATAGGAATCACTCTTTTCTTATATTCCTATGGCAAGCTTTCAAGCTACCTAAATTCTTTAATATAATAAAGACAGATGTGGCGTTTTGATCCTCTGTCAGAAAAGTGATGGACTAGGTCCAAATCTTTAATGCCATTGATGGTCTTTTGCGACCTAGGCTAAGTAATATTAATATATTTTAAATAACGTTCATTAAGAATGTTAGTGCTATAGTAGCCTGTATAGGTGATTGACACCATGGTTAGTATATATTAAGGCCATCAGAGTGAAAAATAGCAGTTGTTGGATTTCAACTAAGAAATTGTTTTATTGGTATTAGGAACCAATATCGAGTATGGCAAACTCGGATAAGACAACAGTCAATCGCGCCATTGATGACGCGACGCATGCTAATGATGCTGAAATTGTAAACCTTAGAATTTCCAAAGATGTTCTTCAAACTATGATAAACGCAGCCGTTGGAAAAGCTGTGAAGAAGGCTGTGAAAAAGTTAAAGGAGCCCCATGCTGCTCGGTCCAAATTTTATCTAGGACCACATTTCCTTACTCTTAAGGAGGTTCTCGTTCATGCCTCTGATGCAAAGGATGAACTAAAAAGGAAAAGGGAGGTAGATAACTCCCAGAGTTCTAAGAAAAAGAACAAACAAAAGTCCGACCAGAAACCAGTATGTGAGACCTGCAAGAAGCGCCATTATGGGAAATGCAGGTTCGAACCAAAATCCAAATCGCAGCCCAGGGCTTGTGGGATCTGCAAGTCGAAGGGACATAAAACGTTGGACTGTAAGGACATGAAGAATGCAGTCTGTTTCGGCTGTAATGAGAAAGGCCACATCAAGACTACGTGCCCTAAATCTGTCAAAGGAAATGCGGCGGAGGAAGTAAAGCCTAAAATTGAAAGCGCCTAAAATGCCTGAGCTAGTCCATAAATAATGGCATCAGGTACATTCCTTGGCATTTTATCAGTAATTTAAATACTAAGAGTTTTTATTTTGGTTCGGATACCAGTAAATCCTTCATAAACTATAAGTATAACAAGTTAAAAAAAAATGGTGGAAACCGGCCGTCCCCGGAATCGAACCTGGGTCTAGGCCACACCCTTTCGCGCGCCTAGCCAACCGAGCTAGGTGCCTAGTTTGTGAAAATTTCCATTCTAATTAAATATAAGCACATATAGTTGATATCTCTTTAATCTCTATCGATTCCAAATACCAAATGGTATGACAAAAGCGCTATATGAGGATTGGTGTATCTTAATAAGTTCCATAGATTGCTTCCATGCCTGATCAGTATGGAGGTTTAATGCATGGAACCACAAAGATATCCCAATGATCATATGGTACTAAAGTCAACTAATAGTATTCAAAGAAGATATCCAGAATAGAATTGCCCAAATAAATATTCCCTGGTAACGGAATATGTGGACTCATAACATAAATGTGTCACTTATTTGACACGAGCAATGATGAGTGAACTGGAGCCTGAGATATGGAAATCTCTGTAACCTCCTTGTACCTTGATTATCTTCTCCTAAGATTACCCTGTTTACCCTTGGGAGGCAAGTAGAGTTAAGTTTAATATCCCATTTAGGGCTGCATTATTATGAAATCCCCAAGACAACTAGTACCATATTGGCAGAATCGAAAACCCTGGTTAAGTAAGTTTTAAAGATATAGATTCATAAAGCCAAACTCAATACCCTGAGAATTCGGTATAGTAAATTATGAAAGACGGTTCATTTTGCTAAGGCATTGTTTACCGCAACCCTAATTAGGCAACGATTGAGAATCGCCATCAACTACCCAGGATCGTCGATTTGTTCGACTAACTGTAAAGATTAGCTATTCCGTAAGATTAATTTTGAGCAATGGTTGGAATAACCATCTCACCTTAAGATAAGCTTTTCTATAATAACTGCTATATAAGTATCAAGGTGGCTCCTTGGAGACCTTGTATAAATGGCATGTTAAACATCTATTGTTAGGACAATAGATAGGTAAGTTCGATTATCAGGATCTGAAAGTTGCAGTGGAAACAACAAAGCAGATCACACAAATCCCTAATTATTTGTAAGATGCCAATATTCGGCAGAAAATCAAGGATTAATGAAAATAGCAAACCTCCTAAATTCTTGTTAAGAAATAAGGTTCAACAATAGGTATCACCCTGGAAAGGAGTGATGCAATTTGGTAAGAAAGGCAAGCTAAGCCCGAGATACATAGGACCTTTCGAGGTTATCGAACGTGTCGGTTCAGTTGCCTATAAGCTAAACTTACCTGAAGAGCTCAGTGGAATTCACAATGTGTTCCACATCTGCAATCTGAAGAAGTGTTTCACTGACGAATCACTGGTTATACCACATACAGATGTGCATATAGATGAGAGCTGAAAATTTGTGGAAAAACCTTTGTCGATTGAAGATCGACAGGTTAAGAAGCTTCGAAGGAAGCATGCACCTATTGTAAAGGTCAAATGGGATGCCCGTAGAGGTCCCGAATTCACGTGGGAGGTTGAATCCACGATGAAAGAAAAATACCCTTATTTATTTTAGTAAATCTCGGGTCGAGATTTATTTTAAGGGGGTGAGGATGTAACACCTCGAAAATTCACGTCCTATAATGTGTAGACACGTGTCAAATGTTTAAACCTGTGGAAGAATGTTATAAAAGGACTAAAGTTGACAATCATGGAAAGTATTTGTAAATACGGGTTCTAAATGTCAACCGTGAATAAATATAGTGTACATTAACCCTACATGATGTTTATAACGTCAAACGAATAAATCATGGATCATGCGAAGCTAAAAGTGAGAGATTACAAACTACAGGGGTTAAATGTGTCAACATGTTTAAGTTATACCTCTGAATGACCTTTTGACAAACCCGAAGCTTTGTAACGGTTAATTATGCTCACTAGAATGCACGATTTAAATTTCATAAAGTTTCGTTATCATATGAGAAAGTTATGATCAAATTCGTATGCGAGGGGTTAAAAGCGTTAACGTTGAAAGTTATGACTTTTCGGGTAATAACCGAGTGGCCAAGGACTTAGAAAAGTGGGTACAAGTTCTAAAGCCCTTGTAGGTAAATAATAAGGGGTCAAATTGCAAAGTAATAATGCTAGTTGACCTTCCGAAGAGCCAAGGGACAAGATGTGGAAACTAAAAAAATGAAAAAGCTGATCAGAAGGCCCATGCGGCCCGCTTTAGCACCTCAAGCGGGCCGCCTCAGCCTCCCAGATGCAGAAACTCGTTTTTTTCACCTGTTCAGCCGTCTAAACGCCATGTGTTGCCCTTAAACCCTTCCAAGAGCCCCCTAAACAACCCCTAAACACTTAGGGACACTTGTTGAAGAGTTGTGGTCATTGATAGACTTAGATGTCAACAAGTTATGGTGATCTAAACACTATAAATAAGACCATTAGTTGCAACATTTGATCATCCACCTTCATCTGCATTTGTGGAGCATTTCTGGAGCTTAGGAGCAGATCCAAGACATCCCTACATGTGCATAGGACCCTTGTAAGTACCCTTGACCTTCCTCGATTAAGTTTTAGCCTAGTTTTAGCTTAAAAGTCAAACCGTCGTAATTAACGGTTGACTTTAAGATTAATCACAAATGGTCCAGTGATTAGTCGAATCAAGAGTAGTTATAAGTTGGTAATTATGTGGGTAATAAAACCTCAAAAGGGTTCCCCCTGATTCCCACTCTAACCAGGTCAAAAGTCGTGTCAAACTTATATTTAAAAAGTCAACATGAAGTCTAAAATGCCATTTATGCATAATTAACATTGTAGATCATATACAACCTGTTGGATCATTGTTATAACTTAGTAATAAGTGTAAGAACATGTCTAAACATGTTCAACCCGACAATTTCCTGTTTAGACCCGGTTCGGAACCGAAAGTCACATAGTTTGACTTTCACTTTGACTTTCAGTTCTGACCCGCTTTAGTATGATTTGAAAATGTCTTAGAGCTTCTTTAGGACCAGGCTACATGTTAGCACAACCCTCTGTGGTTGGTTCATTGATTGACCCATTCGTTTACGCGTTTCCGTTAATTGCTCATATGTTGACCATTATGCCCTTATTACCTTAAAACATGATTTATGAAAATGTAAAAGAGTAGAAACTTTAATTACTGATGTATAAACTTGTATGCAAAGTTTGACATCAGTTTGAGGTGTAGATTAAGAGTTATGCTCGTTAGCGTAAAATGAACGCTTTATGTTAATAAAACGACGAAATTAGCGTATAGCCTAGTTAAGCCTATTTTTTGGTATCAAACTTAATACGCACTGATGTAATATATTATTTTGGGATTTTTGAAGATTTTTAATTAATTTTAGGCTGAGCATAACTAGTAGTCGTAGGCTTAATCCGGTAATTGTCGGTTTTGCCCTTACGGGCCATAAAATGAGTTTTACATATCTAAACGACTCCAAACCTTTTGCTACTGATCACATATGATAAATAAATTATTTTAAACCTTCTGGAAAAATAAAAATATCAGATTTAAGTATCGAACCCGGAAATGGCATTTAATCGCCTTATTAAGCGTTTTTAACGCATAGTATATATTAAAATTATATTGAACATACCCGGGTTGATACCTACTGATATTTTAGGCAAATTAGAATGTTTTAACAGTAAGCAAAGGCTGATTAACTCAGACTTCGGTTTTGAGCTTTTCGGCTTATGTGAAATTACCAAAATGCCCCTACGGTGCATAGTTGGTTATAAATGATAGATTTCACACATATACTTTATCCTACTGTTATAACTTATAAAAATAAGTATTTTTGCTGATTATATCAGACCTGTAACTCAGGTAAATATTTAAACTATTTTATAACCTTTTAAATGACCAAACTACCCCTACGAGGCCTAGTTTGTGTTTAAATACGTTTTGGGCATAATGAAAGACAACTTACTGATGTCACAACATATTAGGAGCATATTAACTTAGGAAACCTGTAAATGGCTCATATGAATAACCGTTACGCTTATTACGCGTTCGGTTCGGTTTATGTAACTAGTTTGCATAAATTAGCCGAAACGGGTCAAACGTTATCGTTTGTATCTCAAAATCCAGAATGTGTTTAGTTTACCCATAATATACAAGTCTCCAAACTTGTCGGGTCTAAATCACATCCTATCCCGGTCTTCGCTTAATCATGCATTTTGAACCGTAAACCTTTCCTTAAAACTAACCGGTCTAAGTTACGACTTAAATAAGACCCGTTAGGAATTTAATAGGTTAATAAAACCTTCGTTCCAGATTGAGAGCCCCAGTAGAAGTACTTGTGCTTGCTGATTAGAATATACGGCTGAGTATAAATTGCATTGCTAGCTCAGGTAAATACTTTTAACTTATTTTCCCTTATACGGGCTTGGGATACGGTATTATAAAAATACCGCTTGGTCGGGTGTAGAAACCTTTTAATCGGAGATGATTAAATTGCATAATCCCGTTTTAATCTGTATTGATTGATAACAAATAACATTGGGGGTTAATGACCGTGTCCTGGATATCCTTGGCTCATTTTAAAAAGTGAATGGCCACGACGTAAGCACAAGGTGTAGGCAAAACACCTCCTGTTGCATATGTATAACGTATACTCACTCGTAAGGGTATCTTCTTGTGAGATTATATTTGTGGTGTGTCGATTAATCTTGTCCGGCTTGTATTGTATAATCACCGGCCCTAAATGTTGGACAACCATGTAAATCGGATACAAGATCTTTATTAATAAAATTGTCCCAAGTATAAAAGATTAATTTTGCCTCTGTGCATTTTAATCCAGTTATAAAAGATATTTTGTGCCTCGTGCATTCAAATCAATTTTTAAACTCTTTTCCAAAATGAGTCAGTTAATTGTATTTACCAGTGTAAACTGACCTATTTTCCAAAAGGTTAAGTGACAGGTACTATGCGTAATTGGCTGGGAGCTCAGGGCGTCACTAGGGAATCTTGCAAGTTCTAGATGCCTAAAGTCTGTTGAACAGTTTTCTTTTATTGATCCGCCTGTGGATCCTTTACCTTCCGTTGTAATACTTTGACATTACTTATATTCGGAATGTAATATATTTATCTTTTGCTTCCGCTGTGCATTATTATATTGTGTTGTTTGACTATTATGTTGCCAACCACGTCACGATACTCCCCCACCGGTGACACGTGGAAAATCGGGGTGTGACAGATACGGATCGGAAGCGTACTCAAATGGCTCAAGAACAATCGATTAATCAAAGACGATAAGCGAACCGAATGGTTCCAAGAACAATGTTCTTTCAATTCAAAATCAATCAAAAACTGAAAAACAATAAACCCTAGATGCCCTATTTATAACTATGAAAAAAGATAAAATAGGAAATTCAAATTTTAAATAAAAATATAAGATATGCTGATATACTCCTGCATCATTCTCCCCGTCTTCGAAAAACTCGTCCTCGAGTTTTGCCTTTGGACTGACCATAGCCACCTCCTGGGTCGAAGGGAGCATTGTTAAACCCAATCTCTTTTGCTTCATATTTACCATCAACATTCTGGACCTCCACGTTAGCAATAGTAGCAAGCTGTTCTAATTTCACTTCACCTTTACCAAAAAGTACTGCTTGTATAGGCCCACCATATGTAATTACCATTTCATGCATTATATCTAAATCCATACAATCACCGTTCACTTTTGGGCCCACCGCATCATAGTTAAACACATAATATTTTTTCCTAACCCTCACATTTGGAATATTATCGCTAATTTCAGTAGGCACATCCGTAAATCTTGCATCCTGGTTAATATCATTAATTCGAATCTTCAAGAGTGTGGAACATGCCATGTTTATCAAAGAAAAATTCAAATCTCGCGTATTTGCCGGATCTTTTAACGGAGTTTCCAAAATTGGAGCATCACAACCATATAGAACATTGCCACCCTTAGGTACAGTAACGCTACCGGAACCCACTGCATCTTCACCCAAAGCCACCGTGGCGTCACCGTTTTCTACCGCTGTAATACCAACCTTACGACTTTTGAAACCCGATTCATCTCCCAATAAGCTTCGATATGAATCACAACGATATGAACCACCGGTTGCCCAAGCATACCACACATCATCCTCATACTCATCAAATACGGGAGAAGAATCATAGATAAGGTCAGGATCCTCGTTGCCTCGGGCAGCGAATCTACGGGGATGATAACCATCACATGATTCCCGAAAGTTTTCATGGTCCACAATCTCGTTGCCTCGGGCGGCGAATCTACGAGAATGATCACCATATCCTCGCGGATTAAAAGGAACTCCGTCGTTGCCTCCGGCGGCGAATCTACAAACGAAAGTTTCTTCTTTTCCACGTAGAGCCATTTGAAAACCAAATGCTCTGATACCAAATGATACGGATCGGAAGCGTACTCAAATGGCTCAAGAACAATCGATTAATCAAAGACGATAAGCGAACCGAATGGTTCCAAGAACAATGTTCTTTCAATTCAAAATCAATCAAAAACTGAAAAACAATAAACCCTAGATGCCCTATTTATAACTATGAAAAAAGATAAAATAGGAAATTCAAATTTTAAATAAAAATATAAGATATGCTGATATACTCCTGCATCAATATATCTATATGGTATTTAACCAAACATGAATAAGCAGTCAAAAGGCACAGATCAGGTAATAAATTGGGTTAAAGAAAGCTAGGCCCAACGTTTTTGGGCTTGGCCCAACCCAGGTTGGTCATAGCTTTTAGAATATTCTGTGTTTTAGTTTCGGGTTGGGCGTGATCTTGGTCTGTTTGTTGCACACTCGTAAACATGTTCTTCGTATCGTTCGTCCTTCACCACATACGATGCCTCCATAGATGACCATGGATAGGGGTGAGCAATCTCTGGTTTGGAACCTCCAGGACCGCGGACCCAAGGTACTAGGTTAGAATGTTAGATATACATAGTTACATGTTGAAAAAATGACTAAATTGTATTAATATATGCTATAATACATGTACATAGTTACATATTGAGAATAATAATGTTAGTAAGTGTTAAAATGGTGGGTTCGAAACCAAACTGAATCGTGAAACTGTCTAACCGTTAAAGCCCAACAAACTTGCTTTAGTTTAGAAAGTTTATTTGAATTTAAACGGTTTATTAATACCCAAGTAGTTCATTGGTCACTGGTTCCTCGTCTAGTCGGTTTATTCTGATTTTGGTCTAGTCGATTTATCTGATTTATAGTTGTGTAACACCTAAAATTGAAAGTCTAATAACATCTTATGAGCTACAATGAAGAAAATAGTTTTGCTACAACAATAATGTCGTTTTTTTATACGTTTGTTTGACGTTAAACAACTTTCGGTCCGGGGCACCTCCGGACCACCATTATACTCCGCCCATGTATGGCTAGAAGGGGAGTAAGCTCAATCCGTGTGAAGACATCTCATTAGGATTTAGTTGGTTTGGTATGAATGTTACTAGTTTTCATCATGTTACCTATTGGGCTAGTTTTCATTATTACCAATTGGGTCAATTTGACAGTGATAGGACTCTTTGGGACGGAGTGTGTGTATATCAATATGTATAGGGCCCAATGGTTGGATTATTTGAGGGGGCTAAGTTTTTTTATCGGTTTGTCTCAAAAAACCAACTCAGGTTTTTTTTTTTTTTTTTACGTAAATGGTGTTAGTGGCAAATTTTTCGATTCTTGTTTAGTGATTCTGGTACGATTTTGGTCGCACAATTCTTGTAGGATGATTCTAATCAGTTTCTACTAGGCAATCATCAAGAAATTTCGGATAATTATTTTATCATTTTAAAATTCTTTTTACAAATCAGTGATTTTGCAAAAAAAGTGATAAGAAAGATTGGTTCAAACCACCAAACCGACTAGTTTGGCCTACCCACCCAACCCAACCCGACCGGTTCGGTTTGTTGTTTCCTAAATGATGAAGCTCATCTTACTTGAAACGTAAATTGATTTGCCTGTGAGTTGTAGATGATATGTTTAAGATTAGGCTGTGTGTTATATGGTCATAGGATGAAGAGCAGGAAGCCTACATGGCATTAGCAGGGAGCGGGGAACCATCGGCGTAGCTTAGTGTGAAGTGAGGGATCCCCCCCCCCCCCCCCACACACACACACAATGTATTGGTTAGAAGTGTAATTTTTTTTTTATTTTTCGTCAGAAAATTTTAAAATTATATAAGATTGTTCTCCCAATTATTTTACATAAATATTTATACAATATATAAATAGGTCCCATGACTTTCCGCCCTCTCGCAACTTTTGGGCAAGCTCCGCAATTGCGGGGAACACCACGCCCCTTCCACACATTGAAATTACGAAGGTTTTTTTTAAACAATGGCGTGGAGATAAGATGAAGGAAGCTAAAATTACCAATGTACCCGTTGTGTATTTATATGTAATGAATATATAATCACTCTCTTCAACTATTTGGAATTCAAGAGTGTCACAAATTAAAGTTGTACGGTTATTGCAAGAATCTTTACTAGAATGTCTTGGTTCTCTTTGTTAGAATCATGCATAGAAAGGAAAACTTAGAATCTTTGTTGGAATCATACATACAAAATTACAAAGGATAACTTAGAAAGCTAGGGTATTAGAGCATTCACATCCAAACCATCAAATTATACATACATTCCACTAAAAAACAACTCCTATATCAATATATTTCCACTAAAAACAAATACTTTTTCTCTCTCCTTTTCAATTAAATAATATTATCATCACATTTTTCTCTCTCCTTCACTCACAACCACTTTCAATATATATTAAAAAATAGTGTTTGTTTATGTAAGAACTAGTCTATGTAAATCTTGTTATTTAACTTAGCTTCTTTGGAAAACTATTTTTGAAATCATCCAAGTTTATGTCTAGTAACATATTACATACTTCATCATTCACAAAATCATTTTCATTTTTCAAGTTCATGAAGACATAAAGCATGATGATCTTGGTCTTTCACAAGATCACCACCTTAACTTACTAGATCATGTGTTAAATCACAATCTAGTAGGTTTCATATGGTGTCTAACATCACTAAAACAAATCATCAATCATCAAGAAGCAAGAAGCAAATCAACACAATCAACATGTATTCTTATGTTATTAAGCTTATGTTAAAGATTCATGATCATGTTCTTTAGTGTTTTTCAAGATTAATAATGTTCATCATCTTTTAACCAACAAAATATGAAGTAACAAGGGATTATAAGGGCCTTACTACTAGCTGTATGGCTAGGGACGAACACAAGATGTTGAAGATGATAAATGGGTTGGATAATGGCAAATGGAAGAGGTCCTTCAAGATCCACAAGCTCCAAGCTTCTTAATCTTGCTTCTAACACCTTGAAATGAACTTGGAATGATTGAACAAGACTTGACAATGGTGGTCGTGTGGTGGGTTACTCACGGCCGAGAGGGAGAGAAGTGGTGTTTGTGTGGTCTTGATCTCTCATGTTTTCTTATAACCATTTTGTGTGTTTAACCAAGGGATAATGTGCTTCACAAGCACAAGACATATCCTTAATCAAATCTTAGTGGATCTTAGGAGATCATGGAAGATCAAGAGAGATCTTGGTGGTGGGGTCACCCTTGTGACCGTCCACTTAGGGGGGGGGGGGTATTGGTTGTGATTAAATGGTAAGTTAGGTTATTTAGTTAGAAGTTAAGTGTATTAGTTAGTGTTCATGCATATGATGTGTTATATAGTGTGTTAGGGTGTTCGGGGATCATAACTAGTTCAGAAACATTAAAACAATGCTTCTAGTATAATTTTGATGTTTCGGGTAGTGTCCGGTTGTTTGGTTAGATACAGGTTCGTTATAGTGCTAAATTGCGCCGTTTAGTGTCCTTTATGTGCCCTTTTGTGACACTTTCAATTCCCGACACTTTGTAAGTTAATTTGGACAATGAAGCATAAATTCTGCATGATATTTCAGTGTTAAAATGCTGATTAGAGCTGAATTATTGCTGAAATATATAAAATTCAGCATTTAAAGTGTGTTTCGGGTGTTTTTAGTGCATATTTTAGCTTCCGGAAAGTCTATATGTTAACCCTTGTATCCATACTTGGGTTTTAATGTATTTTAGACGTTGGACCTACTCCTAGGTCCTAATTCCATTATCTGACTGCTTTCTGCAGAGTTGCTGACACAGTGTGCCTTACCGGTGAGTTTACTAGTCTTTCTGACGCAACGCTAACAGTAATGCATAAAGCAATATTTGAAGTATAAAACGTGCATGAATTCACAAGTATAGCATGAAATCAGACAATGTTGACATTTAAGCACATAACTGCAGATATTAAATAATAATTAAATTGTACGGAAATTATCGGTTTTGTGCCGGTTGTCACAGCCATATATTCGTTCGTTCAGGGAAAGATAGGTGTTTACACCCTAATGTTTGATTATTGCAACTATCTTCTTCCCTTGACGAAGTTTCTAATCGAGGTTCTCATGTTCCACGAGGTTCATCTCTCTCAGATGAACCCCTTTGGCCTTGCCAAGGTGTGTTAGTTTGAACTTGCTTGTCGTGGCTTGGAATCTGACCCGGATCTAGATGTGTTCTGTGCTTTTTACAAACTGAACCGGTCCGGTGACTGGTATACATTCGAGACTCGGAACAAGAACGCTTGCTGCTATTCATGGATTACTTCGAGCTTGAAGGATTGGAAGGATCGTTTCTTTTTTGGTGGACGATCAGTGTGTTCCGTCTGACATGACCTAGAGATTGAATAGATCCCGACTTCCCGATCCACTTCCGGAGGATTTCGAGTATGTTAAAGATTTGTATGCAACTTTGATCAAGGAAGCTGGCCGTGTTCAGAAATTTTCGGAACACATCCTGGTCATGGGAAGGATAATGTAACACCCTAACACGTTTAACCTTAAAAAGACGCAGCGGAATTTCGAGCTTTAAAATTTCTTTCATGATATACATCTTAACATTCTAAAAATTCATTTTAAGATATAAGAACATAAATTATCAGCACTAATTTACATATTTAAACATTTCCGTACAATATGTCTTGTGACTCGGTCCTCGATCTCTATACCTTGATGCACCTCATGGCTTGTACTACCTGCGCTCACCACATAAAATTCATAACATTAGTACGTATCAAAAACATATGAGATTTATTCACATTTATTCTTCATTCCATTAACTCTTTACATCCCGGCTTTCCTCTGATCATACAACCCGTAGTGAGACTTCATTGGTATTCCTGCGTCACACTTCATTCACCAGGTACGATATTATTATCGTTAGTTCTCAATTTCATTGATAACATGTGTACATACTTTCATACAAACTGATATATACGCTTACGACCACAAATAGCAAATTACCTACATACGTACCTACATACAGACGTAGGTACCTACATACATGCATACCTAACTACATCCATTCCTACCTACATACTTATATTACATACATACATACATACATACATACATACATACATACAGACTTATTACATGCCCTCACACGAACCTACATACGTGCATACCTTCGTACATACTCACTTGCGTACATAAACGTACTACCTACATACCCACCTGCATACATACACTTAGACTTAAAAGACATACAAACGCATATACCCACACACATACCTACATTTATATTTACAATCACCTATTGCGATACACCCGACTCATACTTGTCTACTCATATACGTGTTTATATATTCTCATATACTTGCTCACGCACTTATAATCTTACATACGATCGCACATTCCTGCTTACATACACTTCACATACGTGTATAGATACATACAAACATACATACATACCTATCTACATGTACGCTTGCCCTACTGGTCATTAATCATAAGTTAAATTAGTCATACGCAACTTGAAACGCGTTTAAACGAGTTCCCGAGCCAAAACGGAGCAAACGAACAACTTACGCCCACCAGGGGGGGCTAGCGTGACGCCAAGGGCCCTAGCGTCACGCTAGGCCCCTGTTTTCACAGAAACCCTGCAGCAGAATGCTGCATATTCCCAGCACGTCCGCGTTTCACGGAAACGGTCATAACTTCTTCGTTATTGGTCCGTTTTACCCGATTCTTTTTCCTACGCGTCCGTAATTTAATTCTCCATCTTATGGAGTTAAGATCCAACATTTGGATTACCGAAATTTATAACTTTTAAGCCTTCGGCTTATTACCCTTTTCCATGATTTCCGCCCGTTCATGCATTTACCCACATAACTTGTTTGTTTGACCTTAACTTCATATGATTTGATAGTTTCAAGGTTATTTGTCATAAAAGATTCATTCTCGGATGCCCTACATCTTATTCCACCCGTTTTCGCTCAAAAGCTCATTTTGACCCGTTAAGGGTAATTGCGCATTAAAACGTTTATGACTTACAAACCCTACTTCTCACTTTCATACTTAACCAAAACATTACACTAATTGAGTAACTTGCTTCTAAACTACTCTTTAAGATCGTTTGCCCAAAATACCCATCAAGGGCATTTTGGTCAACTTTAATCTCATCAATTACGACAAAAGTCTACAACTCATATCTGACCTCAAACATCGTGTTTAGCTAGTTAAAACATCATATAACTTAATCGAACTAAGAAGTGATTACGGAAATCACTTACCTTATGCGTCCGTGCTCGCATCCGATTCCTTGCCTTCTATTGACCCGTTAACCTCTCATGCTTGAGCCCGCCTCGACGTGATTCCTATACTTTCATTTCATCGAAATCACGCTCTTATTAGCATACTCATTTGTACATACTACCTTTTAAGCATAACGTACAACTTATTCATGCATAAATCTTCTAAACTCATACATAACCCCTCAAAACCTACTTCTAATCATCATGTATCATTCCCAATGAACATCAAACATAACATCATCATATTCCTCCTAATTCATCTACAAGAATTTATCATACACACATAATACATCAATCTTTCAACAAGACTTAAACATAGGTGGTGCTTCTAGTAATTATTCTTACCATAACTAACGGGTTTCACCTCTAATCATCAAATTGACACAAACCATACATAACTCATGTTCTATACGAGGATTCTAACCCTTGTACATGATTAATTTCATATTAACTCACGATTTTGAACAAAACCCACTTCCCACATGACCACAAATCTTAGATTTAAGACATACCTTATGATCCCCTCATGAGGGTGATCATTAATCCGTGTTCCTTCTTGAATTTGAGCTTCGTTTCACCCTTTAATTTGGTGATTTAGTGGAACTAGGGTTTGGAGCTCTTGAGAGCTCCTGAAGATTCAAGAACATGCACGTATGTGTGTATTTGTGTGTGTATAGACCTTTTAATTAGAAATCAACTTTCATCTATTCCACTCTAGCCCCTCGGGTTTGCCTTCTAAACATAACTGACACTACCTTTATCATTTAATACTTTTGACCATACCCTTAACTAGGTTAAATAACCTAGTTATTTATTTCATGACGTGTCACATAAGAACATACTACAAATATTAACATTCAGATTTTGGGGCGTTACAAGTCTACCACCCTTAAACAAGGTTTCGTCCCCGAAACCTTTCTCACTTTCATTGAACACACATTATCTTTCTTCTGATCCATTCATACGACCCCTAGCCCATCCTAATGAGAATCTTCTGGCTCCAAGAACCCGTTCCGGAGTTCTTATTAGTGTCGCTTTCACTAATAACTCAAGTTCCTAACAGTCTGTATAGCTAATGATTCATCCATCATTCTAATACTCATATATCATATGCATTATATATCTTTTATTTACTTGAAACCATTTCAACATCCCACTACTAACATTCCATTTTTATTATTCGCACATTCATAACGTTTTCATCGACTAAACGACCTTACTTTGAATTTGAAATCTATACATATTCATATATGCTTAACTTTAACATTAACCTTATTCTACATTTTCTACAGTTACGTATACCTTGCATACCTTTATTTTATCTTTACATCATTCCGTTCATTTCACATTACTATTGCTTCCACTTCATGCATTACTTAATTCACGTGTATAAATAGTTCATATCTCTCCAATCATGAGTTAAACATTTTACTAACCTCTTTTTCATCTCCCAACCATGATCCGCAACCCATATCGATCATCTTTTTCTCAAATACTAACCGTACAGGCCAGGTTTCATTCATCCGTGTAAGGAGCTTCCGCTCCTGCACATTCTTTCATCAATACAATTGGTTTCATCACATCAATAATTCTAACATTATCATCAACAAACTTTGCGGTTAGCATATTTCATTTAAACATTCATTATACTAGGGGATTACCCGCTTATAATCCTTCTACAATTTCCTACGTCCTGTCTATAACATATCACACATTCCATTTCTTACATGCAATCCTTTCATTCTATTAATCATTTCAACAACTGAAGTACACGCTCGTACTTCCTTCTACTCATGCTTACTTGAAAGGACCTTATTACATTGTTTCCGTATTTCTTACCAACCTTACCATTCCCGCTCATACTCAAGTTATTGTCCGGGTCACAGCCCGTCATCATTCTGACTTCTAAGAGTCAATTACTAACACATCTAACACATAACTTATTCAAAACTTCGTCTATTACACTATCACCTCTTACTTTATACTTATTTCTGTGACCCGTTTGACTCAATCATGGTCAAACTGTCGACATCTTCTTATGCGGGTTAATTTCATCTTTTTATATTTTTGAAATCCGTCTCACGGATTCAGACACATCATTCATGCTTTTTCATTTATTGAATCCGCTTTACGGATTCAAACATTTCTTCATTTTGAATCCGCCTTGCAGATTCAAACATTACTTTCATGCCTTTCATTACTTCTGTGTTTTGAATCCTTCTCGCGGATTCAAACATATCACCCATGCCTTTCATCCTTGAATCCGTCTTACGGATTCAAACATATCATCCATGCCTTTCATCCTTGAATCCGTCTTACGGATTCAAACATATCATCCATGCCTTTCATCCTTGAATCCGTCTCACGGATTCAAACATTGCATTCATACCTTTCATTCCCTGAATCCGCCTCACGGATTCAAACATATCATCCATATCTTGTTGATCCGCACTTAATCACGGATTCAACATTCTTTATTCTTATCAGGCATGTTTTTCATTCTTAGATAGTACTCTCGATTTCCCGAGAGTCTTACTTCCCATTTCACCCACACGCCCGCCTGCTACCTAACTCTATCGGACATACCTGTAACAATTATCATGATCTCACGAACGTCATACGTTTCTCGTGTACTGGCCAGGTACACAATCCACATAGTAGTTTCGTGCCTTCATGTAATTGTCACCTTATGTCCGTAGACTTAGGTTTCGGCGCGTGTATCACTTCCAGTACTTCATTACTATACAATCATTGTCTTTCATTTAAACTTTCCCTTCCCTTAATGAGTTTTACCATTACTTACACCCACCTATTAAATTTACGTACCTGGGCTCATTTGCCTATTTGTCTTATTACCTCTTTGCCTGCCTTAGTATTCATCCTAGACTGCATTCACATATCATCCTCTTCCAACACTCATGCTTACCTTGCACATACAAAACCGTCAGTTTCTTTATACGTATAAATAAGTACATACTTACATTAGCCTTTACCTTTGGATCTTGATCGAGTCTTAGATTGTACAGACTTCTTATCTCAAGAGCACACAAGTTTGAGTTCAAGTACTTACCTTCTCGTACTTGATTCCCTCAAACCAGGGCTCTGATACCAACTTGTAACACCCTAACACGTTTAACCTTAAAAAGACGCAGCGGAATTTCGAGCTTTAAAATTTCTTTCATGATATACATCTTAACATTCTAAAAATTCATTTTAAGATATAAGAACATAACTTATCAGCACTAATTTACATATTTAAACATTTCCGTACAATCTGTCTTGTGACTCGGTCCTCGATCTCTATACCTTGATGCACCTCATGGCTTGTACTACCTGCGCTCACCACATAAAATTCATAACATTAGTACGTATCAAAAACATATGAGATTTATTCACATTTATTCTTCATTCCATTAACTCTTTACATCCCGGCTTTCCTCTGATCATACAACCCGTAGTGAGACTTCATTGGTATTCCTGCGTCACACTTCATTCACCAGGTACGATATTATTATCGTTAGTTCTCAATTTCATTGATAACATGTGTACATACTTTCATACAAACTGATATATACGCTTACGACCACAAATAGCAAATTACCTACATACGTACCTACATACAGACGTAGGTACCTACATACATGCATACCTAACTACATCCATTCCTACCTACATACTTACATTACATACATACATACATACATACATACATACATACATACATACATACATACATACATACATACATACATACATACATACATACATACATACATACATACATACATACATACATACATACATACATACATACATACATACATACATACATACATACATACATACATACATACATACATACATACATACATACATACATACATACATACATACATACATACAGACTTATTACATGCCCTCACACGAACCTACATACGTGCATACCTTCGTACATACTCACTTGCGTACATAAACGTACTACCTACATACCCACCTGCATACATACACTTAGACTTAAAAGACATACAAACGCATATACCCACACACATACCTACATTTATATTTACAATCACCTATTGCGATACACCCGACTCATACTTGTCTACTCATATACGTGTTTATATATTCTCATATACTTGCTCACGCACTTATAATCTTACATACGATCGCACATTCCTGCTTACATACACTTCACATACGTGTATAGATACATACAAACATACATACATACCTATCTACATGTACGCTTGCCCTACTGGTCATTAATCATAAGTTAAATTAGTCATACGCAACTTGAAACGCGTTTAAACGAGTTCCCGAGCCAAAACGGAGCAAACGAACAACTTACGCCCACAAGGGGGGGCTAGCGTGACGCCAAGGGCCCTAGCGTCACGCTAGGCCCCTGTTTTCACAGAAACCCTGCAGCAGAATGCTGCATATTCCCAGCACGTCCGCGTTTCACGGAAACGGTCATAACTTCTTCGTTATTGGTCCGTTTTACCCGATTCTTTTTCCTACGCGTCCGTAATTTAATTCTCCATCTTATGGAGTTAAGATCCAACATTTGGATTACCGAAATTTATAACTTTTAAGCCTTCGGCTTATTACCCTTTGCCATGATTTCCGCCCGTTCATGCATTTACCCACATAACTTGTTTGTTTGACCTTAACTTCATATGATTTGATAGTTTCAAGGTTATTTGTCATAAAAGATTCATTCTCGGATGCCCTACATCTTATTCCACCCGTTTTCGCTCAAAAGCTCATTTTGACCCGTTAAGGGTAATTGCGCATTAAAACGTTTATGACTTACAAACCCTACTTCTCACTTTCATACTTAACCAAAACATTACACTAATTGAGTAACTTGCTTCTAAACTACTCTTTAAGATCGTTTGCCCAAAATACCCATCAAGGGCATTTTGGTCAACTTTAATCTCATCAATTACGACAAAAGTCTACAACTCATATCTGACCTCAAACATCGTGTTTAGCTAGTTAAAACATCATATAACTTAATCGAACTAAGAAGTGATTACGGAAATCACTTACCTTATGCGTCCGTGCTCGCATCCGATTCCTTGCCTTCTATTGACCCGTTAACCTCTCATGCTTGAGCCCGCCTCGACGTGATTCCTATACTTTCATTTCATCGAAATCACGCTCTTATTAGCATACTCATTTGTACATACTACCTTTTAAGCATAACGTACAACTTATTCATGCATAAATCTTCTAAACTCATACATAACCCCTCAAAACCTACTTCTAATCATCATGTATCATTCCCAATGAACATCAAACATAACATCATCATATTCCTCCTAATTCATCTACAAGAATTTATCATACACACATAATACATCAATCTTTCAACAAGACTTAAACATAGGTGGTGCTTCTAGTAATTATTCTTACCATAACTAACGGGTTTCACCTCTAATCATCAAATTGACACAAACCATACATAACTCATGTTCTATACGAGGATTCTAACCCTTGTACATGATTAATTTCATATTAACTCACGATTTTGAACAAAACCCACTTCCCACATGACCACAAATCTTAGATTTAAGACATACCTTATGATCCCCTCATGAGGGTGATCATTAATCCGTGTTCCTTCTTGAATTTGAGCTTCGTTTCACCCTTTAATTTGGTGATTTAGTGGAACTAGGGTTTGGAGCTCTTGAGAGCTCCTGAAGATTCAAGAACATGCACGTATGTGTGTATTTGTGTGTGTATAGACCTTTTAATTAGAAATCAACTTTCATCTATTCCACTCTAGCCCCTCGGGTTTGCCTTCTAAACATAACTGACACTACCTTTATCATTTAATACTTTTGACCATACCCTTAACTAGGTTAAATAACCTAGTTATTTATTTCATGACGTGTCACATAAGAACATACTACAAATATTAACATTCAGATTTTGGGGCGTTACAAGTCTACCACCCTTAAACAAGGTTTCGTCCCCGAAACCTTTCTCACTTTCATTGAACACACATTATCTTTCTTCTGATCCATTCATACGACCCCTAGCCCATCCTAATGAGAATCTTCTGGCTCCAAGAACCCGTTCCGGAGTTCTTATTAGTGTCGCTTTCACTAATAACTCAAGTTCCTAACAGTCTGTATAGCTAATGATTCATCCATCATTCTAATACTCATATATCATATGCATTATATATCTTTTATTTACTTGAAACCATTTCAACATCCCACTACTAACATTCCATTTTTATTATTCGCACATTCATAACGTTTTCATCGACTAAACGACCTTACTTTGAATTTGAAATCTATACATATTCATATATGCTTAACTTTAACATTAACCTTATTCTACATTTTCTACAGTTACGTATACCTTGCATACCTTTATTTTATCTTTACATCATTCCGTTCATTTCACATTACTATTGCTTCCACTTCATGCATTACTTAATTCACGTGTATAAATAGTTCATATCTCTCCAATCATGAGTTAAACATTTTACTAACCTCTTTTTCATCTCCCAACCATGATCCGCAACCCATATCGATCATCTTTTTCTCAAATACTAACCGTACAGGCCAGGTTTCATTCATCCGTGTAAGGAGCTTCCGCTCCTGCACATTCTTTCATCAATACAATTGGTTTCATCACATCAATAATTCTAACATTATCATCAACAAACTTTGCGGTTAGCATATTTCATTTAAACATTCATTATACTAGGGGATTACCCGCTTATAATCCTTCTACAATTTCCTACGTCCTGTCTATAACATATCACACATTCCATTTCTTACATGCAATCCTTTCATTCTATTAATCATTTCAACAACTGAAGTACACGCTCGTACTTCCTTCTACTCATGCTTACTTGAAAGGACCTTATTACATTGTTTCCGTATTTCTTACCAACCTTACCATTCCCGCTCATACTCAAGTTATTGTCCGGGTCACAGCCCGTCATCATTCTGACTTCTAAGAGTCAATTACTAACACATCTAACACATAACTTATTCAAAACTTCGTCTATTACACTATCACCTCTTACTTTATACTTATTTCTGTGACCCGTTTGACTCAATCATGGTCAAACTGTCGACATCTTCTTATGCGGGTTAATTTCATCTTTTTATATTTTTGAAATCCGTCTCACGGATTCAGACACATCATTCATGCTTTTTCATTTATTGAATCCGCTTTACGGATTCAAACATTTCTTCATTTTGAATCCGCCTTGCAGATTCAAACATTACTTTCATGCCTTTCATTACTTCTGTGTTTTGAATCCTTCTCGCGGATTCAAACATATCACCCATGCCTTTCATCCTTGAATCCGTCTTACGGATTCAAACATATCATCCATGCCTTTCATCCTTGAATCCGTCTTACGGATTCAAACATATCATCCATGCCTTTCATCCTTGAATCCGTCTCACGGATTCAAACATTGCATTCATACCTTTCATTCCCTGAATCCGCCTCACGGATTCAAACATATCATCCATATCTTGTTGATCCGCACTTAATCACGGATTCAACATTCTTTATTCTTATCAGGCATGTTTTTCATTCTTAGATAGTACTCTCGATTTCCCGAGAGTCTTACTTCCCATTTCACCCACACGCCCGCCTGCTACCTAACTCTATCGGACATACCTGTAACAATTATCATGATCTCACGAACGTCATACGTTTCTCGTGTACTGGCCAGGTACACAATCCACATAGTAGTTTCGTGCCTTCATGTAATTGTCACCTTATGTCCGTAGACTTAGGTTTCGGCGCGTGTATCACTTCCAGTACTTCATTACTATACAATCATTGTCTTTCATTTAAACTTTCCCTTCCCTTAATGAGTTTTACCATTACTTACACCCACCTATTAAATTTACGTACCTGGGCTCATTTGCCTATTTGTCTTATTACCTCTTTGCCTGCCTTAGTATTCATCCTAGACTGCATTCACATATCATCCTCTTCCAACACTCATGCTTACCTTGCACATACAAAACCGTCAGTTTCTTTATACGTATAAATAAGTACATACTTACATTAGCCTTTACCTTTGGATCTTGATCGAGTCTTAGATTGTACAGACTTCTTATCTCAAGAGCACACAAGTTTGAGTTCAAGTACTTACCTTCTCGTACTTGATTCCCTCAAACCAGGGCTCTGATACCAACTTGTAACACCCTAACACGTTTAACCTTAAAAAGACGCAGCGGAATTTCGAGCTTTAAAATTTCTTTCATGATATACATCTTAACATTCTAAAAATTCATTTTAAGATATAAGAACATAACTTATCAGCACTAATTTACATATTTAAACATTTCCGTACAATCTGTCTTGTGACTCGGTCCTCGATCTCTATACCTTGATGCACCTCATGGCTTGTACTACCTGCGCTCACCACATAAAATTCATAACATTAGTACGTATCAAAAACATATGAGATTTATTCACATTTATTCTTCATTCCATTAACTCTTTACATCCCGGCTTTCCTCTGATCATACAACCCGTAGTGAGACTTCATTGGTATTCCTGCGTCACACTTCATTCACCAGGTACGATATTATTATCGTTAGTTCTCAATTTCATTGATAACATGTGTACATACTTTCATACAAACTGATATATACGCTTACGACCACAAATAGCAAATTACCTACATACGTACCTACATACAGACGTAGGTACCTACATACATGCATACCTAACTACATCCATTCCTACCTACCTACATACTTACATTACATACATACATACATACATACATACATACATACATACATACATACATACATACAGACTTATTACATGCCCTCACACGAACCTACATACGTGCATACCTTCGTACATACTCACTTGCGTACATAAACGTACTACCTACATACCCACCTGCATACATACACTTAGACTTAAAAGACATACAAACGCATATACCCACACACATACCTACATTTATATTTACAATCACCTATTGCGATACACCCGACTCATACTTGTCTACTCATATACGTGTTTATATATTCTCATATACTTGCTCACGCACTTATAATCTTACATACGATCGCACATTCCTGCTTACATACACTTCACATACGTGTATAGATACATACAAACATACATACATACCTATCTACATGTACGCTTGCCCTACTGGTCATTAATCATAAGTTAAATTAGTCATACGCAACTTGAAACACGTTTAAACGAGTTCCCGAGCCAAAACGGAGCAAACGAACAACTTACGCCCACCAGGGGGGGCTAGCGTGACGCCAAGGGCCCTAGCGTCACGCTAGGCCCCTGTTTTCACAGAAACCCTGCAGCAGAATGCTGCATATTCCCAGCACGTCCGCGTTTCACGGAAACGGTCATAACTTCTTCGTTATTGGTCCGTTTTACCCGATTCTTTTTCCTACGCGTCCGTAATTTAATTCTCCATCTTATGGAGTTAAGATCCAACATTTGGATTACCGAAATTTATAACTTTTAAGCCTTCGGCTTATTACCCTTTTCCATGATTTCCGCCCGTTCATGCATTTACCCACATAACTTGTTTGTTTGACCTTAACTTCATATGATTTGATAGTTTCAAGGTTATTTGTCATAAAAGATTCATTCTCGGATGCCCTACATCTTATTCCACCCGTTTTCGCTCAAAAGCTCATTTTGACCCGTTAAGGGTAATTGCGCATTAAAACGTTTATGACTTACAAACCCTACTTCTCACTTTCATACTTAACCAAAACATTACACTAATTGAGTAACTTGCTTCTAAACTACTCTTTAAGATCGTTTGCCCAAAATACCCATCAAGGGCATTTTGGTCAACTTTAATCTCATCAATTACGACAAAAGTCTACAACTCATATCTGACCTCAAACATCGTGTTTAGCTAGTTAAAACATCATATAACTTAATCGAACTAAGAAGTGATTACGGAAATCACTTACCTTATGCGTCCGTGCTCGCATCCGATTCCTTGCCTTCTATTGACCCGTTAACCTCTCATGCTTGAGCCCGCCTCGACGTGATTCCTATACTTTCATTTCATCGAAATCACGCTCTTATTAGCATACTCATTTGTACATGTTAACAATCATATCAATCGCATAATTCACACTTAACTTTCCTTAGCCCTTTCTAATAAGCATAAAACATATAGTCGACTTCACATCCTTTCCAACACATGTAATTCATCGTGTAATCAAAATTTACGCATATTAACATAACATGTATCAAACGACTTCCTATAATCCTACCTTTACAACAACGAGTCAAACCATGTTTCATATACTTGTTGACTTCCAAAAGTCAACTATTAACCATATGTAACCATCTACTTATCGACATATGCCCGTAACATCATAATCGACTATACGGACGACATTATACACATTTTATCATACACTTGATGTACATACTACCTTTTAAGCATAACGTACAACTTATTCATGCATAAATCTTCTAAACTCATACATAACCCCTCAAAACCTACTTCTAATCATCATGTATCATTCCCAATGAACATCAAACATAACATCATCATATTCCTCCTAATTCATCTACAAGAATTTATCATACACACATAATACATCAATCTTTCAACAAGACTTAAACATAGGTGGTGCTTCTAGTAATTATTCTTACCATAACTAACGGGTTTCACCTCTAATCATCAAATTGACACAAACCATACATAACCCATGTTCTATACGAGGATTCTAACCCTTGTACATGATTAATTTCATATTAACTCACGATTTTGAACATAACCCACTTCCCACATGACCACAAATCTTAGATTTAAGACATACCTTATGATCCCCTCATGAGGGTGATCATTAATCCGTGTTCCTTCTTGAATTTGAGCTTCGTTTCACCCTTTAATTTGGTGATTTAGTGGAACTAGGGTTTGGAGCTCTTGAGAGCTCCTGAAGATTCAAGAACATGCACGTATGTGTGTGTTTGTGTGTGTATAGACCTTTTAATTAGAAATCAACTTTCATCTATTCCACTCTAGCCCCTCGGGTTTGCCTTCTAAACATAACTGACACTACCTTTATCATTTAATACTTTTGACCATACCCTTAACTAGGTTAAATAACCTAGTTATTTATTTCATGACGTGTCACATAAAAACATACTACAAATATTAACATTCAGATTTTGGGGCGTTACAGATAAGCACGATCTAGTCCGAACCAGAATACTACCCTACCATAAAGTGGAGCGGAAAGGGTTAGTTTATGCTTCTGGTTCGAGCATCAATTTTTCTTATGCTTTTGTATTTTTTATGTTTTCTAAGTATGTGCATATTACGTATTGCCCCTCCTTTTTTTTGTTCGTGCAGCCATGGGATTAAAAGAAGCCTTGAGGCTGAAATCATTCGACTCTAAAGAACTCGACGTCCGAGCTACTAAGACACCGAAGGGGGATCCTCTGTATCTTTCTGTGGTTAAGGAGAATCTTTACCCAATCAGGGAGCCTGTTGCCACTATTGGTCAAGGAGGCTCGAGCTCGGCTCCTTCGGTGCAGGCGGGAAATGTGGTTTCGGTTCAGAAAGCTGCGGTGGCGGGCGGAGATAAAGGAAAGAGAACAGGTTCGAGTGGGGGGAATGGGTCTGGTTCGAAAGTTATTCTATATGGATCGGAGCATTTGTCTGTGGAAGACGAAGGAACGAATACCGTAGGTGTGATGATGATGCTGAGGATGCTGAGGTTCGTCCTCAAGTTAGCTTTAAAAGGGGACGGAACATCTCTTCAAAACCTGATCTGAACCCCAAAAAGCCGAAGAAGATCAAGTTGGATTTTAAGACGATTGTGTTAGAGGATGAAGTCGATCAAGTTACTGGATTTTCTACTGCTGGTGGCTTGTTGGAGAATTTAGACGCTCATCTCCACGATGGTAAGACCCCAAGGGACCAACCTGTCAATCTTCCTCCAAGCCCGTTATCCTTTGGGGGGTCGACTACCAAGTTCATTGAGGATGTTAACATGCCTGATCCTTTAGCTTTCAAGAAAATCGAACCTTCTCCCTCGGGTAAGCCTACGACCGGGGTTGCCTCTAAAGTTTCGAGGCCGAGTCCTCAGCAGATTGATGGTGGGGACAGTGCCTCTTCGTCTCCCTTGTGGTACAAAACTGAAGCTGTTTTTATATGTCGGGAGCTAGGTTTGGGCGAGGCTGTGGATGTGGACTCTGCACATGATTTGGAGAAGTATATCCCCGATTGGTCATTGGCTAATAAGGATAGGATCGTGGATGCTCTCTCTGCGAAGATGACATTGTTTCATATTGGAACTCCTGCTGAACACGCGTATTATAGGAAAATGAGTGGTCCGGAGCTCGGAAACGCTTTGATGCTGAACCAGGCTCAATCCAATTCTTTGGTGGTTGAGGCATACAAACGGTGGATCGAGGCTGAATCTAACTGTCGCCGGTTTGAGCGTGAAGTTTCCTTTCTAAAAAATGAGGAAAATGTTCGATAAAAAACAAAACAGGAAATTTGATCGCTCCGAGCTCAAAGGGATCGATTGAAGGAGCAGGTTTCTGAAGCTAAAGAAGTGAGCAAAGCCTCTCAGGCCTCGGCGGCGGCTGCTTATGAGGCTCGTGACAAAGCCGTTCGTGATTTGGAGAGTGTGAAGCTAAAGTTTGAAGAGTTAGAGAAGAAATTATTTGAGGTTGAGGAGAGAAATAAGGCGGAGCAGAGAGAAATGCAGTCCACTTATGATCAATTGTTAGCTGATCATATTCGACTGGTGAATGGTGCGCTCATCGCGTTTTTTGCTATTATCGTTATTATTATTATTATTTATTCAGTTTCTAACCCTTATTTTTCTTTTAGATAAGCTTGAGCTCGAGAGGGCTCTTGATAGAGCCGTCGAATCGCATCAGACTATGATCACCGATGCTAAGGATATGTTGACTCGACATGAAGGCGAGATGGTCGAGTTGTACGGCCATCGGAGCTCATGCTTACCAAACAATGGTTCTTAACTTACGGGGTAGCTTGGGTTGTTAAATTGGTTCATCACAGCCCCGAGTTGGAGAAAGTGGTTGCTAACTTGGTGAACAACGTTAATGCTGTTGGTGTGAACGACGACATTAAACAAGGCTTTCAAGTTGCCAAAGATTCGGCCCGGTCTATCGAAGAAGTTTTCGGATATGATGAAGGAGCCAAAGACACCTTAGATGCCGCAATCAAAGCTTTCGATGATTTTCACATCTCGGTTCTTGACAAGGTCTCGTTGGTGAATGGACCTCTGTCGGCTATAAAGCAAAAAAGTGAACTCCCCATTGTCAAGGAAGATTAAGAAGCTTTATGTTTGTCTCTGTAATCGTACAATATTTTTATTTTTACTATGGCATGTAACCATATAATCTGGTCTTGTTATGATTTTGCTGGATATGTTTTTTATGGCATCGTACCTTTGGTTATGATACTTATGCTTGGCTTTTAAGTTTTAGTTTGCGTCCAAACTTTCACTACTTAGCCAAATTTTTATTGGGCCATCTGGGTGACCGGATCGTAGCCAAAAACTTTCGTAGGCTTGTTTTATTTGCTTCAATCTTTTATGCTTTTAGTGGTCGGATCGTATCTGATCCGATCCTTTTGCTTAATAGATTTTGTTATTTTAGAACTATTTAAGCCTTCTCGATTGGCGCGAGACATGGGTCGAGGCCCGTTTGTGCACATTTTATATCGTTCGAACTGATACATAGATATACTATGGTTTGTACTGTAAAAATGCAGATCGCTTTATTTAATAATTCGATAATCATAGTTCCGGGGCAGACCCTCCCGGTTTTACAGGAAAATTGAAAATATGTTCGGGGCATTACCCTCCCGATGTTCACATGGAAAAAGGAAATAATAAGAATAGCGATCTTCTTGGCCCTTAGTGGGCAGGCG
Organism: Helianthus tuberosus; assembly: GCA_030545235.1. NCBI lineage: Eukaryota > Viridiplantae > Streptophyta > Magnoliopsida > Asterales > Asteraceae > Helianthus > Helianthus tuberosus. The sequence goes on from CM060384.1 coordinate 155,486,781, forward strand.
TTTACATGAAGCATTTCTTCAGATGAACCTCGTTCCATGTTCTTGGGACGGGGGTCCCGTCAATCTTTTCGAGCACGTAAGACCCTTTGTCGCTAGCTTCTTTTATGCGATACTGTCACACCCCAACCGATGGCGGAAATCATCGGGGCATGGCACTGAGCGAAACAGATTGTCCAGAAGTTTCCATAACAACTATCATTACCATTTAATTTAAGTTAACATGTCCCATACCATGTCTCAAATAGTAAATAAATTATTACAGATAAACATCAAGACAAATATCCTGTTCCGACAACTCAGATTCAAACAAAATAGTTTATTTATTGGTTTCTAGGACCTCCTTTCCTAGCTTCAATTTCATCACAGCACAGAGAGCATCCTAGACCTTTCCTAGCCTCAATTTCACAGTGAGCTAGGCATACAAGCAACCTAAACACCTGTCACATACGTTAAAATAAAGTCAATACATAAAATGTAAAGGTGAGCATACAAGTTTGATAATAGCATATAGAGTTCGAATTCGTTTACGCATAACCAACACGTACACATAGTGAAATGAAGCACGTTAGTTATCGACATAGACCCATCGATACCAATGACTGCGGGTTGACTGCCTGAGGCAGTTCGCAATACATGATTACCACCGTAATCCATGCAAGTAAAAGATCCTTAACAACCCCCGAGTGAACGGGTGCTGAGTCCAAACTATAGTACTATCGTTGCTAAGGCAGGTAGACAGCATTCCATGTGTAAACATAACAAACAAGCATTCATAAGCCACGTATAACATGCATTAATGGTTAGCGTACAAATAGTTTGAGTAGTGTGATAGTTGTAGTTTGAATATTCGTAACATATGTAACACCCAAAAGTGCTTAAAGCAAAAAGGGATCGAGTATACTCACAGTGATTTATGGATTGAAGGGAGCGCTTAGCGAGTATGGTTAGCCTGAATAGATTGATAGTATAACGATAAGTGAAACGTAAAACAGGAAACAAGTGTGGGGGAGTCGGACAGCTGGTCGATCGGATGGTAGTCCGATCGGACGGCTGGCCGTTCGGCTGACTGACTGCTCGGACGGCTGTCCGGTCGGTTGATAGGCCGATCGGATGGCTGTTCGAGTGGATTGTTTCTTCCTTTGGGAAGGATGTGTTTGTGTATGATGGCTTGTCCTTTGAAGTTTTCGTTGTAGCATTTTGAAAACATTGAAGTACCTTTACCTTTCAGGTCGGTCGATCGGACGGCTGTCAGATCGGCCGGCAGCTCGATCGGTTAGGCATTCAACAGAATTTCAAGGTTCTGCCTTTGGATCGGACAGGTGTTCGATCGGACAACAGGTGTTCGATCGGTTGGCAAGTCAGCAAGTCAAAGACTTTAATGAATGCAGTGGACCGGACAGGCGTTCGATCGGACAACAGGTGTTCGATCGGATGGGTGTTCGATCGGTTGGCAAGTCAACAAGTCAAAGACCTTAAATGAAATGTAAAGTGTGGTGTAGTGGATCGGCTGGTTGATCGATCGAATAGCACAACTGCTGTTCGATCGGACAACAAGGTGTCACCTGATCGGACGGCTGTTCGATCGGGTGGCACTTCGAGTGCATTGAACATGTTGAAAATCGATCAAGTGTTGAAGCATAGTATCTCATGATCCGAAGAGTAATCCGATCAGACAGTAGTTCGATCGAACAACAGTTCCTTCAATATTATTCTTCAAAACAATTTGATTGTGGGGGACCATGTGCTAGCCGATCGGCTGGCCAGTCGATCGGCTGACTATCCGATCGGCTGGCTGTCCGTTCGGACAGCAGTCCGATCGGTCAGCGTTCTGACCTGATCAGTCCTTTCGTCTAACACTTGGCCGTTCTGTTTGTTTATTGTTTTACCGAGGTACTTTGACAGCGAGTGAAACCATAGGTGCCTCGTCCTCACTTGGTTTACCGGGTCGGACAGGAATCACCCAAATCCGGTCGGTTGGTCTGTTTGGAAGGAAGTTTAACGTTTACCCGAAGTCGGTTAACCTTGTGGATAGAATCCAGATCTTGAACCGTACAACCACCTAAGTGATTTGTAAACCGGCTCAGGTTTCATTTCTACCGGTTTGGAGTCATAGAGTGAAAAGAGTTGGGAGAAAGTTGGAAAATCCAGCTTCCAATCCTTTTCACCGTGGTTATGTTTAGATCTATTAAAGATCCTTGTTTGTTCATGTGGAAATCGGCTAGATCCAAGTCATTCTTGGTGGATTGAGGCCAAAACATGAAGTTCTTCAAGAACTCATGATGACATCATCCTAGAACACTTGATTCTTGATGATTTCACGGTTAAAAGTTTAGATTTGAAAGGTAGAAAGGTCTAGGAGTGTGTATTGATCAAGAAAGTACAAGATTTAGGACGAAAACTTACCGGAATCGAGAGAAATCTGAGAAAAGGTGGGTTGAGCGTGCTGGTCGAACAGAGGTTTCCAAAAGTGGTAAAGTATGACAATGACAGGGGTATTTATAGGATGACAAAAGAGGAAAGGGCTGGCCGATCGGCTGGCAGCTCGATCGAACAGCCTGTCCGATCGGACAGCAGTCCGTTCGGCTGGCCGTTCGATCGGCTGGGAAGCCTGATCGATCGGTCACCCTTTTTGAGTGTTTTGTGCGATGATTTCTGATATTTCGATTTCGATTGCGGGCGGTTCGATACGATAGGGTTTCCTAGTCAAATTACTTTCAGTCCCAACTACTTCGTGTCTCACGTAATCTCTTTTCCACTATCTATCCTAGTTCGATTGTGATTCGAGTTCGAGTTTGATAGCATTCGAGTTCGATTGAGTTCGCTTGATTACACATCACAACATAAATAAACATGCACAGGTAACACGTAAGGCACACACACGTATAAACAATAAGTAAAATACATAGTTCGAGTTGCGGTTCGACGTCGATTCCATTAGCATAGCTTGATTATCCGTTGATTAACTTTATCGCATTGTTACTTCCTATAGTTCATAGTCGTAGGTCGATTGAAATACGGTTAACACTCATCGATTATTGCAATGAACAACACTTACTCCACATAATATAAATAAAATAAATACATTTCTACAAGTCAAGTTGCGCGAAATCGGTCGTTGACTTTGACCTTGACTTTGACTTTGACTTTCACTTACGAAAACACGGGGTGTTACAGCCTCCTCTTGTTTAGGGAATTTCGTCCCGAAATTAAGCTGGAAGCCGTAACAAACCGTGAATCACGTTTGAGAACTCTTTGTTTGGACTGAGTTGAAAACCGAGACCTACAAGTGGTATCTGAGCAGGTTCTCGGTTGCGAAGATCAAACGCACAGATTCGCACTATAATCGGTGGTTCTATAGATTAATATGAAATCGTACAAAACACTAAAGTCATAATACTACTTTCTCTCTCTAGCTTCATCCTTCGAACAACTGCGGGTACTTAGCCTTCATATCGCTTTCGAGTTCCCAAGTGAACTCCACGCCTCGTTTGCCTTCCCATCGGACCTTCACAATAGGAATGCGTGAGCGCCTGAGCTGCTTGGTTTGGCGATCCATGATTTTGACAGGCTTTTCCACGAAGTGTAATGTTTCGTTCACTTGTAGATCGTCTAGAGAGACATGTAGATCGTGGTCGGCGATGCACTTTCGGAGGTTTGACACGTGGAAAGTCGGATGGACGTTGCTAAGTTCCTCCGGTAATTCGAGTCTGTAGGCGACTTTTCCGATCCTTTCCAGAATCTTAAAAGGTCCAACATATCGAGGCGCGAGTTTCCTTTTCTTGCCGAATCGGACTACACCCTTCCAAGGTGATACCTTTAGGAGTACGTAGTCACCAACGCCAAATTCACGGGGCTTGCGCTTTTTATCGGCGTAAACCTTCTGTCGATCCCGAGCTTTCACCAGGTTGTTTCTGATTTGGAAAATTTTGTCTGTCATTTCTTGTAATAGCTCAGGACCGGTTAGTTGCGAATGACCGACCTCGTGCCACACAATAGGCGACCGACATCTTCTTCCGTACAATGCCTCGAAAGGTGCCATCTCGATGCTGGAATGATAGCTATTGTTATACGAGAATTCGACTAACGGCAGGTGTTTATCCCAATTACCACCGAAGTCTAGAACACACGCACGGAGCATATCTTCAAGGGTACGGATCGTTCTTTCAGTCTGGCCGTCGGTTTGAGGGTGGAAAGCAGTACTTAGATTAAGCGTTGTACCGAGTGCCGTTTGAAACGTTTCCCACAATCGTGAAGTAAACCTAGCATCACGGTCAGAGATGATGTCACGAGGCGTACCATGGTTACAAATGATCTCGTCGGTGTAGATTCGGGCTAATCGTTCCACCTTGTAGTCTTCTCGTATAGGCAGAAAGTGAGCTGATTTAGTCAACCGGTCGACCACAACCCATATGCTGTCGTGACCTGATGACGTGGGTGGAAGCTTGGTTACGAAATCCATAGCTATGCTCTCCCACTTCCACATGGGAATTGGTGGTTGTTCGAGCAAGCCAGAGGGTCTTTGATGTTCAGCCTTGATTCTAGCACAAGTTAGGCATTTTCCGACATAAAGAGCGATATCCCTTTTCATACCCGGCCACCAGTACTTATAACGAAGATCCTGGTACATTTTGTCAGCACCTGGATGAACAGAGTAGCGGGATATATGGGCTTCGTCCATGGTAATCTGTCGCAAATTAGTTCGCTTGGGAATCCAAATTCGGTCTAGAAAGTGAAATATCCCGTTCGATTTGCTCACAAGCTGGGCTCCATCGTGGTAGATTCTTTCCTTCTTCAAAGTGCGTTCGTTGAAACATGCATGCTGAGCGTCGCGGATGAGAGTCTCGAGGTTGTGCTGGGCTTGAACATTACGTGTGCTAAGCAGGTAGCTCCGTCAGCTAAGTGCGTCGGCAACAACGTTTGCCTTGCCCGGGTGATAACGAATCTCACAGTCGTAATCGTTGAGGAGTTCTACCCATCGGCGTTGATGCATATTAAGTTCCTTCTGATTAAAGATATGCTGTAGGCTCCTATGATCAGTGAAGATCGTACACTTGGTACCATACAGGTAGTGTCACCAAATCTTTAATGCAAAAACAACCGCGCCTAGCTCGAGATCATGGGTTGTATAGTTCTTCTCGTGGATTTTGAGCTGACGAGATGCGTAAGCTATGACCTTGTCCCGTTGCATGAGAACACAACCGAGACCAAGGTTGGAAGCATCACAGTAGACAATGAAATCATTGTTTCCGTCGGGCAATGTGAGAACAGGAGCATTGCAGAGCATGTGCTTGAGGGTTCGAAAGACAGACTCTTGTTTGGTTCCCCATACAAAAGGCTGGTCCTTGTGTGTAAGAGAGGTAAGCGGCACAGCGATTTTTGAGAACCCTTCGATAAATCGTTGGTAATAGCCCGCTAGTCCGAGAAAGGAGCGGACTTCAGACGGGTTCTTAGGCGTAACCCAGCTCTTGACTGCCTCAATCTTCGCAGGATCGACGTGAATACCCTGACTATTAACAATGTGACCCAAAAATTGAACTTCCCCTAACCAGAATTCGCACTTGGAGAACTTGGCATAGAGTTGATTCCCCTGGAGCAACTCGAGAACCAAACGTAGATGTTGCGCGTGTTCGGCTTTCGATTTGGAATAGATCAAGACATCGTCGATGAATACGATGACGAAACGGTCGAGATATGGTTTACACACGCGATTCATCAGATCCATGAAAACCGCTGGTGCGTTTGTTAGACCAAAAGGCATGAAAACGAATTCGTAATGGCCGTATCGAGTACGAAACGTGGTTTTGGGTATATCTTCCTCTTGAATACGTAGCTGATGGTATCCTGAACGTAGGTCGATCTTGGAGAAACACGTGGCGCCTTGTAGTTGGTCAAACAAATCGTCGATACGAGGCAGAGGATAGCGGTTCTTGATAGTTAACTTATTCAATTCCCGGTAGTCGATACACATCCGGAATGACCCATCCTTCTTTTTGACGAAAAGGACTGGCGTGCCCCAAGGAGAGGTGCTCGGGCGAATAAAGCCTTTATCAAGCAGTTCCTGGAGTTGGGTTGAGAGTTCGCGCATTTCTGACGGTGCGAGTCGGTAAGGAGCTTTGGCAATGGGGTTGGCTCCAGGAATGAGGTCAATACGAAAGTCGATATCATGACTTGGAGGTAATCCGGGAAGATCCTCTGGGAAAACATGAGGAAATTCTTGAACCACAGGAACGTCTTTTACTTCCTTCTTCTCTTTCTTTTCCTTCTCCGCTACTACAATGTTTGCCAAGAAAGCCCTGTATTCCTTGCGGAGATACTTGCTGGCTTGGATACATGACATAAGCTTGAGCCCCTTTGAAGTGGTATCGCCATATACACACAATAAGTCACCATTCGCGAGCGAAAAACGAATCATCTTGTCGAAGCACACAACTTCAGCATGGTTTTCGCGAAGAAAGTCCATGCCTACTATGATGTCAAAGCTTCCGAGTTGCATCGGAATAAGGTCGATTGGGAAGATGTGATTGTTGAGCTCAAGAGTACAATCACGGATAACAGAATTAACAGCGATGGTTCTTCCGGTAGCGACTTCTACATCGAACTTCGAGGAGAGTTGAGAACGTTTACGACTAAGGAGTTTCTCAAATTCGAGCGACACAAAGCAATTATCGGCTCCGGTATCAAATAAACATGAAGCATAAATACCATACACAAGGAACGTACCATTGACCACGTTGTTGTCGGCCTGGGCTTGACGCACGTTGAGGTTGAAGGTTCTGGCGCGTGCGGCCTGTTGTTGCTGCTGTTGCTGTTGTTGCTGCTGTGGCTGCTGCTGCTGAGGCTCTTGTTTCACAGCCCTGTTCGGGCACATGTTGGCGAAATGGTTCGGGTCGCCACATGCGAAGCAGGCTCTGGCTTTGACTGCGGGTGCCGGAGGAGCTTGATGACCCTGTGGGGCAGTGAGTAGAGCTTGATTGGCAGGAGCTTGACGAATACGGCAGTTGGCAGTAAAGTGGCCGTATACATTGCAATGAGCACAGAAGCGACATTGAATAGCAGTCGGGTGGTGGTAGGTGCAAGTTGGGCAGAGCGGGTGTGGTCCAGTGTATGCACGCTTTGTAGACGGTGCATTGGCCACAGGCGCCGCTACTTGACGCTGTTGGGCAGGTACCGCTTGAATCGGTGCAGCAGTAATCGCACAGTTCTTGTTGGTGGAGCTGTTCTTTCTCTTGTTCTTTCTCTTGTTGCTTGATGGGGTGGGTTCAGCAGTGGGTGCAGTAGCAGTAGCTTGATGCAGATGCTTCGAAGTCTTATCCCATACACCAACCTTAACCCGCTTGTCGTTGATTTCAGCGGCCAGCAGAAAAGTTTCCTCGATCGTCGTAGTCTTAGCCGCTTGCACGAAATCAGCCACACAGTCGGGTAGGGCCCGGATGTATTTCTTGATTGTCATGTCGGGAGTCTTGACTTGGTCGGGACAGATAATCCTGAGTTGCTTGAAACGAGCAGTAAGACCAGCATTGTCACCATCCTTCTGCTGTATGTGCCAAAATTCATCTTCCAGCTTTTGACGCTAGTGAGGAGGGCAGAATTCCTCTAGCATAACTTCCTTGAGCTCGTCCCACGACATACCATATGCTGCATCGTTCCCTCGCTTGTTTCTCTCGGCCGTCCACCAGTCTAGAGCACGGGACTGGAAAACGCCGGTAGCATTCAGAGTTCGAAGGTCATCAGGGCAACCACTTTGTCGCAGAGTAACCTCAATGGAATCAAACCAGTGAAATAGTGCAGTAGGACCTCCTTCGCCAGTGAATTCTTTTGGCCCACACGACTTGAATTGCTTGAAACTGAAGGGTCTCGCGGTAGTCTTAGGAGCATCGGTCCTTGATTCCTCAGATGACTTGCTGGCATTTTCGTAAACATCACTCACGGCCTTTGACACACTTTTGGCGATGATAGAAGCGAGTTGTTTGTCTCTCTTTTCTTGACGAGAGAGTGCATGACGGGATCCAGACGACATGGTCTGCAACAGACATCGTCACAGGACTCATCACATTGTATTCGAATCTCACCTCACACGTTTATCACTTACTAAAGCTTAGGAACACGCAATGTAACCCGTATCACATAAACATATAGGCTCATAATCACAGATTCACGTAAACGCATAAGCACGTAGGCACGTAGAGCACAGAATCCACAAAAGCACATAATCATGTAGTCACAAGATGCAGTCAGAATTCAGAAACCTATCATTCACAGTTCGCGATCATCCGGATATAGCTTTCGCGTTTGATGTATCCAGTCGTGTAGTATGAGCGTAGCGTAAAGTCGTACGTAATTTAGCGATTTGTTAACGTTTTGGGGTAGAAATGCAGCGCAACTCAAGTGTGTCGATCGAAGTGAAAACAAAATCGAGTAAATCCCAAGAATTAAAACACATAAACAGGTATACACACATATAAACTCATAAAATCGACGAATTATCCGAGTCAGCAGTTGCCGGCTCGGAATCGTAACACATAAAATTCGTGAAGTAGATTGTCTGCGGCTAATAGACTTCGACTAACCAAAGTGGTTCGACTATTCACAAGGATCCATTGTGCACATCTAGCCTTCAGGACTGTGCCTTTGCCTCGATTCTTGGGCATTTGGCGCGCATCCCGTTAGTCCTATCGTGACTTCAGGTCGTTGGAGTCCATCGAGACTTTGGTGAGAGTTTTGTAAAACCAAAATGAGTCAGGAATAGCTATCAAGGTTCGGGTTTCACCCCTGACTTAACAACTTTTGTTCCTGAGCTTTAATAAAATAGAGGAAATTATTCATCAAAATATGGATTTCACTCCTGATTTGGTATAATTTCCCCTTGCTTGTAATTGAAATGCGAGCTGAGTAAGCAACTTTAGTTGAGAGTTTGCGGTTTTCACACCTATTCTCGACCTCATTGCCCACTCATAGTTGAAAATTCGAGTGTGGTGTGGGTGTAGTATAAACGAGAATAGTGAGGAATAGCATGCTCGTACAAAATCTCTAACGGATATGCACAAGTTGGTCTGTTGGTTCTTAACTATAGACTAGGTATCTAAGACATCGACCCGGACTAGGTCGTGTCTTGCCAAATTCCCTATAGTTATGGCTCTGATACCAATCTGTCACACCCCAACCGATGGCGGAAATCATCGGGGCATGGCACTGAGCGAAACAGATTGTCCAGAAGTTTCCATAACAACTATCATTACCATTTAATTTAAGTTAACATGTCCCATACCATGTCTCAAATAGTAAATAAATTATTACAGATAAACATCAAGACAAATATCCTGTTCCGACAACTCAGATTCAAACAAAATAGTTTATTTATTGGTTTCTAGGACCTCCTTTCCTAGCTTCAATTTCATCACAGCACAGAGAGCATCCTAGACCTTTCCTAGCCTCAATTTCACAGTGAGCTAGGCATACAAGCAACCTAAACACCTGTCACATACGTTAAAATAAAGTCAATACATAAAATGTAAAGGTGAGCATACAAGTTTGATAATAGCATATAGAGTTCGAATTCATTTACGCATAACCAGCACGTACACATAGTGAAATGAAGCACGTTAGTTATCGACATAGACCCATCGATACCAATGACTGCGGGTTGACTGCCTGAGGCAGTTCGCAATACATGATTACCACCGTAATCCATGCAAGTAAAAGATCCTTAACAACCCCTGAGTGAACGGGTGCTGAGTCCAAACTATAGTACTATCGTTGCTAAGGCAGGTAGACAGCATTCCATGTGTAAACATAACAAACAAGCATTCATAAGCCACGTATAACATGCATTAATGGTTAGTGTACAAATAGTTTGAGTAGTGTGATAGTTGTAGTTTGAATATTCGTAACGTATGTAACACCCAAAAGTGCTTAAAGCAAAAAGGGATCGAGTATACTCACAGTGATTTATGGATTGAAGGGAGCGCTTAGCGAGTATGGTTAGCCTGAATAGATTGATAGTATAACGATAAGTGAAACGTAAAACAGTGTAGGATCGGTTTGTGACCCAAACGAGTCGTTCAGAAGAGATTAAATTCATTTCAGAGGCGGAAACTAAGAAACGGATGTCGAAACAGCTTGAATGTCACTTTAAATCTCTTGTATATTGATTTATCAACGATTACAAGCACAAAATATACCGGCAGCACTTCGGTACAAGTTACAAGGCTCTGATCTGTTCTACTCGCTTCAAATGACAAATGAACCTATATATAGCCTATGCTTGACCGCTTGAAATGAACATGTACATGTTCAAGCGGTCACACTGTTCAAGCGGTCACAACAAGAATCTTTCAAGCGAACAAGACAAATTACATAAAATCCATTTTGTCTTCAATCCGAACATGTAATCTGTTTTGTCTTATATGAATATCCATTTTCGTTTCATATGTTGATGTAGAATGATGTCATGAGTGTGATGTCATCATTAAGAATGATGACATTATGCTTTCTCCGAACCGCAACGAATCTGAGACTCGATATAAAACGAAGACGACAGATGAATGCACCAACAGACTCCCCCTCAGATGTTGACGAGTCTTAAGTGTCGAGTCTTCGCATCTTCAGTCTTTATCTGTCTGTTCACTATCTTCAAAAATTCTCCATTTTAAGCATCCTCAATCAATCTCTTACTCTTTCTCGTAATCTTCAGAATCTGAATCTGTCTCTACAATCTTCAGACTCCCCCTTTCACTAGGCTGGGATCGCAGTCTGGAATTCACTTTCCACAGGTTCTTAGATCGTAACCTAGCAACTTTATCAAACTCAGATTTCGGAACCTGGCTAACCTGCAAAAACTCTACCCAAAAATAAATTTTCTGAAAACAATTTGTGGATAAGATTTTCAAATCTAATTTATCACTTGCAGGAAAAATGTTTTTATTGCAAAACATTTTCTCATTTCATTTCAACAATCTTCAAACACTTTCACCCAAACCATTTGTTCATCATGATTAGCATTCGGAATTTTGAAAATCAGCTTTCCAAAATCAGTTGTCGAAAATCTTTTTGAATTTTTCAAAAGTTTATGCTAAAACACACTAAAATCTTTTTGGATTTTCTGAAAGAAAATAACTAACGTCACTTGTAGAAACAAGAAAATGCAGAAATGAAATATTTACAGACCATATTTTTGTGAGTTTGTGCAAGAGGATCATATCAGTTTTTGAGACAAATCACCAACACCGTTAAGCTTCATTTCATTTTAAGTTTTAAACGATTCACTTAGATTGTCAGTATACTGGTCCACTTAAATTTTCACACAAAGTTCAACTGCTTCGAGATACGAAATTAATGTTTTAAGTACTTAAATTCAATCGCGTGTCCCACCTCAGAATATACTCCCGTATCCAGATCCTAATATTCAGTCTTACAGGTAATTATGACACAAATGATATCTGTACATAAATTAGGTAATGCGAGGGCCGAGGGATCTCAGGTCGATACTTCCGTATACGCAGAGAGATATCAGCTTCGACTTTAAGGAATGTCCCCTTTAGAGGATCTTTTAGCTACAACAGCAGCGACTATCAATTTTATTGTTTCATCTGCATGCTGAGGGTTTATGCTATGTTTCAAGCATTTGCGGAAAGTATTATCCAAGGACTAGGTCAGAACCATCGTTCAGCAGAAGTCCCGGAATAATACCCCAGACATCATTGAGTATAAAGACCTAGTATATCAGATTATGAGACCTTTCAAACGAGATTTCGGGGGTTACCCATATATCCGAGAGATGTTTCCCCACGATATAAGCAAGTTTGAAATTTAGGTTTATATCTCGTCACAATCTACTAAATGTGTAAAAACCTACTGGCATATCATCAGTGAGACCGTTTATCACTTTTTAACTTTCCATTTCTTTAGCATGTTGTGATCGTCCACTGATGTACTATCATTTCCTCTTTTATGCAACAAAACTCATTTTTCGATTTATCATGTTTTTGGCTTTTTCAAATTTTCAAATGTTTTTGGATTTTCTGAAAATTTCTTACTCCCCCTAAAATGCAAACACATTTTAGGAAATTTGAAAACAAACTGTACAAGAATATGGCAACTGATATCGAATTGCCTCAATTCTCCATCCACTTGGCATAAACAATCAGAACTCCTCCTCACAACAAACTATTTTCCCATTATGATCTCAAAACACTTAAGTTTGTTTTAATCAAAATGGTTGTTCCGAAAAATTAGTTTTGTTGATTTTGTAAACCATTAGTAGGTAAGGGATTTGGTTCATCACATTGTTTTTCAACCACTTGTAGGAAATCAGATACAACTTAATGTCCCTGATTTACCACTTGTAAGATCAATCTGATTCAAATTCTGAACCACTTGTAAAAATCACAAACATACAACTTAAACCTGTTTTTCAACCAATTTACCATCTGTTGGTTGAATTCTCAAGGTGCCGATTCCTACTCCTCGCTTACAAACCTGGGAGTTCCGGCAAGTCCTGCTTTTCAAAAACACATTTAACATGATAAATAATGATGCCGATTCATGATCCACGATTACCAACTTGGGATCTCCGGCAAGTCAGGTTTTTACTGTTTGAAAAATATATCCACCCAAGCCTGACCTTCCTTGGGTGTACCAACATTTTCTTCTTCATCTTTTCTTTCAGCGAACCTGTGAACCCTTCTTTTGGCAGCGTAAAATTCTTTAACACCTTTGGCCTTACCATTGACCATTTTTCCAAAAATGTGTTTCACAGTTCTGTTGAAAGCCTTATCAACATCAAATTTTTTCTTGTCAGAATAAAATTGATTTGAAATTTCTGTTTTTCCAACTTTCTTCATAAAATTTTCAGCACACAAAGGTGGAAAATTTTCATCATTCATAGTTGGAACTGATTTTTCAACTTTTTTCTCAACACGTGGCTCCTCTGATTTTGTGGAATCAGATTCATCACCAGAATTATTACCTGAACCTTTCACAACCCATTTTTGATTTATTACATTTTCTTTTCTTTTCAAAACACTCTTTGAACATTCTCCCTTCTCAAAGGTTGAATTTTCAAAGCCAGTAAATGGTTTGATTGTAAGTTCAGTTTTCTCCATGTAAGTCCTGTATAACCGGATCTTTCAATGATATCAAACAACCAATTGATTGTGCGGAATCCAATCAATTGGAGATTCAAGAATCAAAACGAAAAACTGAAAATACGAAAAACACGATACCGAATCACTTTCAAACTTGCACACGATTCTATTACTATCAACTAGCAAAACCGTCTGGTACAAGTTCCAACACCACCAAATCGCCTCTCTGACTCTCTGTAGGAAATTCTGAAACTATGAGGCTCTAAGAAGTTCAAAACCTAAAACAAGTTAGAAACTTGTTTATATACACAGACAAGCCCATCTCCCACATGGGCTCCCCTTGGGCCTGCTTGGCCCACATGGCCTAAAGCTTGGCCCAAGTGACCTATAAAGGTCCACAACCTAATATAAACTAACCCGGTAAGGCCCAGTTCGTAACCATAACCCGTTGTGTTAATTTGATGCGTCAGTCTCACACTTTAGGGCCTAACAATCTCCCCCTAGACTGATGCCATCAAATTGTCTTCATAATATGAATTCAGCAACATCTTCAACAAAGTCTATGGTTGTCTCTATGCTGCAGATGTTGTGGAAGTTCTTGACTTCTGAACTCTCAGCACTGGGTCTCTTTTCTTCAGCTCTTGTGGTTAGCTTCATATCAGGATCTCGATCAGCTTTGCTTGAAAATCTTGTTAAAAAGAATGTGAGAGGAGGATTCTCAACAACTCTTTTCTTCTTCAATCTTTTTCTTTCAAGCAGGTTCACGGTACTTCTTCAAATGCACTTTCACTGTCAGACGGTGTCTCGTATCCGGTTCTTCTGACTCAGGTACATCTTGTTGTTGTGCTGCTTCAGTCTTCTTCAGCAACTAACAGCATTTCAGTCTTCATCAACCCCTGTTCTTGATTGAAATCAAGTTCTGCACATGCTCACAAACTCATAAGCAAACATTTCTTATGCAACAGGGAGAGTACCATATGAATACCAGGTACATCCAAGTATTTGTACTCAGATTTCACAATTTAAATTCTTTCAACTTTTTATGATCAGTCAAATCTTCAAGAACGGTTATATATTTAATTTTTAAGAAAATAAATAAACACTCTATTTTTGGATTTTTTTTATAGAAAAACAAGACACTATTTTTGTATTTTTTTAATTTTTTTTAATTTTTTTTTAATTTTAACAACTAAAACAAATAAAAACTCAAAATATAAACAACTACCATAATATACAATTACAATTGCAATGGGATCAAAATTCGTTCTCAGGCAGACTAAGGAACACTTTTCAGTACGAGCCTAATCAAACTGGTCTATGCGATTGCCAATATGTTTGTCCACTTAAACTTTAACGCTCAACTTTCAATTTTTCAACTTCGTGATATGCTTTAGGTAATATTATACTATTATACCCGTGTGTCCCATTCCAAGGCATACCCCCACGATCAAGGTAAGCACAACGATTCATCGTAGCAGGTGAGTATACTGATGTCATCCTTTAAGATATCCTGACTGTGTCCAGGTCTGCATATAATCTATTTTATCATGTTATGATTTTTTAATAATGAACACCCAAATAAATACTAATCAAATCCTGGAAATATAAACAGCACACTCTATCATGCAAGTATCTTCCCTACCACATATTTCACAAGTCCAATCCAGATTTCTGAAATCTTAACTGGGAATAGATTGAGAAGAGAACAGAATAGATCTTTTGCAGAGATGGTATAATATACAGATCAAATGAGTTTTTCTCTGTTTGATATAGGTTTCTTGGGTTTCTTTTGGGCACTTGAGGGCCTCTTTCGGGTGTATTAGATCTATAGCTCGACAACGTACAGCTAGGTCAGCATGTATCTGGATGCAGCAGAAGTTGTCGTTGCCTAGCACCTCCAGGTCAGCATATATCTGGATGCAGCAGAGGAGGTACACGACTTTTTTCAGAGAAGATTTAAGAATCAGATCAAAATTGTGTGTATCGGGACAACATACTGACATTCAAATAGAAATGAGCTAATTCCAAGTGACTTTCTTTCCTGGGTTCATGTATAATTTTAGTTCTGAACAGAAAGACAGCCAAGATATCCCCGGATGATTCAACAATATAAAGACCCGAAACCTCAGATGTTGGCTATCTATCAACGCAAGATTTAAGACCATAAAATCATACACCGTTGGTATGTTACCCACATGGTACATAGTTCGTTATGTTTATATCACTTAGTATCTTTTATCATGTTGAGCGTCAAGCCTATCGACATATCGCAGTAGATCCTAGTCTTTTCAGCTATGGCACCTTACATGTGTTAGTCAAACCCTTTAACACGAACATTTATTTCACTTCCCATATCATGCAATCTTTCTTTTTGGCTTTTTCATTTTTCTAATGTTTTTGTATTTTTCTCATTTTCTCCCCCTAAAACCATACATATTTACTGCAAACTCTTTTTGTATTTTCTGAGTTTTCTCCTCCTAAACTCTATATCTATCTATATGTTCCTCTCCCCCCCTAAATTTGTGCATAAATCTTGTATTTTTGCGCAAATTTACCATTTACTAGAGAAAGGACAATTTATATACAAAGTATAAACTAAGAAAAAGAGAGAAAAATATTTTTGCTTAACCGTTCTGTCATCAGATTGAAGACTAATCAAAATTCAAATCAAAGTGCTGAATTTAAACGGTACCTTTTGCTGATCTTATCTTACTCCTCTAATCTCCTCTAAAGGAAACATATCATCTGTAAAAAAAATTTGAACTTTTTGCAACAGTGAAATGTTACCCATTTTTATCTCTGGAACAACCGCTATCAACATTCTAGAGATTGTCAACAGCTCCTCCTAAGTTGTTCCTGAAAGGTAAGAAGATTAGTAAGACATGGGTACCCAGGCCATCGTGGTCCTGGGATTTCCTGAAGCATCAAAGTAAGACACTTCCTTCAAACACAAGTCCCCTTTCGTTTCAAGGATTGGAGACATTGCTGCTTTGGATTTGGGTTTCCAAATCTGTTTCGGTTTAACAAACGTGTTTGTTTCCTTCGGTTGAGCAACTTTAGCTAATTCAGGCTTGTTAGTTTTAGAAAAACGTTTTTGTTCTTGAACAGCCTTGCGTTTGTTTTTAGCAGCGTTCCAATCCCCATCAGAAGGTTTAACCTTGGGATTCACATTCTTCATTGCCTTAGGTGATGAAACCTTCATTGGCTTGGAATGATAGTTACCCTTTGGTGTAACCCTCTGATTTTGCATATAATATGGTACGTAGGGACGATGTGTGCAGTTCCGAGCAATGTGACCAGCAATGCCGCAATTGAAGCATGTTTGTCTCTTAACGTAGAAGGCATTCTGATCAGCTTGTGTAGCTCTTGCAGACCCTGAAGGATGAACTGGTCCTTTCTGTGCTTGGTTTTGTTGCACATTTCTGACAAACGAGAATGAATTTGGATGTCTATACTTGTCATTTGCTGGGGCCTTCTGTGGTGGAGATTTCTTTTGATTCTTCTTGTTTTGTTTAGACTGCAAATCTTGTTCAAAATCTCACCAGTCTTTCCGAAAGCTTTGTTAGCACAGTCAAATGCATATTTCTCACATTTGCCATTACTGACTGGCTTAACAAAAGCATTTTTCACGTCACGAGTCTTTTGAGTACTATTCCTACCGGTTGAGGACTGTGGAGAGCCTGCTTGTCTTTGATGTTTAGGCTTCTTATTTCCGTGTCCTTTACCTGCTCGCTTCGGCTCTTGTTGCTTGATCTGAACCTTTTCATCACTAACCGAAGGTTCAGATTGTTCAGCTTGCGCACTTGGAGCCTTGTTCACGTTAGTCTTCACTTCTTCCTTCATGTCGTCAGCCTTGACAGAATCGGAGAATTCTGGTTTATCAGATGAAACACCAGAAACTTTAGTAGAAACTTCAGCTGAATCATTAGACGAATTATCAGCACAAGATGGTTCTGCACATGACACCCTTGAGCTGAATTCACTAGAATCAACTGAATCCAATTTCTCAGAATCAGCTGCTTCAGGTGATTCGCATTTGGAATCAGATGGTTCAGCTGGCTTATTCGTTTCGTTTGCCGATTCAGTCTCTGTTACGCAAGCATCAACGTTTTCGCCCAAATCATCAGGCCTGAAATTAATCATAGAGTGAAAAAATGAGCCAAAAATGTCACACACATGAGAACTTGATGCTTGTTCATCTCCAACGACACCTTCAACTTTAACTTCATCTGCAGGGGAAGACGAAGCATTAGGATCAAAATTACCCTTTGAAACAAAATTTACCGAAGGAGTCGCTCGTTTATCAACAGGTCTGCTGTTGCTTGATGACTTATTGTTTTTGGGACCATAAGTCATTTTACTTTCATTCATCAGCTCCTCCTCAGTCATTGGTAAATATGTATAATTGTCATTATAGGGAGGAGGAGCCTGATTAAAACCCAAACCACGCCCTTTCTTTTCCTTGTATGCGAGCTGTTGATCACACAAGTTTTTGACCAATTTGCTGGAAGAATCATACTTTTTAATGTTAAGTTCGTTAATTTGATATCTTTCTCTGATATCTTCCAGTTCTTTGATCAAAATGCATACCTTCTCCTGTGCCTCTAAGAAATGGGCTGTTTTTACACTTACATCATCCTTAAGTTTGATGATGTCTTTTCGCTGAGCTTCAATTTTATCTTTATAAAGCTTTTCATTCTTTGATAAAGTAAAATTTTTATTTTTTATGTCGTTGTAGTCTTGAATCAACTCAGCGTTGTGAAACCGATATGCCTCATTTCTTTCTCTACACTCAGGAGTGCAAAAGACAGAAAGTATCTCTTCACGATCACGAGTAATTTCTTGAGCCAGGGGTTTGTTAAACATAAATGCTGAATTTTGTGTGGATGAGCAAACTGCAGCAGATGTGTTGCCTTGAGTAGACTGTTTGTCAGCATTTTCATATGATTTGATGATTGAGATCAGCTCATCCGGCTTCATTTTGTAACAATCGGTTGTCACTATTATCTGATTAACATTGGTAAACCAACTACAGTTTGCCTGATCTGGAATCTCTTTTATAGCATCCAGAAGCTTTCTGTTGCTCATGCGAGTAGACACCACCATCTCTGCCTTCTCCATTTTAGAGAGCAGTTCAGCAAACCGGCCTGTAAGTGCTTCTATAGATTCACCATATGAGTATCTGAATCCTTGGAGTTCCTGCTCAAGCACCTCTCTCTTAGAAGACATTTTAAGATGTGATCCCCCAAAAATGTGCGTTTTAACTATTTCCTCAACACAAGCCCAAAGCGAGAACCTGAGTACTTGCTAACTCAAACCCTTTGCAGCCGAATAATCCCGCTTTCTGAACCGCACCTCAAAAATCTGTCAAAACTGTTATCACAAACAATTTTTTTTAATAGAATAAACTGATTATATTAAATAAAGATTAAGATTATTATTATTATTATAAAAAAACCAATGATTGAGTAATGATAACTAAATAAATATTATTATAATTATTATACTAAAATCAAAACCTAAGCTAAACGTCCCGTCACCGTCTTCGTCTTCACAAAACTATACCCACAAACCCTAATTTCAATTCTCATGCGCCACCACCTACAATGATAACGGAATAAATGGATATGAGCAGAGGCAATGGATGTGAAGGAGATGAAAATGAGATCAAGATTCACAGCGGTCGATAATGACGATGAACGGAGGACCGGAGGTGGTTAATGGTGGTGATTAACGATAGAAAAGATGAATGGTGATGAGTGATAATGAAGTTGTTGCAGGTGTTGCTCGGAGAAGGACGGAAGTCGACGAAGATGATGATAAACGATGACCGGAGACGGAGAGACGGAGAAGAAGATAGTTGCAGGTGATCAGGTGTATGGTAAGGGATTGATGGCTGCGACTCGAAAACGTCGGACTCGAAACCTTTGCTGATTGCGACTCGAGAACAGAAAGTGATGACTCGAGATCTCGATTGCGACTCGGAACCGAGGTTGTGACTCGAGACTTTGAAACCGTGAAGAGTCAAGACCGGTTGAAAAATGTGAAGTCGAAACCGTGATTGCGACTCGAGACGATGAAGCTTGAAGTTGAGTCGAGACTAATTGTTGATAACTCGAGACCTGATGAAGATGATGATGATGAATCGAGACCGTGTACGGATGATGAAGAGTCGAGTCCTGTGAGTCGAGACCGTTTGATATAAGATAACTCGAGACCAGTGACAAGATGAAATCCACTCGAGACCTTTTGAAATTTGAATTTGAATGTGATTGACAATGACAGCTGAAGCCCGAGATATTTGGAAACTTTTAAAAACAAGATAACTTTCAAAATTAAAGGATTATGATTGATATCAAAGAATTTTCGGAAAATATTATATTTAATCCTTTAACAACCTTTTCAAAATCTAAGCAGCAAAATATACCGATTTGTATAAAAATTCGATGAATGCTACCAAGAACACGAAGAACGCGATGAACACCGAACCAAAAATAACGAAAATCTTGAATCCTTGATATCACACCGAGCCTAGAAACAGGTTCTAATGGCTCTGATACCACTTGTAAGTCCCGTATAACCGGATCTTTCAATGATATCAAACAACCAACTGATTGTGCGGAATCCAATCAATTGGTGATTCAATAATCAAAACGAAAAACTGAAAATACGAAAAACACGATACTGAATCACTTTCAAACTTGCACACGATTCTATTACTATCAACTAGCAAAACCGTCTGGTACAAGTTCCAACACCACCAAATCGCCTCTCTGACTCTCTGTAGGAAATTCTGAAACTATGAGGCTCTAAGAAGTTCAAAACCTAAAACAAGTTAGAAACTTGTTTATATACACAAACAAGCCCATCTCCCACATGGGCTCCCCTTGGGCCTGCTTGGCCCACATGGCCTAAAGCTTGGCCCAAGTGACCTATAAAGGTCCACAACCTAATATAAACTAACCCGGTAAGGCCCAGTTCGTAACCATAACCCGTTGTGTTAATTTGATGCGTCAGTCTCACACTTTAGGGCCTAACACTCCACAACTTTCTCTTTCAATTTACCAGATACTTCCTGTTTTGGTTTGAATGTTTTCGGACAATTCCTAGCAACATGACCAACAATCTTGCACTGAAAACAGGTTCTGGTTTCTATCTTCTTTGGAACAACATTTTTCTTCAGTTCTTCTTGCTTCTTGGTAAGGAATTCCTGATTCGTCTGGTTTCTGAATACTTGTTCTTTCTCAGCCTCTGTCGTTTTCCCTGAAACAAATACAGTTTTTGGTTTATAAACTTTTTCATTTTTATAGTTTTTCGGTGGTACAAAACCTAATCCTTTCTTTTTGAAATTACGATTATAGTTTGGTTTCTTTTGGAAACTGTAACCATAATTGTAACCCATTTTCTTGTTAATTCTTTGTTGATCTCTTGAAGTGTATTGTTTAGGTTTTCCATTAAGATTTAAATCTTTTATTTCAGAAATATTAATTTCTGTAATTTTGAAAACCTGTTGAATCATTTCAAATCTGACACTTCTTATTGGAAAACTCTCATCAGAATATAATTTGTCAGAACCTTTCAAAGTATATGCTACTTTGACCGATTCATCATTCAAATTAGATTTCGATAACAAAAATTGTTTGTCATAAACCCGTTTGTCCTTTTTGATTGTATACTTTGACGCATCAGACTCAGACTTTGACTTTGACTCGGGTTTGAACTCCATGTTTGACTCCTCACTTTCATCTTTTTCTAACACTTGATCGACCACACTTTTTATCAACTTTGACTCATGATCAGTGTCAGACGATGTATATGTAACATCAATATTCTCTGGCAAGTTATCCAACAGCCCAGACTCCCATTGTAAGTTTATTGCCTTTTCGACTCTTTCGGAATTTGGATTTCGAGGTAAAAATCCATTTTCGACCGGAGGCGGACATCTAGTGTAGATCACACTTGGTTTCTTACCAGAAATCTTCACTTTATCTTTGTCTTCTATCACAGATTTCTCTTCTTCTGGAGTCTTTACTTCTTCAAAAGTCTTCAAATTCTCCACCACAGGATAAATCCTATCAACAACAAAAGTAGAACATGAGTAACTTTCTAATAACTTGTTGACTCTCTCAGTTTCTATCTTTTGTGTTGCCAACTTCAACTCCAGATCAGCACATTTCTTTATGTGAAAGTTGACATCATCAAGTTGTCTCAGGTATGCTATCTTCAGCGTATTCATTGCCATAACTTGTTCACCGTTTGAATCAGTATACTTGTTGATTTCTCTGTTCATTGTATCATAGGATTCTTTCAATCTGTTTATGTTGTGTAGCAACTCATTGTTCTGCTTGATTAAAAAATCACAATTCATGCACTTTTCAGAAACTTTGACAGGCTCTACATCAACTTTGACTTCAAATTCAGGAACCTCTTTGACTGTTCGGTTTGATTGTAAAAATTCAGCTCTTCTCTTTTTCTCAGCTTTAGCTTCAGCTTTTAATCTCTCTTCCTCTTCTTCTTCTTCTTCTTCTTCTTCTTCAAGCTTTCTCCGTCTTGCTTCAGCAGCTTCCATTACTTTTCTGCACTTTTCGGCACATTTCAGATCGTAGGCATTTGCAATGCAAGCTTTAACATTTGAAATGTCTTGATCTGGGCAAAAATCGTCCCAATTGAAACCTTCAGCTAACTTTTCATCATCTTGTTCTACCAAACACACTTTGCTGTTTGTTGGAACATATTTATCCCAGCTAAAATTATCATATTTGCCCTGATTGACTAGACACGCTCTTTTTGAACCTTCAATCACATCTCTCCCATGTGCAGTTTGTGCCTGATGCGATGCTGGTGGTGTGATTTGATGATAAATCGCCTTTTTGTGATAATCGTTGTTTCCAAAAGGATTCTGTGCTCCAGTAGCTTCACGATTTTTGCACTCTCTCTTGAAATGCCCCTTTTCCCTGCAACGAAAACATGTAACTTTAGATTTATCAAAGCCTAAATTTGAAACGCTTGCATCAAGAAAATCATTTCTTCCCGTAATTTGTTTAAACTTCTCAGCTCTTCTCATTACACTGACCATGCACCATTTAATATCCATCAATTCCATTTCCTCAGCATCGATTTGATCGTAATCCTCTTTCGTGAGCATTGGATTACCGATCTTTCCGGCCACAAAACTACTATATGACTCTAACACCATTCCCAACAAAGACATTTGATTTTTGGCAACTTCTTCAGAATAATCTTGATCACTTTCAAGATTTAATACAATATTGCATTGAAGTTTTCTTCCATTCTTTGTTGCAGAAATGTTTGGATCGAATGATGAAAATCTAGTGTTGCTTGATCCCTGGGATGATTTCTTTTCTGAAGAATCTTTTGCACTGTAAGCAGTTTCGACTTTTGGAGAAAAATTTGACTTTTCGTTGACACCACCTTTGTAATACAAGCTGATATCTTGTTCTCCATCGTAGTTCTTCATCCTGGCAATCTTCCTCTGCTCCATCTCTTGAGCTTCCAAATGTTTGATGAAGTCTCCCAGTGTCATGTTTTTATAATCTTTTCTGTTGGATCTCAGCATCACCAAAAACGTTCCCCAAGTTTCATGAGGTAGTGCATCTGCAAGTTTTTCAATTAATTCATCAGTATCCTTTTTAATACCAAGTTTTGTCATATTTCTCACCAAGTTACAATATCTATCAATTATTTGCTTGGTGTTTTCAGATTTTAAACCACGGAATAAATCAAACTCTTTCTTCATGAGAGACATCTTGTTTTTGAGCATATCATCACTTCCAACAAATTTTGCTTCCAATTCTGTCCAAATTGAATAAGCAGTTCCATCATGTTGAAGCAATATCAAGATATCTTCTTTTATCGCTTGCTGAAGCAGACTCACCATCAATTTCTCATCCCTATATTTCTTTTTATCTTCAGTACTCATTTCCCTAATTGTTTGCTGAATATTATTCGTTGTGGGTCTAACATATGGTTCTTCAGTGTGTTCCCACGCATCCAAATGATAAGCTTCAACCCAATTCCCAAACCGTTCAGACCATGCTTTGTAATCATCAATATCCATGAGTTTGGGTGGTTTCTGAGACGTCCCGATTTCATTTTCATGCAAAGCACTCTGAGTGATTGTAATTGGACTAGCAAAAGCATTGTAGAACTCGTTCTCCATGTTTCGAATTTTCAAATGAGCTGTATCACCTTGTAAAATACCTGACAACACAAACAAAACAAACTATCAGTTTAAACGCACTGAATATATAAAAATGTGTATGACGATTGAATTGATCTAGGACTCGTGTCGAAGACTCGCGGACTCGTTTAATGAATTCTGATATGAACACTGAATGAATAGACCACAACTAATGAACTACAAGATATGGACTTAGAGTGAAACTGTTGTAATATACTTTGTGCCGCAAAACAATGAGCCGGTTGTAATATGCAATCTCTGATTGGGTCTAGAGATTGACAGTGGGCCGAATGTCAATTGAATAAAAAATTGTAACCCAAGTGACTAATGTCGATAAAGAATCACATGAGCCGAACTAATGACTGACACATGCAATGTTTCCTTTGACCAATGATTATAACCACCTGACAACACACTCCACTTAGCCGACTATATCAACTTTTACAAAAATCTGATTGGACCGCAACTATGATGAAACTTGGTCCAAGAACTTTGTTTATACACTAAATGTTCACATGCATTTCTTGGAACAAGCATTCACATGCACTGTATTGGAAATTGAACCCAATTGCCTTTGATCAGATCACATGCAAACTAATATCAATTTACGAGACCTGTGACAGACACCTATCACATGATCATTTTTAATGTTTCAAGCGGTGAACTTTTTCAAGCGGTCATAACGTTTTCAAGCGAGCAAACTATTACAAGTGGTTAGATGTTTTCAAGCGAACAGCCATTTTCAAGCTATCATACGGTGAAAACTCAAGCGAGCAACAGTTTCAAGCTACCACAGTGTATTTTCAAGCGACCAGACTGTTTGAATCGAACACAACTAAAATTTTCAAGCGATCAGGCAAGTTGAAGCGAACTAAGCTGTGTGTTCGCTTGAAATGTTGATGACATCAGCAATTTCGAACCAATTTCAAGCGAGCAGATGATTATAACCCGTTTTTAAGTTGATTTTAGTGCTGAAACTTTCCAGGATTCATTAATACATGATTACGCACAATATATGAAAGTTTGAGCCGTTTTTAACCGTGAAAAATGTTTGAATTTGAAAAAGAATGGTGTAGGATCAGAAATAGTAACGAAAACAGGCTGTTTTTGCGAAATCTCTTCCTCCTGAGCTCTGATACCACTTGCAGGATCGGTTTGTGACCCAAACGAGTCGTTCAGAAGAGATTAAATTCTTTTCAGAGGCGAAAACTAAGAAACGGATGTCGAAACAGCTTGAATGTCACTTTAAATCTCTTGTATATTGATTTATCAACGATTACAAGCACAAAATATACCGGCAACACTTCGGTACAAGTTACAAGGCTCTGATCTGTTTTACTCGCTTCAAATGACAAATGAACCTATATATAGCCTATGCTTGACCGCTTGAAATGAACATGTACATGTTCAAGCGGTCACACTGTTCAAGCGGTCACAACAAGAATCTTTCAAGCGAACAAGACAAATTACATAAAATCGATTTTGTCTTCAATCCGAACATGTAATCTGTTTTGTCTTATATGAATATCCATTTTCGTTTCATATGTTGATGTAGAATGATGTCATGAGTGTGATGTCATCATTAAGAATGATAACATTATGCTTGTTCCGAACCGCAACGAATCTGAGACTCGATATAAAACGAAGACGATAGATGAATGCACCAACAAACAGGAAACAAGTGTGGGGGAGTCGGACAACTGGTCAATCGGATGGTAGTCCGATCGGACGGCTGGCCGTTCGGCTGACTGACTGCTCGGACGGCTGTCCGGTCGGTTGATAGGCCGATCGGATGGCTGTTCGAGTGGATTGTTTCTTCCTTTGGGAAGGATGTGTTTGTGTATGATGGCTTGACCTTTGAAGTTTTCGTTGTAGCATTTTGAAAACATTGAAGTACCTTTACCTTTCAGGTCGGTCGATCGGACGGCTGTCAGATCAGCTGGCAGCCCGATCGGTTAGGCATTCAACAGAATTTCAAGGTTCTGCCTTTGGATCGGACAGGTGTTCGATCGGACAACAGGTGTTCGATCGAACAGGTGTTCGATCGGTTGGCAAGTCAGCAAGTCAAAGAATTTAATGAATGCAGTGGATCGGACAGGTGTTCGATCAGACAACAGGTGTTCGATCGGACGGGTGTTCGATCGGTTGGCAAGTCAACAAGTCAAAGACCTTAAATGAAATGTAAAGTGTGGTGTAGTGGATCGGCTGGTTGATCGATCGAATAGCACAACTGCTGTTCTATCAGACAACAAGGTGTCACTTGATCGGACGACTGTTCGATCGGGTGGCACTTCGAGTGCTTTGAACATGTTGAAAATCGATCAAGTGTTGAAGCATAGTATCTCATGATCCGAAGAGTAATCCGATCGGACAGTAGTTCGATCGAACAACAGTTCGTTCAATATTATTCTTCAAAACAATTTGATTGTGGGGGACCATGTGCTAGCCGATCGGCTGGCCAGTCGATCGGCTGACTATCCGATCGGCTGGCTGTCCGTTC
The DNA here is from genome assembly GCA_030545235.1 of Helianthus tuberosus. Taxonomy (NCBI): domain Eukaryota; kingdom Viridiplantae; phylum Streptophyta; class Magnoliopsida; order Asterales; family Asteraceae; genus Helianthus; species Helianthus tuberosus. The sequence goes on from CM060384.1 coordinate 155,512,564, forward strand.
GGGCAGCAGTCCGATCGGTCAGCGTTCTGACCTGATCAGTCCTTTCGTCTAACACTTGGCCGTTCTGTTTGTTTATTGTTTTACCGAGGTACTTTGACAGCGAGTGAAACCATAGGTGCCTCGTCCTCACTTGGTTTACCGGGTCGGACAGGAATCACCCAAATCCGGTCGGATGGTCTGTTTGGAACGAAGTTTAACGTTTACCCGAAGTCGGTTAACCTTGTGGATAGAATCCAGATCTTGAACCGTACAACCACCTAAGTGATTTGTAAACCGGCTCAGGTTCCGTTTCTACCGGTTTGGAGTCATAGAGTGAAAAGAGTTGGGAGAAAGTTGGAAAATCCAGCTTCCAATCCTTTTCACCGTGGTTATCTTTAGATCTATTAAAGATCCTTGTTTGTTCATGTGGAAATCGGCTAGATCCAAGTCATTCTTGGTGGATTGAGGCCAAAACATGAAGTTCTTCAAGAACTCATGATGACATCATCCTAGAACACTTGATTCTTGATGATTTCACGGTTAAAAGTTTACATTTGAAAGGTAGAAAGGTGTAGGAGTGTGTATTGATTAAGAAAGTACAAGATTTAGGACGAAAACTTACCGGAATCGAGAGAAATCTGAGAAAAGGTGGGTTGAGCGTGCTGGTCGAACAGAGGTTTCCAAAAGTGGTAAAGTATGACAATGACAGGGGTATTTATAGGATGACAAAAGAGGAAAGGGCTGGCCGATCAGCTGGCAGCTCGATCGGACAGCCTGTCCGATCGGACAGCAGTCCGTTCGGCTGGCCGTTCGATCGGCTGGGAAGCCTGATCGATCGGTCACCCTTTTTGAGTGTTTTGTGCGACGATTTCTGATATTTCGATTTCGATTGCGGGCGGTTCGATACGATAGGGTTTCCTAGTCAAATTACTTTCAGTCCCAACTACTTCGTGTCTCACGTAATCTCTTTTCCACTATCTATCCTAGTTCGATTGTGATTCGAGTTCGAGTTTGATAGCATTCGAGTTCGATTGAGTTCGCTTGATTACACATCACAACATAAATAAACATGCACAGGTAACACGTAAGGTACACACACGTATAAACAATAAGTAAAATACATAGTTCGAGTTGCGGTTCGACGTCGATTCGATTAGCATAGCTTGATTATCCGTTGATTAACTTTATCGCATTGTTACTTCCTATAGTTCATAGTCGTAGGTCGATTGAAATACGGTTAACACTCATCGATTATTGCATTGAACAACACTTACTCCACATAATATAAATAAAATAAAGACATTTCTACAAGTCAAGTTGCGCGAAATCGGTCTTTGACTTTGACCTTGACTTTGACTTTCACTTACGAAAACACGGGGTGTTACAGATACGGTCCCTCCCACTTTGGGGTCAACTTTCCAGGAGCCTCGACGCGACTTGCATCGTTGTTCCGGAGCACAAAATCTCCAACTTTGAATTTATAAAGTTTGGCACGGGCATTGTAGTACTTTTCGATCTTCTTTTTGTACCGTGCTTCTTTGATCGCAGCTATGTTCCGATGTTCTTCCAATAAATCGAGATTGGATCGGAGCTCCTGATCATTTTCCTCCCAGTTTTCGCACCTTTGATTTGGGAGTCCGATCTCTGCGGGAATCACAGCTTCAGTACCGTACGTAAGACTAAATGGTGTTTCTCCGTTGCTTGTCTTGTGTAGGGTTCAGTGAGCCCACAACACGTTCGGTAACTCGTATGCCCATCCTTTGCCTTCGTAACCAAGCCTTCTTTTTAACTCGTCGACTATTCGGCGATTTATTTGCTCGACATGTCCATTACCCTGGGGGTGAGCGACCGATGAGAAGACTTGGTTAATTTTCAGATTCTGACACCACCGCTTGAATGGGTTCTCCGCAAATTGTTTTGCATTATCACTCACTATGTATAGCGGGAGACCGAAGCGACACACAATCTGCTCCCAGAAGAATCTTGTTACATTATAGCCAGAGATAACTGTGAATGGTCGAGCTTCCACCCACTTGGTGAAATGATCTACTGCCACTAGCAGATACTGAGCGCTTTCGCTCGATCGTGGGAAAGGTCCGACTATATCAACGCCCCACTTTTGAAAAGGCCATGCGACAGTTACGGGGATCATCTCATTCTTCGCTCGAAGGCTTATCGGTGCGTGCTTCTGGCATTCATTACATTGCTGGAGTTCTTTTACTGCGCTTTCGTGCATTCCGGGCCAATAATACCCTGCGTTTTTTACCTTTGTTATGATCATTTTTGGTCCGACATGGATACCGCAAATGCCATAATGTACTTCTCTGATGATGTAACTAGCTTGTTCTGGATCGAGACATTTTAACAGAGGGCCGAGGAAAGTCTTTCGGTACAAACCCCCTTCTTGGATTTGGTATTGAAGTGAATTGATCTGGATTTTTCTGGCCTCCGCCTTATCAATCGGCAAAACTTCATGCACCAAGTAGTTGATTATTTGAGTCATCCAGGTTTGTGGCGGAGCTTCCACTTGCATGACCTGTGGAGTGGCAATCGAAGGTGCAGTCAGTACTTCGACCCGTACCTCTTTAGCAAGATGGCTGAATGACACAGATGCTAATTTGCTTAAGGCATCGACCTTTTGTTTTTGCTACGGGGAATGTGCTCGATTTTGCATGAGTCGAACAACGCCATCGCTTGCTTCACTTGCTCTAAGTATTCGACCATGTTGGCTTCCCTTGCTTCATACTCTCCGTTTACTTGATTTGCTATGAGTAACGAATCAACATGGGCTACAACATTTTTTGCTCCAACTTTTGCTGCTAAACGCAAGCCAGCCAGTAATGCCTCATATTCAGCTTCGTTATTGGAGCTCTTGAATTCTAAATGGAGTGCATATGTCATATCCATGCCATCAGGATCGGTAGGTATTAAACCAGCTCCCACACCCTCGGCACTCGAAGCTCCATCCGTATACACAGTCCGGGGTTTGTTCGGAGCTTGCTTCGTTCCTTCCACTTCCTTGTCCTCCGGCATTTCGACTAAGAAATTAGCTATCACCTGCCCTTTTAATGGACCCTTGGTTTTGAAGGTGATGTTGAAAGCACCCAGCTCGATCGCCCACTTTGCCATGCGACCTAAGACTTCGGGTCGTCAGAGAATGTGCTGGATTCTTTGATCTGTTCGGACCTCAATTGGGTGGGCTTGAAAATATCGGCGAAGCCTTCTTGAAGCATGGACCAATGCCAGAGCTAATTTTTCTAGATTTGGATACCTTGTTTCGTAATCTTTCAACGTTCGACTTACATAATAAATAGGGATCTGAGCTTGGGTTCGATGGGCGACCAGAACCGCGCTGATGGCGCCGCGTGATGTGGCCAAGTATACTGTTAGCACCTCGTCTTCTTCCGGTACGGTGAGAGTTGGCAGTGTGCCCAGATAAACTTTGAGTTCTTCAAAAGCTCGCGCAACTTCTTCGGTCCATTTAAATTCCGATCCGAAGCTCTTTCTAAGTACGTCCATAAATGGGAGGGATCTGTCTGCTGTTTTCGACAAGACCGGTGGAGAGCGGCCAATCGTCCGTTTAAGGACTGAATTTCTTTAACTGAAGTTGGAGGCTTCATGGTAAGGATATCATCTATTTTGTCGGGTTGGCTCGTAAGCCTCGCGATCCGACCATGACACCTAAGAACTTCCCTCCTCTACCCCGAACGTACATTTTTTGGGGTTTAATTTCATATTGATGCTTCGGAGTCGTGTGAATGTTTCAAGTATATCTTTCAACATGGCCTCTTCATCGTGACTTTTGATCACGATATCAACAACGTATACTTCCAAATTTCGCTCAATCTGAACCTTGAAAGCTTTGTTCATTAGTCGCTGGTACGTGGCGTCGGCGTTTTTCAGGCCGAAGGGCATCTTCGTAAAACAGTAAACTCCCTCATTAGTAGCGAAGGCTGTCTTTGTCACGGCCCCCGTCCCGGTTTTACCCGGTCCAGGAGCCGCGGGACAGAAACCCGTGGTATTTAAGTTTATAGCGGAAGTCTAGCAGGATCGTTTTAAACTTGAAAATGCCCGATTATTTTATTTCATAATTCAGGATAAACCCCGTAATTTACAATAGAGGAATTTCACAAGGAATTCCCTGATTTTACAAAACATGTTTATTTATTTATTTGAGCCACTACTTCAAGCGTGTTAGTGCTCCGTAGCACTTTTCCTTGATTCACAGTAGGTCACCTGAAACATGTTTGAAAAATATTTTATCAGCGGGGAAATACTGGCGAGTCACTCAATTTGATAAAACGACACATAGTTATAAATTACAGCATAAGAGCGATTACAATGGCTTCTATCTTATTTTTATCTGGCGCCGTGTCACCTCCTGGTGACGATGGTCATACCACTATTGGGTCCTTTCACCCAAGTAGTCATGATTATCACTGTTAGGATTTATTAGCCTAACCGTGAGAAATTAGTAATCTGCACAATACCCCACTAGCCAGTGATTCAAGATAACCACAACTTAATCCCTGTAATTATAACTTTTGAAAACAATTTGAGTCTTGTAAAACATTGTTGATAAAAAGAGAATGACTCACATTGTAAGTTTAAACGGGCAGAGTTTAGCCTACTGATGAGCCTTGTAACCTAATTTAAATAAAAATGCACACGAACTAGGTCAGTAACTTAATACAGCATTTACGATAACTCACGAGATTAAAACCCTCACGACGAATGACAAAGTGCAATACTTAAACATCCATCGAATTCACGACGAATGACAAAGTATAGCCCTAATGTGGGCGGCACTTAAACATCCATCGGATAGTTTCAATCGACCGGACATTGAATCGTAGCAGTGATCGAGTTATTACCCCTGTTATCGCGGCAGCGTTTCGTGCTGTGTGTGTGTTTTTGGAGTAATCAGACAATATCTCAATGTACAAAATGAGTTTTTACGTCGAACCAACGCCAGAATTCAAGTGCCAAACTCCCCTACTTATACTGGAAAAACAGCTCCCTCGCGTGGCGCGAGGGGCTGTCGCGTGGCGCGAGGGGTACCCCCCTAGCATAGGGTAGCCCCATGTATTCCTAGCCTAGCTGAGTCAGTCGTTCGACGAATTTTGCAATTGACAAGAAACTATTTAGATAATATCGACTAGGAAATACCCCCCCCCCCCTGAGTTTTAGGGGCTCTGACCCTAGTTCCGATTGTTCTGAAAATTTTAGGGGTCATGCAATATTTCTTGGGGGTCTTAATTAGGGTTTCCTATTTGACAAAATAAAATAAGAAATAGGACTTTTGGGTGAGAGTTGTTACATCCTCCCTACCTTATTAAAATCTCGTCCTTGAGATTTACTGGAACAAGTAGGGGTACTTTCGCTTCATCTCTGATTCCAGCTCCCAAGTGTACTCAGGTCCTCTCTTTGAATCCCATTTGACCTTAACCAGCACTAGTCGTTTGTGTTTGAGAAACTTGACCTTTCTGTCTTCTATCTGCAGTGGTTTCTCCACAAATTTTAATTTCTCATTTACCTCTACATCTTGAAGAGGTACTACCAGGGATTCGTCAGATAGACATTTCTTGAGGTTGGATACATGAAACACGTCATGTACTCTAGCTAATTCTTCTGGTAGTTGTAAGCGATAAGCAACTGGTCCTATTCGTTGGATTACTGGGAATGGTCCTACTTACCTTGGACTTAGCTTTCCCTTTTTACCGAACCGAACTACTCATTTCCAAGGAGAAACTTTCAAAAGTACCTTGTCTCCAACTTGAAATTCCAGCGGCTTGCGTCTATTATCGGCATAACTCTTCTGGCAATCTCGAGCCGTATTTAATCTTTCTTTGATTTGAGTGATTTTGTCGGTAGTTTCTTGCACGATTTCAGGTCCTGATAATTGCCTTTCTCCTATTTCTGCCCAACAAACTGGAGTTCTGCATTTTCTTCCATACAGTGCTTCGAATGGGGCAGCTTCATTGCTTGAATGATAACTATTATTATAGGAGAATTCGATTAAGGGTAGGTGGTCATCCCAATTTCCACCAAAATCTATAACACATGCTCGGAGCATGTCTTCCAGGGTTTGAATCGTCCTTTCACTTTGTCCGTCTGTTTGGGGATGGTAAGTTGTACTTAGATTTAATCGTGTCCCCATGGCTTCTTGGAAACTTGTCCAGAAGTGTGAAGTGAAACGACTATCTCTATCCGATACAATAGAGAGTGGAACTCCATGTAAGGATACTACTTCGTCTACGTACAACTTTGCTAACCTTTCCATGCTAAAGGTTTCTTTCATGGGTAGAAAATGAGCTGATTTGGTTAATCGATCCACAATTACCCAAATCGCGTCATTACCTTTTCTGGTTTTGGGTAACTTGGTAACAAAATCCATGGTTATTAGTTCCCATTTCCAAACAGGCATTTCTAATTGTTGGAGTAACCCTGAAGGTTTCTGGTGTTCTGCCTTAACTTGTGAACAAGTTAGACATTTAGATACATATCTAGCTATGTCCTTTTTCATTCCTATCCATCAGAAATTATTTCTTAAATCTTGGTACATCTTATTATTTCCAGGGTGCATGGTATACCTAGATTTATGGGCTTCCTCTAAAATCTTATTTCTTAATTCTCCTTGCTTAGGTACCCAAATTCCTTTTTTTTTGTGGAATCTACAAATTCCATCAGTTCCTTGTTCTAATTCTTTTATTCGTCCCTTCATTCTTTCAGCATCATCCTTGATTGTTGTTTCCTGAACATTCTTCAGTTGTTCCATTAAGTCTAATTGTAAACTTAATCTAAGAGCACGAACTCGCTTTTTCTTTTCATGATACTTACGACTTAAGGCATCTGCTACTACATTTGCCTTTCCTTCGTGATATTGAATATCACAGTCGTAGTCACTTAAGATTTCCATCCATCTTCTTTGCCTCATGTTTAATTCTTTTTGCCCAAATATGTATCTTAAGCTTTTATGGTCTGTATAGACAGTAAACTTACTTCCATACAGATAGTGTCTCCAAATCTTAAGGGCAAAAATTATGGCTCCTAATTCTAAGTCATGAGTCGTATAGTTTTCTTCGTGCTTTTTCAATTGCCTTGATGCATACGCAATTACCTTCTTGCGTTGCATTAGCACACATCCTAATCCTAGCTTAGATGCATCACAATAAACTTCAAAATCTTCTGTCCCTTCTGGTAAGGCGAGAATTGGGGCGTTTGTTAATCTTTGCTTTAAAATCTTAAAATCCTCTTCTTGTTTAGGTCCTCATTCAAACTTAACTGATTTACAGGTTAGCTTAGTTAATGGTACAGCTATTTTGGAAAAATCCTTAATAAACCGTCTATAGTATCCGACTAATCCTAGAAAACTTCTAATTTCCATAGCTGATTGCGGAACCTTCCATTTGGTAATTGCTTCTATTTTGGAAGGATCTACGTGAATACCTTCGTGATTCACCATGTGTCCTAGGAATTGTACCTCCTGTAGCCAAAATTCACACTTCGAGAATTTGGCGTAAAGCTTCTCTTTTCTTAACAAGGTTAAGAGTGCATACAAGTGTTCACAATGCTCGTCCTGACTTTTGGAATAAATGAGTATATCGTCGATGAAGACAATTACAAATTTATCCAAATACGGTTTACAGATCCTATTCATCATGTCCATAAATGCTGCAGGAGCAGTTGTTAGTCCAAAGGGCATGACTATAAACTCGTAATGACCATACCTAGTTCTGAAAGCAGTTTTAGGTATGTCTTCTTCCTATACCTTCAATTGATGATATCCGGAGCGTAAATCTATCTTAGAAAAATATCTAGCTCATTGAAGTTGATAAAAAAGATCATCAATCCTAGGTAATGGGTATCGATTCTTAATTGTAACCTTATTTAATTCCCTATAATCGATACACATTCGCATCGAACCATCTTTCTTCTTTACGAACAACACTGGAGCTCCCCACGGGGTTGAACTTGGTTGTATGAATCATTTGCTTAGTAATTCATCTAACTGCTTTTTCAACTCTAGCATTTCAGTGGGTGCTAACCGATAAGGTGCCTTGGCTATCGGTGTAGTTCCAGGAATTAGATGCATTCTAAATTCTACTTCCCTATCGGGTGGTAGTCCAGGTAGTTCTTCCGGAAATACGTCCGGGTATTCTGATACTACTGGAATTTCCTTAAGTTCCTTACCCTTAGTGCTAATGATTACCGAAATCATATACACTATTCCTTGCTTTCGTTCATAATTAGCAGCTTTCATTATTGAAATGAACTTCATGGGTTTACGCGGCTTATCCCCTGTAATCATAATTACTTCTCCTGTGGTTGTACGAATTTCTATGGAGCTTTTATCACAAAGGATTCGAGCATGGTTGGCTACTAACCAATCCATTCCTAACACGACATCGACTCCAGCTAAATTCATGGGTAAAAGGTTTGCAGAAAATTTATGGCCTAAGAGTTCTATCTTTCCTTCTCGCAAAACCTTATCTATTTTAACATAATTCCCATCTGCCGTTTCGACTGTAAAAATCTGCCTAAGGTTGGTTAAGGGTAAGTTAAGAGCTTGGCAGAATGAAGTATTTATAAAACTTTCGTTTGCACCAGAGTCAAATAATACTTTGGCATAAACGTCATGAACTAGGAACGTACTAGCTATCACGTCAGGGATTAGCTCTGCTTCCTGAGTAGTCAACTGGAAGGCTCTTACGTTTTTCTTGGGAGTTCCTTCTGCAGGTTTGGTTTTGTTATCAGCGGGTTTGATTAATTTCGGGCGGTCTGGCCTAAAATGTCCAGCTTCTTCGTAGTTGTAGCAGATTGTTGCTTTCTTCTTCCTGCAATCTCCTTCTTGATTCCCCGGAATTTTGCAGAAATTGCAATACCCTTTGCATTTTCCAAAATGCTTTCTTTTGCAGGTATTGCAAAATGGAACAGTGGAAGATTGCCCAGTTCCCTTTTTCTTGAAATTACTACTGTTACCCACACGGAATCCTTGGGTAATCTTTTGGGCCACTTCCTTCTTCCGGTTTTCTTCTCTTGTGTGTACCAGCCCGTCAGTTAGGGTGTTAGCTAATTCCACCGCATCGTCAATAGTGCGTGGTCTCGCAGCTTTAACGATATCACGGATTTCGCCAATCAATCCCCAAATATAGCGGGAAATAAGTACCGGTTCTGGCGAAGCCAGGGTTGGTACGACTCTAGCATACTCGAAGAATGTCGAAGTATACCCTCGACAGTCTACATCCACCATCCGGTGGTTCAAGAATTTATTCGCCATTTGTTCTTTCTCATATTCGGGACAGAATTTTCTTTCCACGAGCCACTTAAATTCTTCCCAACTCATGGCATAGGCCATGTCACTTCCCTTGGCTTGTAACACCGTATTCCACCATTCTAGCACCCCTTCTTTAAAAAGATGCGACGTGTAGATGACCTTGTCTTCTTCGGCACACTTACTTATTTTGATTACTGCTTCGGTTTTCTCTAACCAACGCAGTGCAGCAGTTGCCCCTTCATTGCCTGCGAACTCGACAGGTTTACAAGCAAGAAATTCCTTATAAGTGCAACCAGGCGTTGCAGCTTTCATTCTCTTAAGTATTGGGGCATGAATCAAGTTGTCGTTATCGCCACCTCCGTTAACACTATTACTGAAATCATCGTCGCGCATGCGCTTACTAGGATGAGCTTGTGAAGGCTCAACAGGACCTTTAACCGCAACGAGGATTGCCGGAATAGCATTGGCTATTCCTTGAGCAACGATATTCTCGATATCTTGTCTATTGAGGAAGTGATCCTCATTGTTTTGCTCAGATTGGTTAATCTCGTTAACTGGTTCATTATCAGCATGTTCCATCGGGTAATTAATAATATATATAAGTTATTAATACAAAATAATTAAAAATCTAACACAACAAAACAATCGCATATAATCATGTTAATACGTATAGCCAAAATTGTTGATTTTTTGACTTCCATATTTTTATATATTACTATGCATCAGTACACACCAGTTATCTTACAAGAGTTTTATTTTAAGTTATTTTACAGAATTATATTTTTGTTAATATTTATTATTATTTTGTTATTATACAACCACAACCACACCATCACCATCTGCTGGCATCTCAGAAGCGACGTCCCCTCTCGTCGTACTTCCAGGAGATCTGTTCTCCCACCTCCTGGATTCGATTCCCTGCGTCCACCAGCTCTTCGCCAAAATGGCGGAGTTCAGCCAAGTTCTCATTGCTCATCGGTGGGTTTGGTGTAGGTTCTGGGTTAAACTGAGGGAAAAAGGTATAAGGGTTATTTAAGAGATTCTGGAACTGCCAGTCATTGGTCCACCATTCTTCCATTTCTCCTAGAGGTCTGGTATTGACAAGGGGATCTGGAATGGCCGGTTCCAAATTCACTGGAAGTTGGGTTTCAGCAGGATAAGTGAAGAGGTTTTCATTGACAGGCTTAAGGATATCACAGTCTGCAAGTTTGCGGTCCAATTCTTCCCACAGTGGCATTTCCTCGGCTCGCCTGGAGCTTTCCCCGATCTCTATTCCCTTTCCTTTATCCATGGGATCCTCCGTCTTAGCAACTTTCTTAGTTGCTGGTTTCTTCCTGCGTACTCGCCTCCAGCCCACGAATCTTCTTCTCTTCTTTGGCTTTGGTTTATCCGGAGGTTGGGCTTGGAATTCCATAGGTTCATCAGTGTCGGTCAAATAACCGGAAAAGTCTCTGGAAACTTCCACATTCACAGAATGAAGATTGAGATTCTGAAGAACTTCAGACAACTCATTCATGCTGTTTAGCAGATATAGAGAAAACACCCAAAATGCTAAGTTAAAATTTTTGTAAATTAAATTTTCACAGAATCACAGAATGGCAATCAGTAAAATTAAGTATTTGTAAATACTTAATTGGCTTAAATAAGTGGCTCTGATACCACCTTTTTCTGTCACGGCCCCCGTCCTGGTTTTACCCGGTCCAGGAGCCGCGGGACAGAAACTCGTGGTATTTAAGTTTACAGCGGAAGTCTAGCAGGATTGTTTTAAACTTGAAAATGCCCGATTATTTTATTTCATAATTCGGGATAAACCCCGTAATTTACAATAGAGGAATTTCACAAGGAATTCCCTGATTTTACAAAACATGTTTATTTATTTATTTGAGCCACTACTTCAAGCTTGTTAGTGCTCCGTAGCACTTTTCCTTGATTCACAATAGGTCACCTGAAACATGTTTGAAAAATATTTTATCAGCGGGGAAATACTGGCGAGTCACTCAATTTGATAAAACGACACATAGTTATAAATTACAGTATAAGAGCGATTACAATGGCTTCTATCTTATTTTTATCTGGCGCCGTGTCACCTCCTGGTGACGATGGTCATACCACTATTGGGTCCTTTCACCCAAGTAGTGATGATTATCACTGTTAGGATTTATTAGCCTAACCGTGAGAAATTAGTAATGTGCACAATACCCCACTAGCCAGTGATTAAAGATAACCACGACTTAATCCCTGTAATTATAACTTTTGAAAACAATTTGAGTATTGTAAAACATTGTTGATAAAAAGAGAATGACTCACATTGTAAGTTTAAACGGGCAGAGTTTAGCCTACTGATTAGCCTTGTAACCTAATTTAAATAACAATGCACACGAACTAGGTCAGTAACTTAATACAGCATTTACGATAACTCACGAGATTAAAACCCTCACGACGAATGACAAAGTGCAATACTTAAACATCCATCGAATTCACGACGAATGACAAAGTATAGCCCTAATGTGGGCGGCACTTAAACATCCATCGGATAGTTTCAATCGACCGGACATTGAATCGTAGCAGTGATCGAGTTATTACCCCTGTTATCGCGGCAGCGTTTCGTGCTGTGTGTGTGTTTTTGGAGTAATCAGACAATATCTCAATGTACAAAATGAGTTTTTACGTCGAACCAACGCCAGAATTCAAGTGCCAAACTCCCCTACTTATACTGGAAAAACAGCTCCCTCGCGTGGCGCGAGGGGCTGTCGCGTGGCGCGAGGGGTACCCCCCTAGCATAGGGTAGCCCCATGTATTCCTAGCCTAGCTGAGTCAGTCGTTCGACGAATTTTGCAATTGACAAGAAACTATTTAGATAATATCGACTAGGAAATACCCCCCCCCCCCTGAGTTTTAGGGGCTCTGACCCTAGTTCCGATTGTTCTGAAAATTTTAGGGGTCATGCAATATTTCTTGGGGGTCTTAATTAGGGTTTCCTATTTGACAAAATAAAATAAGAAATAGGACTTTTGGGTGAGAGTTGTTACATCCTCCCCACCTTATTAAAATCTCGTCCTCGGGATTTACTGGAACAAGTAGGTAGGGGTACTTTCGCTTCATCTCTGATTCCAGCTCCCAAGTGTACTCAGGTCCTCTCTTTGAATCCCATTTGACCTTAACCAGCACTAGTCGTTTGCGTTTGAGAAACTTGAGCTTTCTGTCTTCTATCTGCAGTGGTTTCGCCAAAAAATTTAATTTCTCATTTACCTCTACATCTTGAAGAGGTACTACCAGGGATTCGTCAGATACACATTTCTTGAGGTTGGATACATGAAACACGTCAGGTACTACCAGGGATTCGGAGTGAAGTATGTAGGTTGGTGCATCCAAGCTACCATGTGCTGGTTCGACCGTTTTACCCCTTGATTCGGTAGACCGAATCATATTGATTCCAGCCTCGGTGTTTGGATTGTCAACTGTGGTCGCTGATTTTTTGCCATCTTTTACTTCTTTCACGAGGTGGGAGAGTTTTCCGGATCGTACAGCTTTCTCAATTTCTTGTTTCAGTGCCCAACTTTCATCGGTCGTATGCCCCTTGTCTCGGTGATACTCACAATACTTTTTGGAATGCTTATCTGATGTAGGCCGCTGCTTCGAAGGTGTAGGAAACCGGGTGGTTTCAGTACTAAGGATCTCGCTCGGTGACTTAGTTAATTCGGAGAACGTATTGAAACGTACGTTACCAGTTCGGAAGTTGTTTCGATCAGATTTTTGGTACGGCCCACGACTTCGATTCCAATTGTTGTTTCTATCCTTTGGTGGTGATGCGTTCCGTCTCCATGATGTGGTTCGAGCCTTCGCGTTCTTTGTTGTTGTTTCGTTCGGTTGTCCGCAGGCGCTTTTTCCCCGCACAAAGGCTCGAGCTCGTTCCATAAGTACCTCCATGGTTTTTGGGAGATCTTCATGGAGTTTTTCTACGAGCTGATTATTTCGAACTCCGTGACAGAACCCGGAAACGTGAAGTTGATGAACTGCTCCACTTATCTGCATGCTCTCTCCATTAAAACGGTCAATGAAATCTTCGACGGATTCTCCGTCGCGGCGTTTTATGTGATGAACTTCAGTAATGTCTTTCTTGCTGCGTCATTGTTGACAGAAATTTTGTAAGAACATAAGCCGGAAATCTTCAAAATGATCGATCGATCCTTTCGATAATCCATCGAACCATACCCTTACTGACTCGGTGAGAGTCTGAGCGAACATGTGGCACCATGCTGGCATGGGCCATTGTTCGACCTTGGCTGCTCCGGCAAAAGTGAACATATGATCGTCCGGGTCGGACGTACCATCGTAAAATTTTAACGTTGGGGGCATTTTTAACTTTGCCGGGAGCGGTGCGTTAGCAATCCTTAACGTGAATTTTGAGTGAGAAGTCATGGACGTAGGATGGTATAGCATGATTAACTCCTGATCCTGAGGGTTTAGACCCATAGAACCCTAGCAAAACAGGTCGTAAAGACCATTATTTCTTGGAGCATTCGTAAGGGTTGAAACTTGTGAAACACATGTTATGGGAGTGGAGATTATAGGACTTACCATAGATCTGGAGGCGAAAGTTCCAGCGAAGTGGGATTGGCCCCTGGATAAGCACTGCTGAACAAGTTCGTGCGGAGACTCTGTAACATCTCCTCCCGTTGCTGCTGCTGCTGGAGCTGTCGTAGCAAATCGGCGTTCCGTAGAAGGAAAGCATTGTCGAAACTAGGCAGCGGCGTGGAGACTGGAGCGGTAACTGAGACCGTGGTGACAGAGCTCGCGATTACAAAATTTGCAGGTGGAGGTATTGTTGCCGATCCTGCTGAGACCGCCGAGGTGGCAACTGTCGTGGAAACAACTGTTACAGGTGCAACTATTCCTTCCCAAATATCGTTATAAGACGGGAAAGTACTTGTAGAGACAGCTGTTGTGGATTCCATGATTTCGAATGAAAAGAATCAACGAAGTGGATTGTGTGAATTCGAGCGGATGGCGCCACTGAAGACTCAAAAACCAGTCGGTTCGAGCTGGTAAGAGTAGAGCTTCAGATGACCTTGACTAAACCTGCAAGATAACAAGGAAGAAAACACACCATTAGCCTCGTCACAGGGAGGGGAGCCTCTCTGTGACCAAGCTCGGGCGTGAGAATAAGTATTTGTGAGGAGAAGTAAATCAGTGAGAGAGAGAGAGGAGAGTTTTAGAGAGAGAAAGTAGCGATTACCCTTGGTGAGAGGTCTTGGCGGGGTATTTATACTTTTGGGGTATGCTGATGTGGCGAGTTAGTTAGGGTCGGACCAGTCGCTGTCAGGTGGTTAAAGCTGTGGGTCCCAGTTAGTTAGAGAAGATTCTGTGGCTTTGATCGTTCCGACTGTGGACACTACATCCGGTTTATCCCTTGAGCTACCGATCCGACCTTATATTCCATTAAGTGTTCGGTCCGGCCAGGACGTATCCTCATCAACCCTCATTACCAAAATGGAGCTTATAACATCATTTAGAAAAAGTCGGTATGGAGTGACTTTTCAATAAGTGAATAAATTGTTTCAAAAAGCTTAGCCAAACATGCCTGAAAAGTTGACTAACCTAAATAAATAATCATCATCATCGATGAACAGCCTGAATTTCTTCATCCTACAATGGGCATATCATTTAAATCGGTATGGTTCTATGCTTTCATCACTAAAATCGACTTTCATGAATCAGCAGTTTGTTTAATAATGTCCAATGTTGTTTCAACTTCCTTCAAAATTGGCGCAAACATCAATCATTAATTTGATTCTTCGGTGATCGATGGAATCAAATGGGAGGAGTTGTAGCAACAAAATTTGTAAATACTCGGCCCCTTAAAAGTAAAAAAAATATCCATTTCATTTTAATGTAACAAAATGCACAGTTAACATCTTTTGGCACGGGTCAAAATAAAAAGAATGTTTTAAAGTAAACTCCTTTTGTACGTGTTGTAGGCTGGAGGTTAGGCAAAATGAAAGAATATTTTGTGTAAACTTAAAAATGTTCAGATCTCATACAGTGATACTAAAGACATTCATAATCAACATCCCGCTGCAACGCTGGTTGACGTCAACATGTCTTTATACATTTTTGAACTTTTTTTTACAGTAACAATGATAGATTTCAACAATTAGCGGTGTTAATTGGTTTGGATATTAGTTTATTCCAACCATATTCAACAAATTAAACCAAGTTAATTTTAGAACAAAATCTATAAAAAAAGTTGAAACTTTTTTGATCAAACGGGTCATGTTCACGTCTACCCATTAAAACATGTGGTCTGTTTAAGTTCACGTGCCAGGCATGATTTTCAGGTTCATCTTGTTTTCAAGTTTGTGTTGGGTCCAAGCCGCATAAACTCAAACTCATAACCACAATACTTGAAAAAAAAAGTGAACTCAATCACACAAGTTAACAATTTGTTGAGATTGTTAGTGACACCCACACTGCAAAAGCCCACTAAAGAATTGACAAATCAAAATACAAAACAAATAATTCAATAGAGGGGAAGGTTCATTGGATAACATTAAAAAAGTGGGAAACAGCGGGGAACGGACTCAAACGAACTCTTATTGGACTCATTCCAGCGGCGTTGGAACCGGCTCGTCGAACCCTAACTAAGATCTTTTAACCCTAAACCCTAAATCCTAACTCCTAAACTCTAAATCCTAAAGCTAAAAAATAAGGCTAAAACCTAAGATAAACTGTAAAATATAAACTATAAACCCTAAAAGCTAAACACCAAAGGCTAAACCTAAAGCTAAACCCTAAGTTAAACCCTAAAGCTAAACCCTAAAGCTAAACCATAAAAGCCAAACTCTAATATATATTGGGTTTAGAGGTTATGATTTAGGGTTTAGGGTTAAGAGATCCAAGTTAGGGTTCGACGAGCCGGATCCAACGCCGCAAGAATGAGTCCAATCAGAGTTCGTTTGTCTCGGTTCCCCACTTTTTTAGTGTTCTCCAATAAACCTCACACTAATTCAAGATATTAGACATATCAAACAGTCAAGAAATTAGACACATCAAAAGATACTAAACATATAAATCAGTCAAGATATTAGACATATCAAACAATAACATCAACATCACAAACCGTAATTTCATATTACCAGTCAGTTTAATAAAAATTCCCAGAGATCAAAACCCTACCAATCTCAAAACTCAAAAACGCATCAATGCATGCATACGCCACCTTTGGCCGAGTTAACCACTGATTATCCCATCGGCTCATGGTTATTCTCTTGGGCTTCAAAACCTCTTTTCCAAGTACCTCTTCACTCAAAGTCTTAAGCCCTGCATACTTAAACTTTCTCACACCGTACGCATTCGCCGCCAACGTTGTTAACTCAGCAATTCTGGCAACCACAAGGTTATAATCCTCAACCAGCTTCCCAACATCGCTCTTAATCCCAACACCAGTGAACGTATAGTTAGGGTTTCTTAAAAAGTTTACGAGAGATTGTGGGATGTAAGGGGCGTAGAGGAGTTGAAAGATCAGGCAACGGCGTCCCATGCAGAGTTGGAGGGTGGCTACGGGGTTTTGGATGTTTCGGGTGAAGTTAGGGCGCCACTCGACGTCGAGGCCGACTACGAGGAAGTGGAGACGGCGGCGGTGGATGCGCTCGATGTCGGAGATCCACATGTCGACGTAGGAAGGTGTGTGTGTGTGTTACTAAGGTTAAGATTGTGTTGTTAGAGAATGTTACACCGTAGTAGTTGTGTGTGTCGTAGGGGAGTTGATGATCGTAGATGCTCGTCGCCATTGTTGTGGCTTGCTGTGTGAGAAACTGTAAGAGGGTTTTGAAGATAAGTGGAATATTTATAAAGATGATGGCACACTTTCGTTAAGGGTCGTAATATTAACACATGGAAAAAACTTATTTACACATGGTGTATACGGGCCGTATACTGTTATACGGCCCGTATACAATAAAAAAAACAACAAAATCTGTACCAGTAGACTTTGTCAGTTTTTTTATTCCATACGGGCCGTATAAGAGTATACGGCCCGTATACACCATGTGTAAATAAGTTTGCTTGGTCGTATACAATTTATACGAACGTGTATACTGGCCGTATACTTTTATACGGCCCGTATGAAACGAAAATTTGATTTTTCTCAAAGTATTTAAGGTGTAAATCACACTAGATATTTTACAGTCGTGAGGTGCTCAAACCTTTCTAAAAGTAGAAAAAATAAAACATTAACAAGTAACAAAGATTGAAGAACAAGAAAACGTGTCGTATAACTGTAATAAAATGGAAGCTATCAACGCGGGATTATGGACATGGTGTTATTCTTTATTTAATATTTATAGAATAAAAGGAAGGGTGAGGCATTTGATGAGAGTTGTAAGGAGTCTGAATCTTCGGTTTCATCAGCCTGTAACGAAGAAACCAAATTCGCAACAATGAGTGTGAGTCCATTGTTGTTCGTGAATGTTTCGAATCATCATAGAAGACGTGTCGGGTTCTTCTGCTAGTGCTCGGGCTTACAATGCTCACACAGGGTGATAAACAACGCTGATATGAACACAAACCAACTTCTTTATCTTGAGTCGTCGGGAAAACCTTTCCTCAGGGGAGGGTGAGTAGTATGAGTTTGAGTCCATTGTGGTTCGTGAATGTTTCGAATCATCATAGAATACGTGTCGGGTTATTCTGGTAGCTATTCGGAATGTTTCGAATCATCATTAAAATTAACAATGCGGTCTTGATTGAAGACGTAATTGCAACACTTTTTGTCGGGCTTCCAATGCTCACACAGGGTTGAAACCGGTTTTACCTCATGAAAAGGAAATGAACAAATTTTTTTAGAGAAGTGTTGGGATTTAAGGGTTTATGAGTCAAAGTTAACATTTAGATTCAGATTCAGAAAGCAGATGATTTGTACTTGGTTTATTCTCTTTAATCTATTAGAACGATCCTTGTTTTGTCACGTACATGCGTTTAATTCCCAACATACTTGTTTTGTCACGTACATTTCGTAAGAAACTTTTCGTGCACTGAACCTTCACCTCCAATCATTTCCTAGTCAAATCACACACAATAAAGTTTAAACTTATCGTGTGTTGCAGTTTGGAAAGATGATCGAATAGAGATCTGAATAACAAACTGTGGAGAACTTGTTTGCGTTATCCACCAACAATCCGTTCCTTATCTGTTGTTGTCTAAAATAATATCAATTAACGTTCAGTTGTGAACACAAATTCATCACCGGTTTCTACAGCACAAGCACATACACAGGGAGAATGTTCTCGAAATTGAAGGAAAAGAAAAAATGGTTGCTGATGTTTTTCACTATCAGGATTTTGTTGGTTTGTTTGAGAACCTGATTCCAATGTCCTACTACTACAATCCTTCCTACATTATTGAAAATTACTATATCACCCCCACCAGATACATCAATCCTTCCTACATTATTAGAACGATCCTTGTCTTGAGAACCCGATTCTGTATACGTTGAAAGACAAGAATACAACGTTCATGTATAACAAGGAATGACCGATCTAAGGCAGAGAACCTGATTCAGATACACAAATCTTTGATTTCAACAAATCTTTCAAGGTCTTAAGTGATGGGCAATTGGTTAAAAGATGTAGAAGAGTTTGTGTAGAGATCTTTACGTACAAATTTGCATCATCCTTACGGTTACAAATGAAGTATAAAAAGATGTTAGTTTCTTGATAGTATGGTTTCTCGACAAATGAAGTATTATCTGACAAAACTCAAAACAATTGTAATCTTCCCAGTAATCATCCATAACAAGGGTGAGCTCGTGTTTTTCCTTGTACTTGCTACGTCAGATCTTAGCTCGGAAGTTCTATTACACAAAGTAAACCGAAGGCTTGTCCTTGCTGCCTCTTCGGTCGGTTCTATTACACAAAGATCCTTGCATTAGACACAATTTGATGGAATTTTTGGATCAACAGAAATAACTAAAATAACTCGCCATTCTCTTGCACCTGTATACATTGATTGTGGATTTAACTTGCAAGAATTGTGGATTTCGGTTGGTTCAGAGATCTATATCTAGTTATATTCCTACATCTATATCTTTTGTTCACTGACAAACTATGTGACATGTGTCTGGTCCATACTCTTATACGGATCGTATATACGGATCGTATAGACAGATTAACGAGAATAAACCATTTTTTTACCAAATTTTAACCATAGTATACGGGCCGTATAGATTGTATATGGCCCGTATACAAGCTATCGTATACACTGTATACGATCGGTTAAATTTTTTCACCTGCTGTATACGGCCGTACAATAGTATACGGCCCGTATTAACATGGTAAAAAATGAACTGGTAATTTTTTTTCACATGGTGTATACGGGCCGTATAATAGTATACGACCCGTATTCTTAGGGTAAAAAATGGTTTATTCTCTTTAATCTGATTCAGATACACAACGGTCTCTTTGCTTCGTCCACTACAGCACAAGCACATACACCGGTTTCTAGGTAGGGGTTAGAATATTTCATTCTGCTGTGAACTTGGTAAAAGACATAGGATGGTTTCTAATACAGGCTCTTTTAGAGAAGCGTTGGGATTCAAGGGTTTATGAGTCAAAGTTAACATTCAGATTCAGAAAGCATATGATTTTGTACTTGGTTTAATCTCTTTAATCTATTAGAACGATCCTTGATTTGTCACATACACAGGGAGAATGTTCTCGAAATTGAAGGAAAAGAAAAAATGGTTGTATACTATTATACAATCTTTTTTCTTGAGTCGTCGGGAAAAATTTTCCTCAGGGGAGGGTGAGTAGTATGAGTCTGAGTCCATTGTGGTTCGTGAATGTTTCGAATCATCATAGAAGACGTGTCGGGTTCTGCTAGAAGACTATCAGGATTTGTTGGTTTGTTTCCAGGTAGGGTTTAGAATATTTGAAGTATTCTTGGTTCAATACCAACTCTTCTGAAAGACAAGAATACAACGTTCATGTATCACAAGGAATGACCGATCTAAGGCAGAGAACCTGATTTAGATACACAAATTCATCACCGGTTTCTACAGCACAAGCACATACGCAATGAAGTATTAAAAGATGTTTGTTTCTTGACAGTATGGTTTCTCGACAAATGAAGTATTATCTGACATCATCTGTTCATCATTGTTCTTGAAGATGAAGATGAAGAAATGAGGGATTATTCTCTTTAATCTATTAGAACGATCCTTGTCTTGAGAACCTGATTCTGATTTAAACAATGCATGAACCTGTATACAGTGGTGCCAATGTCCTAATAGATTAAAGAGGTTTTACCATTTTTGTAGTGTTTGTTTGAGAAACTAACAAGGTAAACCTGAATTTTCAGATTTTTAGACACTTACTTGAACAGTTAGTAATGATAGATGTCATTTTGGCTGAACCACAACCTATTACAGCACTGTATGAACCCGTGTTTTGAAAATATGTTTTTTTCTTCGTTTATTGGATCGTTCTAATAGATTAAAGAGGTTTTTACCATTTTTTACCATATGTAAACGAGCCGTATACCGTTTATACTGCCGTATACTCTCGGTAAAAAACAAATTTACCGATCGTATACAATGTATACGATGATTGTATACGGGCCATATATTCTTATACGGCTCGTATACTATGGGTAAAAAATGGTAAAAAAATGGTTTATTCTCTTTAATCTATTAGAACGATCCTTGTCTTGGGAACCTGATTCTGATTTAAACAATGGAATTTGTGGATCAACATAAATAACTGAAAATAACTCGCCATTCTCTTGCACCTGTATACGTTGATTGTGGATTTAACTTGCAAGAATTGTGTCCGTCGCATGATAGAAGATACATATTGTCCGTTCAAGTTGAGTATTTTTCTAACTTTATGCTTGCATCCACCACAGTGAATATTAACTTTGAGTGAAAGAGTTTGGAAACCGAACGGAATCTATGAAGAAACTGTTGGAATTTGTGGATTTCGGTTGGTTCAGAAACTTAACAAGAGAAGCAACTAAAAAATACAATTGATTACTCGGTCGAATAATGGCCAATAATACGTTCATAATCGTCGACGACGTCACTGGGGCTTTTTCTCTTCCAGTTACCAGGCCTATAATCTCCGTCGCATGATAGAAGATACATATCGTCCGTTCAACTTGATATAGGAGAGTTGATGCAATTTTCCAAGCATTTTATCGTGTGTTGTAATTTTAATGAAGCAATAAAGATTGAATATGCAAACCACATCCGTCTTCTGTTATGATTCGAAACATTCCGAATAACTAGCAGAACCCGACACGTTTTCTGTGATGATTCGAAACATTCCGAGTAACTAGCAGAACCCGACAATCACAAGTTGTTGATCTTTGGGTGGTGATTTACTCCCGAATAAACCATGCCCACCTTGACCAGAATAGATAAGCGTATCACTCGATCCACTTACATTCGAATAACGCTGAGAATCCACAACGATTATGGCTAGATTCTTTCCTTCAATCTCGGCAAAATCAATGCCTGCTTGTTTTATTATCACGAAAGTACTGAACAACCGAGATAACAGCTCCGGTATTTATCACCAACTAATCTTTAGTAGTGTTTGTTTGAGAACCTGATTCAGATACACAACGGTCTCTTTGCTTCGTCCACTAGAACTATTTGTGTATGCATTCTTTTGGTAGTTAACAATGCTAATTAGAAAAAAATCTGTAAAATTAATCATGTCGATTGCTATAACAGGATGGATGTGACACACATAGATAGATAAGCTGTCACAGTTGTCAAGACTGTTTGTCGGGTTTCCAATGCTCACACAGGGTGATAAACAACGCTGATACATGTAACATCTAGTTATATTCAGATTTAAACAATGCCCGCCTCAACTGAGATAACGGACATCCATCAAGCTCAAAAAGAAAACTTGTGTTTCCCATAGTCACAAAAGATTGCGGTTTGTATTTCGCATAGCCACCATTTCCGTAGTAAAAAACGGTTGCGGTTTGTATTTCGCATAGCCACCGTTTCCGTAGTAAAAAACGGTTGCGGTTTGTATTTCGCATAGCCACCGTTTCCGTAGAAAAAACGGTTGGGTTTGCACATTCAATCTTCAATACTTCATTAAAATACCAGTAGAAGAACCTGACACATCTTCATTTAACGGAGAATGTTCTAGAAATTGAAGGAAAAGGAAAAGATTTGTTGAAATCGAATTTGACAACTATGACAGCTTATTAAAAGTAGCAATCACCTTCAATAATTTCCTGGTCAAATCACACACTATAAAGTTTAAAGTTATCGTGTGTTGTAATTTGGAAAGATGACCGAACAGAGATCTGAAAAACAAACTGTGGAGAACTTGTTTGTGTCGGGTTCTTCTGCTAGTTACTCGATCAACGGACTCATCGGTAACGTTACTCTACTTGTGCTCCGATTTAAGCGGCGTGTTCCGATCAATGTTGTTAAAGATGATGAAGAGTTTAGAAACCCTAGAATGATGGTGTTTTTACTGGAAAAAACGTGATACTTGAAAAAACATCCTTATATACGGGCCGTATACAGTTATATGGCCCGTATACATTTGGTAACATCAAAAACCTACCAAAATAATTCCATTGAGCCGTATACGTTTTACAAATCGTATAAACGTGTATACGGCTCGTATGACTATATACGGGCCGTATATAGTAAAATCAAAAAAACATTCGCTGCGCATTTTCCTATTCAAAAACATTCTATACGGGCCGTATATTTTGTATACGGGCCGTATACACTAGGGATGTGAAAATAAGATATAGGGTGTCTGGGAACAAGGGGACCCTTCGTTAATCCGATCTCTTTTCTAAAATATATTACTAGCTTTATCAAAACCTAAAATAGATTCTCAAGTTATATTAGAACATGCACTACTAGAAAAACGGACAATTTTCTACACAATTTTTTTCGTCACAGATTACAATTACTTTTATGGTGAATTTCCTACAAAAAAAAATCAAGATTTTATTACAAATTGTTGATGCATCCACGACGAAAAATAAGAAAAACTCAGGTGTGTTTATGAAAACGCCTCTAGGGTGTGAAGTGGGCATGAAGTTTGCCCCATAATGACCTGTACACCGCCCTCTAGGGTGTGATTCGATCAAGAAAAGCTCAGGTGTGTTTATGAAAACGCCTCCTCCACTTTGAATTGACCAATAAGAACTGCCAACTCATCCATCATAATATTATTTGTTTTGTTTTGTTTTTCTAAAAAATAATATTTGGGTAATCAATGTTAGGGCATTGTAGCATTACACCACTTTTGAACTTCGCCTCTCATAATTCCCCATATGTCATATGTCCGCATCATGCCCAAGAGAGGGACATTATGATATGCCCCACTACATATGTCAGGTGTTGCAAATGAGGGTGTGTGTCATATATGGTGATGAAGCCACCACTGCTTTTAGATTAGATTAGATAATGGGTTGAATCGAGACTTAACTTTTTTATTCAAATACATTTATGCTTATGTTTTATTTAACAAATCGACGAAATCGATCTTGAATAAATAATTCAGTGAAAAACATATATGTTATCTATATTCTTCTGATTTTTATGATAAGTGTCTTTTAAAATTATACTAGTGTCATTCTCCACGCCCTTGCGAGATTTTGGTCTGTATTAGTTGGATTCGTTACAGTACATTTACGAATGACAATCGGCTCGTGTTTTACATCGATCGAAAACCATTAAAACGAATACTGGCATTGATGTTGTTTCGAGGGTATTGGTTATGTTCATTACGGTACCGATACCGACACTCTTGATAGCTTACAATTCCAAAAAAATACTCTATTGCGAATAAAACTCTGTTTTCTACGAAATTTATACTGGAACATCAAGAAAACTATCTAAATGAATACCGTTACCGATGTTTGTACAATATCAGTTCGATTCCTCACGGTAAAGAAAAAATCAGTTATATTTGCCTTGTTCGATTTTAAACAAAACATTTATCAAAGCATATATAAAAATAAGCACGTCACTGCGGTATTTTGGAATTTTGTAACACATAATATTCATTATTAGGACAAGGAAAAAGGTAAACAACGCTATTTTATACAAAAAATAAACCGAATGTAAGGTAGTTTTGATGAAATACATTTGTGTTTCGATCACTTATACATTACAACCCGCCACCGTCTCCACAATCACCATCCACCACACTAAACCCGGCAAAGTCTCAAATCTAATGAAACCCCAATCCACCACCATCCACCATCTCAGATTTGGAAAAGGTTACCATCTCAGATTTGGAGAGTGTGTGATTAGGGATGGCAATGGGTCGAGTTTGGGACGGGTTTAGGTAATCCCAAACCCGGTTAGATAAGCTTGTCCCAAACCCGTCCCAAAACCTGTCGGGTTTCTAGCGGGTAAATACCCATCTGGTAGCGGGTATACCCGTGGGTTTCGGGTAAACCCGTTAATTTAAAAAAGATTACTCGTTGGGTATACTCATCTAAAAACCTATTAGGTATTTATCGGGTAACTACTAACCGGTTACATTATGTATTGTCATTATAAAAATATATATCAAATAACTACAATGTATACCGAATAGAATACCTATATGTGTAAAAAATGGATGTATCATATATATACATATTTAATAATATAAAAGAAATTATATCGGGTATACAATCGGGTAAACGGGTACACTTTATCGGGTAATTGGGTCTGGTAAACGGGTATATCACTAAATCCCAAACCCACGAAAAAAATAAAAACTATTCCCAAACCCGTCCCTAACTCGATTAACCGACCCCAAACCCGTCCCAAATGTGTCGGGTTTCAGGTTTACCCAACGGGTTCGGGTTTGATTGCCATCCCTACGTGTGATAGAGAGAGATAGAAGAATGAGAGGGAGTTTAGAAAGAGAGAGAGAGAGTGAAGAGCTTTTTTTATTTATACATCTTTTTTACACAATAGTCCTTTGATATAAGTTATTTTTTTTACACAATTGTCATTTGATATAAGTTATTTACACAACAGTTCTTAAGAAGGTGAAATGACAAGAATGCTCTCATGTGTCTTGCACATGACTATATTTAACAAGAAAACTTAACTTGGTTAAGGTCAAAGGACTCCGCCTGAAATTGAGTATATAGATAAAGGACAAAACTTGTTATTTACTCTAGTTTTAAAGTGTGTAAAAGTTCCTAGTATTTACAGAAATGTCACCGCATCAACCTTAGCCACAAACCACAAGATCTTATGGTTGAGATTCATTCCTACATTTTGTAAAGTTTTACCTTTTTGTAGCTAATTAGTTTAGTTTTAGGCATACATTAATAGTAGGTTACGATTTAAAAGAAAGAGAGATTCCAGCCAATCAACCAGCTAAGGGTGTAGGGAGTGGTTAGACACTTGAAAGTGGTAAACTTCAAAATCAACCAATGAGAGTGTGCCATGTTATTCAATTAAAAGTGTTTAAACTATGCTCAGAAGTGTTGGCAATGGTTAGACACTTCATGAATTGGTAAACTATTTAAAAAAAAGGAAAAAGGTGTGATTGGTTGAGATGGCATGGACCCCACCACACACACCCCATCTCTCTCCTTCCCTCCTTTCACTGCTTCGGCAACCGGTCACCGAATCACCAAACTTACCGATCGGCAAAATGGGTCGGCGGTGGTGTTCTCGCTCGGCAAACCCATTTGCCAATGGTGGTTTGCAGCCCACTCCCCATACCCTAAGAGGACTATTCAAATTCGAAAGTAGATGTTCATGCTCATACAATTGTAAAGTGACATTTAACCTATTTCCCTCGTAGAAAGATATGGAAATTAGAAAGTGTCTTATCTTAGTCAAATTAGACTTTCACTTTTCCCTTTGTTGTTTTTTTAACGGCAAATTTAGATCACTATCGGACCACTTAAGTATCATCATGTCACCAACGGAACCACCCAATCATATCAATCTCCACAAGGCCTATACACCAATTCAGGAGGAAACTGAATAAATATGGGAAAAACCCTCTTATGGGAATCGAACCCAGAACCTATTGGTCCCAAAGTCTTATCCCAAAGCCATGGACCACTTTTCCCTTTTGTTAAGCAGATCATGAATTTATATATATATATTAAACAAATGTATTATTATATATATGTGTATATATGTAATATAAAAAGGATAGAATAAATTACAAATTTTGTCATTTATCTATATACCAAACTAGTAGTCGGACCCGTGTAAAACACAGGTAGTTATAGTAACGTTTTATTATGTTAACTAGTAAGTAATTATCGGTTCATTTAAATTGTCGGGGATTTGATATATATTGACATTCAAACTCATTGTTCAGTAGGCAGAAAAGTTAATAATAAGTCTAATCTTTATACTAATAAATAAAAATGAAGTACACTTGGATGATTATTACGCTCCTCATTTTGATTTTTGCCACTTGTGAATTATCTAGATTACTTTTGCCCCGTGTCATGTTTTGAGCATCTCCACATTTTACTAACCTTTTTATTTAATTTTTGATTGATTCATTTACTATAAATAAACTATAAATCAATTGTAATTAATTTGTATATTATTTTTATTTAATTTTTGTTTTCTTAAATACTACAAACAAAAATTAATATGTAATTATCCTGAAATTCCATTATGCATAACTTTACATTTAAAGTTTTTGTGTCCGATGGACGTGTTGTTGTTAGTATTATAAGTATAATGATAAAAGTTTTTGTCTGCGTTTATATGTAAAATATGATGTGAAATTATTTAATGAATTCACATTCGCATTATACTTAAGAATACATTAAACTTGTCGACTGTTTAGACACAAGAGAAGCATAACGAACCCACAAAACATGTTTAATTTCACTAAATGATTTAATTTCACTAACACAGAAAACATAGTAATTAAAAATATATTATCTAATACATCATTTAGTTCCAAACCAATATATTCCAAATAGAAGATATATGATTAACACCATCCAAACTCACTGTATATTTTAATATCACAATGACTTCTTATCCAACTATTAAGAACATCAATAAATGCGTCTATATTTAAGATAATGATGACTTTTTATTTGATTGTGATTAGTAACTACAACTATTCTTGAATTGTCATACATACTAACTTAAAATCTTACATCTATTAACCCCTGTTGTGTTAACCAGACGAACCAAGGCTTGGTTGATAATTAAGTAATCATTATTTAATAATAAATAAAATTGATAGGAACATTTGTGACAAACTGATATATATGTATATAAAAGACATAATCAATACTAAATGAGATAATATATGATAACTTACTCAATATTTTAATTTATTTAAAATAAACGGGATTCTACGCCCATATGCAATTAACTGCGAAAAAAGAATATATAGTAATAATAAGAAAAGTTTACAAGCAAAATCTTCATTTGTTCGATTATACATTATACCTGATGCTACCTTGTTGAATAACTTAATGACATCATTACTTAAAAAAAAAGAATTAAGGATCTTGCCAATACATTTTATATTTACATTGATTCACTGAGTTACAAATGTTGGTATATGAAGTATTACAAGGATAATATCTATTTTTAATTGTAGTTAAGCCTAAAATGATTATTAAACAAAGAATGAAAATATGGAACCACAATATAGTATTCTATATCGGGGTACCTGTTGTCCAATGTCTTCAACTATAGGGCTGCTTCCATCTATGTGAAGAAGTAATAAAGATGTAAGCTGCATACAGTTACAAACAGTTATTTAGAAAAAGTTCAATAGATATATTGGTCGTAAACATCACTAAGAATTATATATTATGGTGACTATATTATCTGATGTCAATTTATAACAAATTTCAATGAAGCAATAAGAAACTTACCTGATAGTTGGGAGGCGAGAGAATTACAGAGACTATTCGTGTACTTTATAGGCTAAATTTTACCATCAGCCCAGCCCAAGCCCAAGCCCAATATTCAAATCGTCCATACAGGCATTGAAAATAAAATAAAATCTAAAAAATTCAAAAAAAAAACAGGTGAGTTCGCTCAAGCTTTTTATGAGCCAAGCCGAGTCATGCTAAATTTCAAAATTTCAACTTGTTAAAATACACGAGTCATGCTAAATGGGCTTGTTTAACTTTGGGCCTGAGCCTAAGCCCAAGCTTGCTCAGCTCGATTCCTTTAGAGCCCGAACCTAAGCTCAAAAATTTAGCTCGTTATCAACACTTGTCCGAAAATCATTCAGAAAAACAAAAAAGATTCACTACTCTGAATTTGACGTTGTTCTTTAAGAAATTATTGACGAGTTGATGATCTCCATGCATTTTAGCTCCATTTACGCTAGAGTACGAGATCACAATGGTCGCGACGCCTTTGAGCACTGAGTCATAATATGCCGGCATATGAATGCTGAATAAATTATGCGGGCTTATAATGGTGTTGTTCTCATTGATGCCTTTCGTCGTGCCACCATCGCCGACGAAGTGCTTCGCACACGCCACCACCTTTTCTCTAAAAATATAAAAGTCGAAAAACAATAAGCCGATAAAGGTTAGATTTAGGGTCGTAGCTATTCGAGACTCGCTCGCTAAAAATATCGAGCCAAGTTTAAACAAACTCGAGCCAAAAAATAAGAATTCTTCGTAAATGAGCCCAAGCCTAAGCTTTACTTATTGAGCTCAAATATGCTGGCGAGTCTGCATGAACGTATTATTCTTGTGATTTTTATTTAAAATATGTAAGTTTACAATTATTGTTACGTGTAAAATTATGGTGAAAGTAACTAAATAAGCATATTATATATGTTATATATAAAAACCGATGTTAAAAATATATTAAATATAATTATAAATGTATAAAAATTAATTAATAAAAAAACAGTAAACGAACCTAGCCTTAAAAGTAGAGCTCGAGCTGTTGTAAACAAAATAATGCATAATATATTATATTTAAAAATTATTTTGTAAATACATATATAAAAACTATAAATGTATATAAACTAAACATTAAACAAAATATTTAAAAAATAGCAAAATGAGTCGAGCTCGAGCTCGAGCTCCTGCTCTTGGAAATCAAGATAGCTGAGCTCTTACCTAGGGAGGCTTGGCTCAACTCGTTTACGTTTACGCCCTTGATTAAAAGTAATTGAATGGGCTTACTTTCCACCAACATAAGGTACGCCATTGCGACCATTGGCCGTAATATCTCCTTGTAAACCGGAGATAAGTTCGGTCACTTGACGAACAATTGCCGGATCTTCGTTGTAGCTTTCGAAGCAACGACCCCATCTTGGATCTCTACAAACCGCGATAGACAGTGCAAATGCGTAGTTAATCCCCGTTGCTCTCACTTCAAGCGCCATTGCTGCACTGATTTTCTTGATCAGTTCAGGGTCCCTACAAGATGAGTTCGAATATTTTTAAAATGTCCAAAATACCCTTCATCTCGACCTATGATTTAAAGCATGTCAGTCGGTTTGAGATATAAACGATATGGTTTTTTTCCGGTTTGGACTTAAAACTGGTTGTTTAACTTTTATTATTTATATCACTTTTTTTGCTTTTTTTAAATATGTAATTATGTAGATATATTTAATTATCATGCTCATCTTTATCATTTCATAAATTTTAATATACAAAATATGGCCAAACCCACCCAACTGACCCCTTTGGTTTGTCGTTCTTAAAAACTGTAGTTAGCGGTTCTGCCTAAACTTTTACATCAAAACTAGCAAAACCGGACCGTCAAAATCTTTATTCAACACCATCTATATTCCCAATGGTTACAAAGGGCAAATGGTAATTTCAACTAAAAACCTTCCCAAATATAAATCTTGCAATTTTATGATGTACCTTGTTACTCCAAGACCAACATTGTGAGGAAAAATTGTAGCTTTATAAACATTGTTGTTACCATGAACAACATCAATGCCATAAATCATGGGTATGCTAAACGGGTCGCTAATGACCCGTTTTGGAACCCGTTTATCATATCAATCCACATCTCCGGGGATGCTTCTTTAGCTGGAACACTCCCACCACCACTCAATATACTCCCTACACATATTCCAACACTTCTATAAGTTACAAACAACAACAAAAACCATAAAAATGAGTTCTTGAAATAAAGAATCTTAAAACAAGTGAATATGTTTTGGTTACCAATGAAGTATTTCTGCATTACATCAGCAGAAGCTACAGATCTGTCGATTTGCGTCATTTGGCCGATTTTATCCTCCAACATCATTCGGTTCAGCAAGTCTTTTTATACCATCAAACATTTCCCTTTTAAATTGCACACCAAGGAGAAGGAGACGACAGCAACATTTCCCTTTCGTCGTGCCACCTTTTCTCTAAAAATATCAAAAGTCGAAAAACAATAAGCCGATAAAGGTCAGATTTAGGGTTGTAGCTATTCGAGGCTGGCTCGCTAAAAATACCGTGCTGATTTTAAACAAACTCAAGCCAAAAAAATAAGAAATCTTCGTAAATGAGCCCAAGCCTAAGCTTTACTTATTGAGCTCAAATAGGTTGGCGAGTCTGCATGAACGTATTATTTTTGTGATTATTATTTAAAGTTTGTAATTTTACAATTATTGTTACGTGTAAAATTTTGGTGAAAGTAACTAAATAAGAATATTATATATGTTATATATAAAAACCGATGTTATAAATTAATTAATAAAAATTAAAAAAAAGTAAACGGACCTAGCCTTAAAAGTAGAGCTCAGTTAAACAAAATAATGCATATTATATTATATTTAAAAATTAATTTGTAAATACATATATAAAAACTATAAATGTATATAAACTAAACATTAAACATTGCCTAGGGAGGCTTGGCTCAAATCGTTTACGTTTACGCCCTTGATTAAAATTAATTGAATGGGCTTACTTTCCACCAACATAAGGTACGCCTTTGCAACCATTGGCCGGAATATCTCCTTGTAAACTGGGGATAAGTTCGGTCAATTGAACCCTTTCACTAATCTGATTAGATATATCTACGATCACCAATTTCAAAGACATTACCAAACAAAGAACAAACTACTTTTCATTCAAGTAGCGTTTAATCTAAAAGAAAATTCAGCAGCAAGCACACGATCTTTTTGTATAAGAATCTGAGTTGTTCCCATTTCCTTTGAGATGCTACCCTATTAAACAAAAGAAAAATTATACCAATCCACTGTTTTGGGTTAAAACAGTGTTTTGAAACCAATTTTGGGTTAAAACAGTGTTTGAAACCACTGTTGGGTTAAAACAGTGTTTTGAAACCAAATTTTGTCCTTTATATATATACCAAATTGTAGGCGGTGTACTTTAGCGCAAAATTTAACGAGTTCTATACTCAGTGTTTCAAAATCTTGCACGATATGTTCTTTGGCCCTAACCATATTAATTTTTTTTTTGTTAAATTTAATCATCAAAGGGTATTTTGGTCTTTTTACTCATTTATTTATTATTATTATTATAAAAAATAATACAAATTATTGTTTATTATTATTATTATTATTATTATTATCTCACAAAATCCCACCACTGCCACCAATCACCACCAACCCACCCTCCACCATCTCCTGCAACAACCTGTTGGTTCAGTTCTGTTTGAACATAATGGAAAACATGAAAAACATACCTTTGGTTGCATCAGCACAGGTTAGCAGAGAATCCAGTTAATGGAGACGCGGCCATTAAGGTTGACATGATTGTCATCTTGGTCTGGTTCCTCCTTAGGGTGCTGACTGATGATGGTGGCTAAGTAAAACCGATAAGGGAATCGGTATAGGAGAGGAGGTCGAATTGATGTTAGGCTTATGGGGTTTTGTCTGATTGTGAAACTGAGTAACCCTCTAACCTCCACATAATTCTCCTTATATAAGCACCCAGGAGGAAACCCTAATTAGTTAATAAGGGTAATATGGTCCATCAACAATTACCAACTAATTTAAATAATAGGATTGTTATATATTTTGATCTATATAATGTAAATGATTATATGGCTACTAGATTAAATATTAATACATAATATATTTAATCTTACATTCTCCCACTTAGCCGAGTAATCATTTACTATGAGTATTAGATAAGCCTGATCAGGAGTTAACACTCATTTTAGCCTTAAACAAGTACTATAGCAGAAAAATACAGCCGTTGAATCATTATGCGACTCAGGACCCCCATTAATCATACTATAGCCTTAATTTAAAACCTAATCGTCATGATCAAAATACGCATAAGCCCTTTGTTTGATTTGTAACTTTATTTGTCTTATATGCCATTATGTCGACTTGACATATTCTTATAGACGTACAAAATCAAACTAATGAGGAAAAATTAACTAATACTTAGTCATTCATAGTACGATATGCATTTGCGCATGGCCATCAAATAATACCCGTCTCTGAGCTCTCTTAATAAGACTTATGGGTAATAGCCCTTCAGTTATAGGATCCTTAAGCATATCATGAATGTATTCGATACAAACTTAGTTTCCTCAATTCGTTCATAAACGAATAATTAATTGCGTATCGAAACTTAATGCAGCACCTCTTAAACTGTTACTGTTCAAGGAGTCATGGTAGCTGACTTTATCACACTAATTCTTCAAAACATTAATTATATGGAGTTAATAAACTTATGAGTCTACTGATAAATTTTCAACAACATTTAGTGACTATATTATGTCGTAATAACTTAGGTTGTTAATATCAGTTTGTTATGACTCCTCCATAAGATAAGTTTTGTCTGCTGACATAAATATATACCCGAAATTACATTTTGTCATCTTTGAATATCTCAAAGTTAGAGTAATAAACCGGTTTTGATTCTCACTTCTTCTTCAAATAATAGCCTCTCGTTTCTTTTAAAGATATTGTAATACTCCATTAGATGCTTCACAATAATCTAGACATATCTAGTGTGTTGCAATGTGAGTAATATCTAAACGAGTATAGACTTGAACTTACATAAGGCTTCCAATTTAATGAAGCGTAAAAAAAAAATAATCTCATTTATCCTATTATCCTCTAAAGGAGAGCAGTGTTTAGTTACATACGTAAGGACCCATTTACTGTTAAACTTATGGAACGATACTAATATCCCATTTGGTCTATCTCAGTATGTTATGATATCAATCACGTAAGAGATATCTCTGAGATCTATTATATCAAAGTTTGTGTTAACAATGCTTTGACTTATGTAACATATACTTGTCAAAAGAATATCATCTATATAGACAAGTTTAATTTAGTTGCTCCCACTCATTTTGAGGTAGGTACATTAATCCACTTTGTTGTTGATGAAAATAATTACGTTAGCTTTTCATCACATTATGATGTTTGCATTAACCCATACATGGATTTTATTGGCTTACAAATAAAGTGTTCTTTAACCTTCAGTTTGAAACTTTAGGTTGTTATCTAATGAACATGTAAATGTGTCAGCCATTTGTTATGGAAAATTCTTTATAATGTTCATCTAATGTAGCTTTAAACTATTATAAGCTACTAGAACAGTGATGATCCTCAAAGAAATCTTGTGTAAGATAGGTAAGAAAGACTCTTTGATAATTCATCTCTTTCTGAGTGTAACCTTTGACAATCAATCATGCTCCTTTGTGTCTTAACGTTTATATTAGGATTTGGTTTTGTTATGAACACTCTTATGTAATTCAATCAAATCCCAAACGTTATACGAACACATAAAATCAGTTTTACTAGAAAACTGTTTTATTCCATTTAGAAAATTGATTGACACTAATGGCTTAATTTGAAGAGATAGGATCAGTAAACATTTCCAAAATCCATTTCAACTTCAGTTAGGGAGGTTATGTAATCATCAAAATTAGTAGGCTTTTAAACCTAGATGACCTCCTGAGTTGATTATTGGGTTCATTAGAAGTTTCAGTTTTATGGATTAGCTCTTGATTAGGTTGCTATCATTTTCATTCTAAGTTCGTAAGAGTTGGTGCAGTATGGTGTACAAGAGGTGTAATCGGAGTTAAATTTAGAGTGAAATTTAATGACACTCTTCCCCCCGCCTCTTGTATTCCTTGCAAAACATAATAAGGACTTTGACTGCTCCCACTGACCTTAGGAATCTTTAGGAACTCAGCATGCTTAGGGTCAATGCTTAACGACCAACAAATTCTAATAGAGAAAACAAATTAATGACGTTAGTCGTTGTGATTTCTCTTGTTGAGGATTATGTTAACTTAGGTAAGAAATCTAAGTGTGCCCACAATTAAACAACAATGAAACTTTTGTAAGAGTAGCATTAGATTTAAGGAGATAAGTTATGATAGAACAGTGTCATTATAGAGCAGTGTCTTGTACAAGAGGTGTAAATTGAAGTAATGTAAAATTTTCACTCCCCCACCTCTTGCAACTATTGCAAGTTATTAATAAGACACTTAATGCTCCCACTGATCTTTAATATCTCTAGAATGCTACAAGAGAAGTTTCAATGAGCTACGTGACGTGGAACCTATCATATATACGTTAGACTTTATTTGATTTCTTTAATGTCCAAATATCATAAGAAACTTTAGGGACATATCTAATAGAAATCTTATTAAGTACATACATGAATAGATTTCTTCTAAGACCGTGAGCCATATGCGACAAAATTTAGATACAAGTTGATAGTCTTTTAAATGATAAATGAATTATGTCTGAATATTCCATTTTGAATAAGTTCCACGAATGTCAATGAATGACTTATGATGGACCCATACTTATTCCTTTAAGCCAAGTTATATTTAGGGCTATAACGTCATGATTTGAAATCACTTAGAATGAGATTAGATGAATAATCATCCTCATTAACCATGTCATAATTTCTCATGAATTTCGGTTATAATGGATGAAATTTATAAGTCTCATTTTCCTTTTGTCAAATTCTCATTTTCATGATGACAAAAGTTGTGAAAATGTAAGGTATCATCTAGTTTCATTTTAATAATGTTTCTATCCAGATATTTAGAACAAATAAGATGAGAGTTTAAGATAAGTGTGACTTTATGTTGACTATGCAAACCTCACAACCTTCATGACATAGCCTAAGTAATGATACTGTACTCCGATTAATAATCAGAACATGTAATGTATCGAAAAGCTTTGTTAGAAGACTGCTTATTATGGTTCTTATAGCGTTAACAATTAATTTTGTCACTAACTCTCATATTAGTTATTTGTCAAGTTCTGGGAAGGAAACGTATGGAACTAGAGTCAACTAATCATGTGTTAATTGGAATATTGAAATTACCAGACTTAAATATCATTAATAAGTGACTATCTAATTAATTTACCCAACTGTTCTTTAGAATAATGGATAGTCTCGTTGTTTATGTCTAGTCTAATGACATAATTATGTAGTGAGATTTTCCCTTGAAGAACCTTAATGTTGGAATTAGCACTTGTAATTTGTCTATGGACCTTAGAACAATACTCTTTTAAACGTTTTAGTGGTTGTAAGGTGAGCAACAACTTATTTTCCAGCTTTAAACATTTATTTCTTTGTACATATGTTGCTTATCAACACACTCGTTATACTTTGGTATTTTGAGTGTTATAGTTGATTTATAAGGCATCAAATTGTACAAGTGAAAATCTTAGTATGTAATGTACTGGAAAAAATGTACTTATTTCCATGCGTAAGCCCTTAACGTTATGGGTCATGGTTTTGTACATTATAATGTATTCACATATACCACTTAACTTTATAGTTTAGAGTTTCAAATTAAGGCATGCATCTTAGGAGTTCTAGTGATTATTCCACAGATAAAGATTAGTCTCAGGAAAGACTTAATCTGGAATAACTTTAGTGATAGCATTTACGTTAGAGAGTTCTTGATTATCATAAGAGACATCATGTTCGATTTATCCTATTCATCATGCTCTAACTTTCTTCTTTACAATCTTTATCAGAAGAGAGCAATAGGATTATCGTGTCTTAGGGAATAATCAAGAATTTAATTTAAGAGCTAATTCTAATAGAAACTTTAAATAAAGCAAACATTTTAGGTTTAGGAATTAGAGTGGATGAGATATTGATATAAAGAAGAAAAATCATAGTGAGTAACATTATGGGTACTAAGAACAAGGCAGACGAAATGATCATAAAGACTAATTAAGGATCATTAAGCTAAGGATCATTATGTGAAGATATTGTGATATGTCTATTACTAACATCAAAATAATAGACTTAGCTAAAAAATTCTACTTAAATGAAGACAAAACAGCTTTGGCCAGAAGTGTAATCATTTAAGCATATGTGCAAAGTAGTTGTAACAAATCAGCTTTGGCCAGAATTGAAACAATCACTTTAGTTATGCACTTGTTGAGTATGCCATCTATGAATGAATTAAATCAGCTTTGGCCAGAAATTAAGACATTCATGCTTATGATGCATACACAACATAGCTTTCGTAATACTTGAATGATAAGTAGATGTATCAAGTCAGCTTTGGCCAGAAATGATATATCAGAAGCTCATTCAAGTTAAGCTATTTTGGTTTTGTAAAACATTATGTGATCCTTATTAATTAGCTAAGTAATTACAAAACCAATTATTTAATAGCAAACCAATTATTTGTAAAACATTTGGTTTTAGGTCACATTAAACAGCTTAAAAGGTCTTGTGCGATCAGTAATGCATTGTGCGTTTCACGAGTCTTGTGCGATCAGTAATGCACAAAGACTTGTGCGATCGGTAAGGCCCAAAGACTTGTGCGATCCATAAGGCCCAAGTGACTTGTGCGATCCATAAGACCCAAGTGACTTGTGCGATCCGTTAGGCCCAAGTGACTTGTGCGATCCGTTAGGCCCAAGTAACTTGTGCGATCCGTTAGGCCCAAGTAACTTGTGTGATCCATAAGGCCTTGTGCGATCCATTATGTCTTGTGCGATTAGATCATCTCTTATGTAATCTGATCTTGTGCGATTATCTTATGCGATCAGATTATCTTTTATGTGATCCAATCTTATGCGATAAGTTGCTGTTTATTGTTTATTGTGATAACATAACAAAAAATTCGAAAATTATGAATTGTTATACAGTTTCCTATTATAACATTGATCTATTTTATCATAAAATTTCAAAATTAATATCTGCTTATCCTTATAACAGATTTCGAAATAAACTTAATAGACAAATTAGATCAAAATTAGGGAAACATTTAACAATTCAAATCATATTCCAAAACTTATAGGAAATTTCGAATTTATCATAAGAACATTATGAACCCTAAAAACATAAAACATGATTCTGGAACCCGAAACCTGAATTTTTAAGCTTTTCTAAAACAGATTTCGGTCATAAACATAATCCAGTTAGTTTTAACCCAGATTTCGGTTAAAACATAAAGCATATAATTAATTCAGATTTCGAAAACAATGATCTCGAAATTGTTTGCTCATAAGATTTCGAAAATAATGATTTCGGTCTAAGACCCAAAATCGACTGTTCATAAGATTATTCAAAGAAAAAATTCCGTTTTCCAAGTTTCAATCCCAGAATTATGGATACGAAAACAGAACTGACTAATCAACATATGCTCTGATACCACATGTTGGTTCAGTTCTGTTTGAACATAATGGAAAACATGAAAAACATACCTTTGGTTGCATCAGCACAGGTTAGCAGAGAATCCAGTTAATGGAGACGCGGCCATTAAGGTTGACATGATTGTCATCTTGGTCTGGTTCCTCCTTAGGGTGCTGACTGATGATGGTGGCTAAGTAAAACCGATAAGGGAATCGGTATAGGAGAGGAGGTCGAATTGATGTTAGGCTTATGGGGTTTTGTCTGATTGTGAAACTGAGTAACCCTCTAACCTCCACATAATTCTCCTTATATAAGCACCCAGGAGGAAACCCTAATTAGTTAATAAGGGTAATATGGTCCATCAACAATTACCAACTAATTTAAATAATAGGATTGTTATATATTTTGATCTATATAATGTAAATGATTATATGGCTACTAGATTAAATATTAATACATAATATATTTAATCTTACACAACCCACTTCCACCGCCGCCACCACCAATCGCCACCAACCCACCCTCCACCATCTCCTGCAACCACCCACTTCCACCGCAGCCAACAACCACCTTCGATCTATTCCTCCACCACCACCAATTCCGTCACCAACCACCTATTTTTTACCAACAAGAATAAAATAGGCAGCCCAACCCATTCTCAAAGCTCTAATTGTAGGTGAGTGGTCTTCAATCAATACTTTAAATGCAAAATATTAAACCAACACTAAGTGCAGAATTACATGGACATAACCAATACTAACAGATTCAATTCACGATACAAATATTGATACTTCTAATGGAATCATTCTGCATAGCGGCAGCCAGAAGCCACGATTTGATCTGTTTTCTTCTGTCTTACCAGCTGTGTAAACAAAGTTTGAGCTGAAATAGAGAGAGAGAGAGAGAAAGCGCGTCTAATAGAGAGAGAGAAAGCGTGTGATTGAGAGAGGAGAGAGAGAGGGCATATTTTTATTTATTTATTATACATCTTTTTATTTTTTTTACTAACTAGTCCTTGAATATAAGTTATTTTACATAATAGTCCTTGAGATGAAATGATAAAAATGCCCTCATGTGTAAAGCACATAACCGAATAATTCAACTAGTGCCCTAGTACAATACCCAAATGTGTGTTTGATTTGTTTTCTTGTTGTGTTTAAATTTCCAATTGTTTTATAGTTATCGTTTTCTATGGTGTTTCGTGGGAGTGTTGGAGATGCCACTTCAGAGGGCTCACGACAGGGTACCACCCGTGGCATGGGTCGTAGGTGTTGTTGGGCCAAGGGTGTGGGCCTTGTTGAAGATGATCATCTAGGTCCCATCCGTCCTCGAACAGCCAACTCCGTTCATTACCTTCTCTCCTGAACTCTAGTTTGGCTTGATTACCGGAACTCAAAAGCCCTAGCTTCTCTTACCTACTAGAATTGTAAGGGAATTTCGATTGTCAGGAATTGTCCCTCATGTTCCTTACCTAATCTAAAAGACTAGCTCAGGTCAAAACTCATAGCTCAAACTCAACAACCTAGCTTAGCTACAAATCTATAATCTACGATCACCCTCTCATTTGAAGCCATCGTTACGTAACATATGTATCAACGATTCCAAAAATGAAAGGAAATTGAATCCATCCCTGGAGGCATATGCATAGATGAAGAAAGCCTGTCGCATTTGAATGTGACCATTTAAGAAAAGACATTATTTGGACGCACATAATCAATATGGGTCCGACGGGTGGGAAATGCTCATTCAAACACAATGGGTTCTGAAACACAACTCAATTTTTTTTAATATGAAATGAATTCTTTTTTTTCTATTATTAATTGTATTTTTTAATATTTTAATTACAAATAGCAAATAGATAAGATCACTAATATTTATTTACTTATGATAAAGCCAATGCAGAAGAATCTGAAAACTAAGAAATTCAAGGGTTGATAAATAAACTGAATTATGATAAAACAAGAGAGGAATAGAGAGAAACTGATTCAATCATTCCATTCATCTGACATATACATCGTATATATAAACTAGTACAATAGAATCCCCAAAAGCCTAAAGCACATAAACATTGGGTTGGGCCATAAAATGATTGCATTCATAACATTCCCTCTCAGACATTTTATATTATACACTATCAACATTATACATTGGAAGATATTGGCTCGGTTCTTCAGGACCGATATTAACTGACACTTCAGGATCAGTTATACTGCCTCATTAAAACCTTACTAAGAAAACCCAGTGGGATAAAACTTAGTTGAGGAAAAACAGTACATGTATATTACTCCCCCTCAATTTTACATATAGCTCTTAGTCTGTGGAATTCAATCTTCAGTAATAATCGCTTGACTTGATCTTTGATGTAGTCTTCTTTGCTTTGGCTTCTTTTGGTTCAAGTTGCATTGCCTTTAAATAGTACAACTCAACTTCTTCTAATTCAGCTTGCATTATCTTCAAATAGTACAATTCGGCTTCCTTTTATTGACTCTAGTCTTCACCTGTCTTAAATGTGTTGAAATCATTGACTTCCATTAGTAACATTTTTAGATTGAGATTGAGCTTTGTGGGGGTCTAATAGATATCCTTCATTATCATAATCCGATAGTTGTGACTCTATATTTTCTCATGAAAAATATTATGTCTCGAATCCCATGTCATTTAATACGCTTTGTAATTATGCCTTGTTAAAAACCTTGCTAGGAAAAACCCAATGGGACAAAACGTAGCTAAGGGAAAAAGAGTGCATTGCGCATTATACATAATTAACAACATGCTCCAGGATGATGTTAAGTCAGTACTTCAGTGTCTATAAGATAAACTGATGCTATATGTTGCTTCAACAAAAACCTTACTAAGAAAATCTAATAGAAAAACTTAGTAAAAGGAAAAAGAGTGCAACATATTAAATTGGAACTGTAATCTTGCCAATACATCTATCAAGAACGCAATATCAGGTGTCGTCTTGTTTACAAGATACACCATTGTCTGCTCGCAATTAAGTATGGTACTTCTGGACCAATTATTTATCCATCCTCTTCTTAGGGACAATAAAATCATTTCCATATGTCAAGCAATTCGACAACCATTAGCGTACTCAACAAATGAATTTTATCCATATAACATCTTATGGATGTAGTTTGATGGATAAGGAAAAATAGTACATATATATTTAAACTGCTATATACTTGAACTGTGGGTCGAGAATAACTACACTGTATAAAGATCTTTTCAGAATTTTCACTTTATAGTTTGACAGTTCCTTTCGATAGTGTTTACAACATCACTGTAAACTCCAATTACACTGAACATTAAGAGTGAAATCTTGATAAGTATATATAGCTCATTTTATCAAACTTATACCCCCTCTTTTCAAAGTATCCACCAAGTCAATTATACAACATAGGACCAGTCCCTTTAAGATTTATATAACGCATATGGGGTTATTGTTAAATAATTATTTGAGTATTTTTAATCCTTCAGGGATTTTATACAGATGTCATTTGTAATTGTCTCATACATGTATACAGTGACGACATCCATAAGTTTTATTTGAAGTCATTCTGAGATTGCGAGGCCTCTTAAACATCTAAAGATTATCGCATCCACTACAGGGGTATACGTTTCCACATAATCAACTACTGGGATTTGGGAAAAATCTTTATGTTAAAAATCATGCCTTACATCGCAAAACTCATTCTTTATGTTCAAAAATCTTTTCCTGAACATCACTCTCACTTTTCATCTGTTTCTTTTCTTTTGCTGCTTGTTTCTCCTTCAGCTTCTCTACTCTATCTACAAAATAAAATTGAAAACTTTCAGGAGATAAATGAGTTTTTGCAATATTAATATGCTTTTCTTCCTCATCATCACTTTCATCAGTTAATGATTGATCAAACACTGGTGTATGTTCTGAACTATCATCTGAAGAACTAGATTCATCATCTTGATTCTTCTCACCATCACCAAACACTTTCATCCATTCTTTCATCAAATCTGGTTCTTGAACTATCTGAGCAATTAATGCAACTGTTTTTGAATCAGATGGAATATATTTATCCCAACTGAAGCCTTCTGCAACTTTTTCATCATCTTAATCAAGTATGCCAAAATAAGCTTTCTTATTTGCTTCTACGATCATATTAACATGTGCAGTTTATGGTCCTTTTTGTTGATAAGGTTGATGAGCAACTTGTTGATAAATGGCTTTCTGATAGTAATCATCTTTTCCAAACGGATTCTGTGTTCCACTTGCTTCTCGATTTTTACATTCTCTCTTGAAATGTCCTTTCTCCCTGCATCGAAAAA
Organism: Helianthus tuberosus; assembly: GCA_030545235.1. Classification (NCBI taxonomy): domain Eukaryota; kingdom Viridiplantae; phylum Streptophyta; class Magnoliopsida; order Asterales; family Asteraceae; genus Helianthus; species Helianthus tuberosus. The sequence goes on from CM060384.1 coordinate 155,554,661, forward strand.
AAGTAACTTTAGATTTATCAAAACCCAAAGTAGACACATTTGCATCCAAGAAATCATCTCTTCCTGTAATCATTTTGAATTTTTCTGCTCTCCTCAGAACACTAGCTAAACACCATTTAATGTCCATAAGCTCCATTTCCTCAGCATCGATCTGATCATAATCCTCTTTTGTCAACATAGGATTTCCGATCCTTCCTGCAACCAATCCTTCATAGGATTCTAATACTGTAGCCAGCAATGACATATGACTTTTAGCAGCTTCTTTAGAAAATTTTTGACCATTCTGAATATGCAACGCGATGTTGCAGTTTAAGACATGACCATTTTTGCTATTTGAGCTTTGAAATTGATGACTTGAGCTTGAAGCTTTCGGATTAACACTTGGATATGAGGAGAATCCACTGCCTGCTGTTTGAACTTTGATTGATTGATTCAGATAAATTTTCTGCATTGAAAGCAGTTTGGATTTTCGGACTTGCTTCGACATTCTGAACATTCCCTTTGAAGTACATCTTAACATCTTGTTGTGCACTTGGATTGTTCATTCTAGCAATCTTTTGTTGCTCAAGATCTTGTCCTTCAATCTTTTCGATGAATTGAGAAATTGTTAAACCATCATATTCTCCAGTATTCTTTAATATCATCAAAAATGTACCCCATTCTTTCTGAGGTAAAGCATCAGCTAATTTGTCAACCCATTCCTCACGATCTTTGTTGATATTTAACAATGATACTGATCGTACTAAATGACAATATCTTTCGATCAATTTCTTAGTATCTTCTCCCGGCAAACTTGAAAATAAATCAAATTCTTTCTTTAACAATGCCTTTTTACTCTTGATCATTTTCTCACTTCCCTCAAACTTAATTCGAAGTGCTTCCCAAATTGAACGTGAAGTCTTATCATGTTGAAGCAATACGAATAAGTCTTCTTAATAGCTTGCTGGAGTAAACTAATCATCATCTTTTCTGCTTTGTACATGTCTCGTTCTTTATCCGTAAATTCATAAATCTTTTTTTCAATTCCCAAATCTGTACGTGGTAGTACATACTTTTTCTCAACACACTCCCAAGACCTCAAATGATTAGCTTGAACCCAGTTTTCAAACCGATCTTTCCAACCATAATACTCCTCAATACCCATTAGCTTCGGGGGTTGTTGCAAAGTTCCAGTCTCATTTTCCATGTTCATGTTCTGAGCTATGGCAGCTGGAGTAGTCGGGGTAGCAAACGCGTTATAAAATTCCTCTTCCATGTTTCGGTAACAAGTTTCACAAAACTCTGATACTCTCAAGCGAAATCAAATCTTTCACACGAAATAACACTCTCAAACGAAATACCTCTTCACACGGAATTACCTGTTCAAACGAAATACCAATTTGAAGCGAAATAACTAATCTCGTGTGAAACTTTCAAACGGAATTACAATCTGGTGCGAAATTAGTGATTTCACCCGAAATCACTCAAGCGAAATAACAATTTGGAGCGGAATAGTGATTTCGAACGGAATCACTCAATCGAAATACTGGTTTCGAGCGAAATTAAGGTCTTATTCCGGGCGAAATACCGCTGACGTCATCATTTCGAGCTGTTTTTACCAAAATTGATTAGGATTTAAGTCGATTTTAGATCTGAAACTTTCAAGGGTTTGTTAAAACACTATTGCACGTATAATGTGAGAAAATTAGCCGATTTTAACCGTGAAAAGTTGTTAATTTTGAAAAAGAAGGTGTAGAAATCAGAAATTGCAGCTGAATTGGAAGAACTCCTCATCCTGAGCTCTGATACCACTTGTAGGATCGTTTTCTGACCCGAAACGAGTCGTTCAGAGGTGTTCTATTCAATACGAGAGGCGGAAACTGACATATCGAATTCGAAACAGCTTGCAATTCACTTTAATTGTCTATTTGATTGATATAACAACGTTTTACAGTGAGACGACACTTCGGCAGCACTTCGACTCTCAAACCGGAATCTAATTTCGTATCAAATGACACGGCACATCCTAGTATTTATAGGCAAGGTAATTCCGCTTGAATCAACCCAAGCGAAATCACTTTCAAGCGAAATTAGTGATTTCGTTTAAACTGACTTGATGTGATTTCGAGCGGAATTACAAATTCTAATTCCGTGCGAAATTACCTCTCATCCTATATTTGACATTTTTCTCGTACAACGTGCCCTGATCTATACACTCTAATACAAGACTCGATACGAGACGAAGTCGACAGATGCATGCACCAACAACGGATGTATGGTACGTCTACCATTATACGTAGGATCCCGGATACAGCCAGTACAATGAAATTATCAGCCCCTAAAGCGGGTACTGGTCCCATTGCCATGAACTGTACCAGGATCATCGTGCGCTACTGGCGATACTGGGGACAGGCCCAAATAACTGGGGTCAAGCCCAAATAACTGGGGACAAGCCCAAAAAACTGGGGTCAAGCCCAAATAAACGGGGTCAAGCCCAAATAACTGGAGACTTCTGTGGATACTCAATCCTCCGTTAAGGATACATGAACCTTCTGCAAAACTCAGAATCAAGTGAAAGGAGGATAAAGGATCCAGGATCCTTCTCCTTGTATATAGGATAATTAAAGAATGAAATAGTTTGAGATTAGATCATTACCAAAATGAGGATCCTCTGTCCTGTAAGGATCCTTCCAAAATATCGATCATGAAAATGGTTGAGGATCCTGGATCCTTACTACATGAAATATTTCTTCAGGTGGACAGCATTCCAAGCTCTTGGTAGCAAATCACCTTCCATTGTTAGCAATCGATATGCCCCCTTTCCTGCCTCAGCTTCAATCAGGTAGGGGCCTTCCCACTTTGGTTCCTACTTTCCATCAGCAGGATTTGTGGTATTCTGAAATGCTTCCCACAATACCATATCACCAACTTGGAATTTCCTGATCCTGACATTTTTGTTGTAGGCTCCAGCCATCCTTTGTTGATAACTAGCCATCCTTATCCTTGCCAAATCCCTGAGTTCTTCTATAGTATCCAAGTCTTGAACCAAGTTTTCAGCATTCTCTTCATGATCACGGATGCTTGTTCTTGCAGTAGGAACCACCATTTCTGTAGGGATTACTGATTTTGCTCCAAATACCAAAGAAAATGGAGTTTGACCAGTAGCATTCTTGGGAGTTGTCCTATCAGCCCATAATACATAAGGTAGTTCTTCTACCCACTGTCCTTTCTTGGATCCAAGCTTCTTCTTCAAATTGTTGATGATGATCTTGTAGGATGATTCTGCCTGACCATTAGCTTGTGGGTGGACTGGTGTTGATGTTATCATCTTAATCCTCCAGCTGTCACAAAAGTTAGTAGTTCTACTCCCAATAAATTGGGATCCATTATCACAAACAATTTCAGAAGGAATACCAAATCTAGTAATAATATTTCTTTTAATAAAGGATATCACTTCCTTTTCTCTGACTTGAGCAAAGGCTTCAGCCTCTATCCACTTGGAGAAGTAATCAGTCATAGCAAGCATGAATACTTTTCCACCACGTGCCTTAGGGAGTTTACCAACTATATCCATTCCCCATCTCATAAATGGCCAAGAAGAGGATATAGGATGTAAGAGCTCTGCTGGTTGGTGAAGGATATTACTATGTCTCTGACAATGATTACACTTTCTGGCATAATCCACAGCATCCTTCTTCATAGTAGGCCAATAGTATCCTGTCCTCAGGATCCTTGAGAATAATGCCCTGCCCCTAGTGTGGTTTCCACAATCTCCTTCATGAAAATCCTGTAGGACCTCTTGAATTTCAGGATCCTCTATGCATCTTAGATATGGACCTGCAAGAGATCGTTTATATAACATGTTATTCAATATTGTAAATTGAGATACCTTAATTTTGAAAGCCCTGGGGTTTTCTCCTACAGGAATCTCTCCATGTTGGATATATCTTTTGATTGGAAGGATCCATGATCCTGAATGAGATTGTGTATCATCACTAGGGATGATTGTAGAATCCTCTCCTATCTCCATGGCTACATGATCCTCAATAGCAGGGGTTAGGATGTGGATAATAGGGATCCTGATATCCTCTGGAATCTTCAAGGATGATCCTAGATTGGCCAATGTATCAGCTTCTGCATTCTCTTCTCTGGGTACCTGTGTCAAACGAAAGGAAACAAAAGAGAGTGTCAATTCTTTGACTATCTCTAAATATTTGATTAGCTTTTCACCTTTAACAGCATAGGATCCATTAAAGTGATTAGTAATTAACAATGAATCTACATGTACCTCAAGATACCTGATCCTCATATGCTTGGCAATTTGCAAACCAGCTATCAAGGCTTCATATTCAGCCTCATTGTTAGTAGTTTGAAACTCACAAGCTATGGAGTGGGGTATTATGTCCCCCTGTGGCGATTTTAGTAGTATTCCAAGTCCTGTTCCTTTGACATTAGAGGCTCCATCAGTGAAGAGTATCCAAGGATCCTTAGTTTCTTCCAGCTGTTGGACTTCTAACTCAGCTTCCTTTTGCAAGTCACTACTAAAATCTGCCACAAAGTCAGCTAAGGCTTGGGATTTGATGGCAGTCCTTGGTTCATATCTTATATCATAAGCACTAAGCTTCACTGCCCACTTAGCCATCCTTCCTGACATTTCAGGTTTCCTAAGAACATTCTTAATTGGAAAATTAGTCTTGACAATAATGGCATGAGTTTCAAAATAATGTCTTAATTTAGTAGATGCCATAATTAATGCAAGGATAAGTTTTTCTAAATGTGAATACCTGGATTCAACATCAAGCAAACTCTTACTTACATAATAAACAGGATGTTGTGTACCTTCATGATCCTTAACAAGGACCGTACTTACTGCTTTGGAGGATATCGCTAGATATAAGGATAATATATCCCCCTTTTTTCTGGTTTCTTCAAGGCAGGAGCTGAGGATAGGTAATCCTTAAGGGCTTTGAGAGCATTTTCATGCTTTCAGTCCACTCAAATTTCTTGTTCTTTCTCAAAATGTCATAGAATTCCTTGCACTTTTCTGATGACTTGGATATGAACCTGTTCAAGGCCGCGATCCTCCCTGTTAACCTTTGCACATCCTTGGCATTGGCAGGAGATTTGATATTCACAATAGCCTTAATTTGCTCTGGACTTGCTTCAATGGGAGGATAATCCTCATCATCTTCTTCCTGCTCTACTGCATGCACGTTCTGGTTGTCAGACTTGTTGTAGGACTTAAACTTGTTATTCTTGAAGTAGGATCCTTGCTTTTCCTGTTTTGAGGATCCTGCCAATCTCTCCTGATCCTTTTATCATCCTCTAATCGGATAAATCTAAGGGCCCTGGTTCTTACTTCATCAAGATTCCTGCATGGGGTCATAACAAGATCATCATAGAATAATGAATCCCTAAGCAAACCCATTTTAAAGGCTTCTACAGCCGTAGCTATATCCAGATTAGGAATGTCTAAGGATTCTTTACTAAACTTAGTGATATAATCTCTAAGTGATTCATTTTGACCGTGTGTTACCCTATATAAATCACTAGTTAATCGTTCAAATTTTCTGCTACATGAGAATTGACTATTAAACAGGTTAACTAGATTAGCAAATGAAGTAATAGAGTAAGGGGGAAGACTTGGCAGCCATTTAAGAGCTGATCCGGTAAGTGTGGATCCGAAACCCTTGCATAGACGTGCTTCCTTTAACCTCTCAGGAATTGAAAGGATCCTTGAGGCTGAGAGGGTCCTTGAACTTGAAAGGGTCCTTGAACTTGAAAGGATCCCTGAGGTTGAGAGGATCCTTGAACTTGAAAGGATCCCTGAGGTTGAGAGGATCCTTGAACCATGGAGAATCCTTGGACCCTAGAAGATCATTGAACCTGAGAGTATCCTTGTACTGTGTGCATTCCCAAATATCCTCCTGAGCTGACGAAGGATCCCTGATACTGAAAAGAGGATCCCGAAGGCTGAAAACAGGATCCTTGAGGCTGGAAGTGAGAACCAAAAGCCTGACTCATAGTTGTTGCTCCATAACACCTTCCCAACGGTTCAGTTTGGAACTGGATGTCTAAGGCTGCAGATTGCTGGGCAGTTATAGCTGGAGTGTCGTAATCCAGTGACCTTGGTATCAGAGGAGAGTGATCCTCCCCTGATCTCTTCTGTTTCTTGATGTCACCGATCTCCCGGAGGATCCTTTCGTTGGTTTTGTCCTGCTCTTGTATATGATCTGTGATAACTGTGTTCTGTAATCGATGTACGATGTAAAACAATGATGTTTATTAATAAAACAATGTGCTTTGGTGTTATTATATGTGTTTTGGTGTTTCTATGTGTGTATTTGTGTTTGGTGATTTTTCAATTCGATTCGATTCCGATTGCAAGCTTTAAATCGCGTTCTGGAAGGTTATACGAAAACTGGTGCGTAAACGCAGTCAGTATAATGCGAAAAACACTCCGGAATAGTGACATAGGCTTAACATACCTTAAATAACCTCCACATAACTTAGAAATAAGTTTTGAATGGTTTGGTGTGTCGAAATCAACTTTGTACGATCGCAAGGACTATTTGTGTCAAACTGCGAAACTATGCCGATTTGTATAGTAATGAACATTCCGGAACATGATCATAAGTTAAACATACCCTAAATAACCTTTACATAGCTTAGAAATAGGCTTTGAGGGGTTCGGTATGCTAAAATAAACTTTATGCTCATTCAGGGACTAAAAGCGTCAAAAAGTGCACAAGTTTGCATTTTCGCGCATATCTTACGTTCTGAATATATCCGAACCTCCAAAAATTTATGAAAGCATTAAAATATTTTATTTTAGTGTTTGGCATAAGAAAATTTCATTCGTCGCTTAATTTGGATTGTTTTTGCGTTCGATACAACTTTCGTCGTAATTAACCGAACAACGCAACCGTACGGCCAAACGAACCGACATCCGAGATATTTTTGAGTACATTTTATGTGCCCTATACTTTAACTTCATTTTAGAGCTTTGAAATGGGGTTAACGGGGCTTAAACGGGTAAAAAATGCATCGAAAACCAAGTTTGGGGCTTCAGGGGCCTGTTCTGCCATTTTTGAAACTTGGCTGGTCTGCACAAGGCTTACGGACCGTAAGCCCTTAGCCATACGGTCCGTAAGGACCTCCCAGATCAGAAAAATCTGTTTAACAGCCTGTTAATAGCTGTTAAGCACTCAAAACCCAATTCCACATGTTAGTTCCTGAGAATGGGGGGCCATTTGATGTACCATGGTATGTTAAACAAGTGTAGGGATGAGATTGAAACACGATTTTCGAGAAACGATCCTAACGGTCCTAGAAATCCTATAAATACCCCATGATCTCAACCCCAAAAAACTCACACCTTTGAAATCTGAATTTGTTCTCTAAGTTGATGTGTTTAACACTTCATACCTGAGAATATTCGGATTCAAAACTTCCATTCTTGGACCCGTTGTAAGTGTTCTTTCGTTCTTTTCATTCGTTTTAGCGTTAAAGTCAAACTGCATTTGACTTTCTGCATTGACCAGTTTATGGTCAATGTGAAGTTTGTTTGAACTTCATAACGTGAGCGTAATCACGATGGTTATAGTCCCGTGTGACTATACCTACTGATTACCACGTTATCTAGGCTCAGTGACGAGTCGTAGTTTCGGCCAAAATACGTATTCATACGTATTTTGTAAGCAAACTACTTGTGAGTATCAAAACCGTTTGTTTTGATACCAAACCTGTTTTCAAACCTTGTTAAACATGTTCTAACATGTTTAGCTTTTAGTTTTGTGCTTGTCTAGGGTCGTAAAGGTAAGCGATCTAAACAATCGCTTATACTTTCGAACCCGACCCGTTTGGTCGATCATTAGGATTCGACCAAACACATTAGGTGACCATAGTTAGGGAATAACCTTCCGAGGTTATACCTTATGGTCACGACGTTTAGTTAGTTGTATGATAGGTAGTTTATATGCCTTAGGCTTATTACCAAAATGCCCATTATACGCCAAATTTACTTTAAAGCATATGTAACATAATTTTTGATATCTAAACTGATTTGGCAACAATATAAAACATGTTGAGGCATATTTTACTTATCATAGGACTAGTTAGGCATTCCGAACGCGTTTCACGCGAAAGACGCGTTAAAGTAGCATAAGCTACCTTAATGGGTCGCGATGGGTCAAAAGCACTTAGGCTAGGTTTCATTTAGGATGTAGGCCTTGTTAAACCATATCACATGAGTTCCAACACTCATTTGGGTTACAAGACCTCATTCTGTCCGATCTTCCGATTTAGGCGTCGATTGTTTGACTAGTGATTCAATTACTAGGTGCTGCTTGATTTCTCTGGTTTACTCGAGTTTGTTGAAGTACTATTGATTGAGGATACCTTGAACTACATGTGAGTACATAGTTCCCCTATTTTACTGTTTTCAATTGTTTTGGGGTGATTCATATGTACAAAATGTTTTCAAGTTTAAACGATGATTTCAAAAACGAATAGAACGATTTATACTAAACTATTAACGATTTCGATAATGTGAACGAACTTGTTGGTTGTAGTTACATAACGAACGACATTCATTAGCATTGATCAAGCCGACCAGTATTAGGTTATGGTACCATAGGATATGACAAATCCCGTATTGCACTATACCCATGGTTATGTGTGGGTGTTGTGGGTAACGACTGAATATGATGATTGTTAACTTACCCTTTGGAGGTTTGTTAATGCAAGAACGAGTTAAACGATGAACGAGTCACAAAGGTTTGAATGTTATTAACGAGACGACCATATATAAGTTTTCACAATTAAAACGAGGACGATTTAAACGAGTAAACGATTTGGGAACGATTTGGAAATGATTTAGGAACGATCTGGAAATGATTTGGAAACGATGTTAAATGATTTGGGTAAACGATTGGTTTTTGGCTAGTGTTTAGATAACGGGACATGTGTAATGTGGTGAAGACATGGTAGATACGCCGCTGGTACTTCTTATATATAAGTGTTTTCAACATATTACATACCGTGGCGTTATTTAGTTCACTTGGGTAAACGATATTGAAACGATGTCACTCAACGATGTTTTCGAAATAATATACGAGTTTTATTAACGAGTTTATACGAGATGTTTTACAAGATGGTTTTCTAAAACAAAAGCTTTTGGGTTAAGAATCATGGCTACGAGGTTTTATAAATTATAACCTGCTTGATTTGAGTTGGTTAATCATGTTGCAATATTATACACTTTTTAAAAACAAGGTTTTCAAGGTATTGCAATATATGTAAACAAGCCATGATTCCGATACTCTTATAAAACCTATGTACTCGCCAGCATTTCTTTGCTGACTTTGTTTTTACATATGTTTCAGGTGTTGTTGCTTGATTGACGTTCTAGGATGCATGCGTCACATAGGATCTGGACGAGGCCTTAGTGATATAATAGCTATGATAGACGATATAAAACTTGTTTGTTCTATGCTAAGACAATGTTAATGTTTAATATTATCAATAAAACGAAACACTTTTTGTATCCATGGTTATGAAACGATAATTCTGTTACAACACCCCCTGACATTTCCTCCACGCTTTGTTGTTTTACGTGGTCGGGGTGTGACAGAAGATTTGGTATCAGAGCCAATGGTTATAGGGAATTAGGTTATTAGTAATACTTTGGCCTAGACTATAACTTCTAGGACCCCAACGCAAGTTTATTTGCGTTTAGATTTTTAAAACAAAATCGTCACCTATCCTTAGGTGATAACCACAACGAGAACACAATTTTCGAATCCGCTTTAAAAACTAATCATCTGTTCTAGGATGATTGATTACTAGGTTTTGAACCCTCTGTTGTAAGGTTTTGAACCCTTCCAATTTGACTCATTTTTGGCTTAGTACCTTCTGAGTCTTCAAAATCTCATCAAAGTTTGGGTCTAAATAATGTGAACACGTGCAAACTGGAAGAGTGAGTGCCTGTACACCGAGTTTTCTGTCTAAGGCTAGAGTGTTCGTACAAATCCACATAATCGGGCCAGTCACTCTTACCTGGGAACTCTTGGGGTGAGTGTTCAGTTATAGGCGAGCAGGTCTTCGCGATACATTATTTTTGACCTATTTACTTTGATTAGTCACTGCGTGTCGTTTGTTTGTTCGAGGTAACAAACAAATGATCGCCTTCCTTGTGTTTTGTCGATACCTCTTTTGTTTTCCTGATTTTCAACCTCACTCGATTCTCCTGTTTCCTTGTTAGACAATGCCTCCTCGACGTGAAGCACAATCTTTTACTATTGAAGAAATCGCAGCCCTGGTCTCTCAACAAGTGGCTGCTGTGCTTCCCGGTGTTGTGACCCAAGTAAAACAACAAAGCGCTTAAGTTTTCTGGGTCGCAAGGAGCAGCTGTGCTCCTGCAGTGGTTTGAGAGTATCGAGAGCACATTCAGACATGTGCAGTGTCCGAATGCGCGTAAGGTTGAATTTGCTTCAAGCGTGTTTGAGTAGCGAGCGCTTACCTGGTGGAATGGTATTATGCGCGACAGGGGTGCCGAAGTGGCGTTGGCACAAACATGGGAAGAGCTTCGGGCTCTCATGATGAAGGAGTTTTGTCCCCGTCATGAAGTTCGGGCTTTGGAGCGAGAGTTTGACGATTTAAAGCAAGATGGGGCTGAACACCGTGCGTACACTAATCGTTTTGAGGAACTCAGCCTATTGTGTCCCACCATGGTTACCCCTCTGGAGAAAGCAATCGAGAGATATATCGATGGTCTACCCGATTCTATTTTGGATATTGTGACCGGTGTTAATCCTACTACCCTTCGTCAAGCAATCGAGTTGTCTGCTACCCTGACTGAGACTCAAGTCAGGAAGGGTAAACTCACCCGCAAGGGTGATAAAAAGAAGGCGACTGATTTAGGGAAGGACAAGAAAAAGGATAAGGGTAAGGAAGGTGAGTCGTCGAAGAAATCGAGGAAGCGAAAGGGTGCCCAGAATTTTGCTGTTACAGCACAGACTGCTCAGAACCTGCAGAACCCACCGGCTCAGCCACCTGCAAAGAAGGCATATGCTGGTACATCACCTCATTGTGCTCGTTGCAACGGTCATCACGTTGCACAACAAGCTTGCAAACAATGCACGACGTGTGGTAAGCTTGGGCATTTGGCCAATGTTTGTCGTTTGGAACAGAATCAGTTTGCCCAGGTTCAAGCTCCGATACAAGGGAATGCGGCAAGATTCCCACCAGGTTCGTGTTTTAATTGTGGAGAGTATGGTCACTTCTGCAACAACTGTCCGAGACTGGTGAATGCAAACGCGAACCCGAATGCGAACGTCAATGTTAATGTGAATCCCCCTCGTGGGCGAGCGTACAATTTGAATGCAAACAAAGCGAGGGCTGAAAACGAGGTTGTCAATGGTACGTTTCTTGTTAACAATCAACCTGCATATATTCTTTTTGATTCTGGTGCCGATAGAAGTTTTGTTTCATTGTCATTCGAGCCTTTGCTTGCGATACCTAGAACCAAACTAAGGAAACCCTTATCTGTCGAAGTTGCTACTGGTAAACCTCTTGTTCTCGATTCTATTATTCGTAATTGTCAGTTGAACCTTGATAACCATCTTTTTCCTATTGACCTCACACCGATGCAACTTGGGAGTTTCGACATTATCATTGGGATGGATTGGTTGACCAAACACCATGCAGAGGTGGTTTGTTTCGATAAGATCGTTCGTATTCCTCTGTCTTCTGGCGATGTTTTGGAAATTCGTGGAGAGAAACCTTCGGGTGGTTTGAAGCTTATGTCGTGTTTGGAAGCCCAAAGGTATTTACGAAAAGGATATGTTGCTTTCCTGGCACATGTCACCGAGGAGAAAAGCAAGAGCAAGAGTATTCAGGATATTCCGATTGTTCGGGATTATCCGGAGGTGTTTCCTGATGAACTGCCTGGTTTGCCTCCAGTTCGTCAAGTCGAGTTTCATATTGACCTTGTACCCAATGCCAACCCGATTGCAAAAGCACCTTATCGTCTTGCACCGGTGGAGATGCAAGAGTTATCGAAACAGCTTCAAGAGCAATCTGATAAAGGATTCATCCGACTGAGCTTTTCACCTTGGGGAGCTCCTGTCCTCTTCGTGAAAAAGAAAGATGGATCTTTTCGAATGTGTATTGATTATCATGAGCTTAATAAGCTCACCATCAAGAATCTATATCCCCTACCGCGAATTGATGATCTCTTCGACCAGCTGCAGGGTGCTTCATGCTTTTCCAAGATCGATCTGCGTTCTGGGTATCATCAACTTTGTGTTCTCGAACAAAATATTCCCAAAACTGCTTTCCGCACAAGATATGGGCATTACGAGTTCACTGTCATGCCTTTTGGTTTGACAAATGCTCCAGCTATCTTTATGGACTTAATGAATAGGGTCTGCAAACCTTATTTGGACAAATTCATTATTGTGTTCATCGATGATATTCTCATTTATTCAAAATCTCGAGCCGAGCACGAGCAACACCTTCGCTTAACATTGGAACTCCTGAAGAAGGAACAACTTTTTGCTAAATTCTCGAAGTGTGAATTCTGGCTTAAAGAAGTTCAATTCTTGGGTCATATAGTCAATGAGCAGGGTATTCATGTGGATCCATCCAAGATTGCTGCTATTAAGGACTGGAATACACCAACGACGCCTACAGAGATTCGATCTTTTCTTGGTCTTGCTGGTTATTATCGCCGATTCATTTCAAATTTCTCGAAGATTGCGGTTCCACTCACTGCTTTGACTCAGAAGGATAAGCCTTTCGAGTGGGGACCCAAGCAAGAAGAAGCGTTCCAAACGCTGAAACAGAAGTTATGTAATGCTCCTGTTCTATCTCTGCCCGAGGGAAGCGATGATTTCGTTGTCTACTGCGATGCGTCCAACTTAGGCCTTGGTTGCGTCCTCATGCAACGAGGTAAAGTTATTGCATATGCATCTAGACAGCTGAAAATTCACGAGAAGAACTACACGACTCATGATCTTGAGTTAGGAGCTGTGGTTTCCGCGCTTAAAATCTGGAGACACTACCTCTATGGAACGAAGTGTGTGGTTTTCACAGACCACAAAAGTCTCCAGCATATTCTTAATCAGAAAGAGCTGAACATGAGGCAACGACGTTGGGTTGAACTCTTAAACGATTATGACTGCGAGATTCGCTACCACCCTGATAAGGCGAATGTTGTAGCCGATGCGCTTAGTCGAAAGGAGCGACTCAAGCTTCATTCTGTTCGAACTCTATCTGATCTTCAATCTCGTGTCCTTCAAGCTCAACAATTTTGTGTTTCACAAAATTTGATAGGTATGGAATTACCACGTCAACTTGAGCTTAAGCTCGAAGCGAAAGACGATGGTTTGCTCTATTTTATGGATCGATTGTGGATTCCGAAACAAGATGATCTTCGCACCTTTGTAATGGACGAATCTCATAGGTCTCGATATTCTATCCATCCTGGTGCTGATAAAATGTACAAGGATATTCGTACTCAGTGCTGGTGGCCTGGTATGAAGAAGGATGTTGCCTTGTATGTATCGAAATGCCTAACTTGTCTCAAAGTCAAGGCCGAACATCAACGACCTTCTGGCTTGCTTGTACAACCAGAGATACCAGTTTGGATGTGGGAGAACATTGCCATGGATCTCATTACTAAGTTACCGCATACGTCTAAAGGTCACGATGCTATTTGGGTTGTAGTTGATCGTTTGACAAAATCAGCTCATTTCATTCCGATTCGCGAGGATCTATTTGTGACACGACATGGTGTTCCCTTGGATATCATCTCTGATCGTGATGCTCGATTTTCATCTCATTTCTGGAAGGCCATGCAATCTGCTTTGGGAACCCAACTGATTCTAAGCACTGCTAATCATCCCCAAACAGATGGCCAATCTGAGAGAACGATTAGCATTAATATGGCGCCATTCAAAGCTCTCTATGGTCGAAAATGTCGTTCACCTGTCTGTTGGAACGAGACCGGTGAAGCTCAGCTTACTGGACCTGAGCTCGTTCTGGAAACAACCGACAAAATCAAGAAAATCCGCGATAATCTTGTGACAGCTCGAAACCGTCAAAAGAAATATACGGATTTGCGACGCAAGCCCTTAGAATTTCAAATCGGAGACCGTGTCCTACTCAAGGTGTCACCTTGGAAGGGAGTGGTGAGATTTGGAAGGAAAGGAAAACTTGCACCTCGATATGTGGGACCATTTAAGATTGTGGAAAGAATTGGGAAGGTTGCCAATCGACTAGAGCTACTTCCAGAGCTTGGAAATATTCATCCGACTTTTCACGTGTCCAATCTGCGAAAGTGTTTAGCTGACGCTGATCTACACATTCCTCTCGACGAGATTCGAATCGATGAAACAATGCACTTTGTCTAGAAACCCGTGGAAATCGAGGACCGTGTTTTCAAACAGTTGAAGAACAAACGGATTCATTTGGTTAAAGTTCGCTGGGAATCCAAACGTGGCCCAGAGTTTACTTGGGAACGTGAGGACCAGATGAAGGCGAAATATCCGTATTTGTTTTCACAAGTTTCCTCTAAATAAAATTTCGGGATGAAATTTCCTGAAGTAGGGGAGACTGTGACAACTGTGTTCTATAATCGATGTACGAAGTAAAACAATGATGTTTATTAATAAAACAATGTGCTTTGGTGTTATTATATGTGTTTTGGTGTTTCTATGTGTGTATTTGTGTTTGGTGATTTTTCAATTCGATTAGATTCCGATTGCAAGCTTTAAATCGCGTTCTGAAAGGTTATACGCAAACTGGTGCGTAAACATAGTCAGTATAACGCGAAAAACACTCTGGAATAGTGACATAGGCTTAACATACCTTAAATAACCTCCACATAACTTATAAATAAGTTTTGAATGGTTTGGTGTGTCGAAATCAACTTTGTTCGATCGCAGGGACTATTTGTGTCAAACTGTGAAACTATGCCGATTTGTATAGTAATGAACATTCTGGAACATGATCATAAGTTAAACATACCCTAAATAACCTTTACATAGCTTAGAAATAGGCTTTGAGGGGTTCGGTGTGCTAAAATAAACTATATGCTCATTCAGGGACTAAAAGCGTCAAAAAATGCATAAGTTTGCATTTTCGCGCATATCTTACGTTTTGATTATATCCGAACCTCCAAAAATTTATGAAAGCATTAAAATATTTTATTTTAGTGTTTGGCATAAGAAAATTCCATTCGTCGCTTAATTTGGATCGTTTTTGCGTTCGATACAACTTCTGTCGTAATTAACCGAACAACGCAACCGTACGGCCAAACGAACCGACATCCGAGATATTTTTTAGCACATTTTAAGTTCCCTATACTTTAACTTCATTTTAGAGCTTTGAAATGGGGTTAACGGGGCTTAAACGGGTCAAAAATGCATCGAAAACCAAGTTTGGGGCTTCAGGGGCCTGTTCTGCCATTTTTGAAACTTGGCTAGTCTGCACAAGGCTTACGGACTGTAAGCCCTTAGCCATACGGTCCTTAAGGACCTCCCAGATCAGAAAAATCTGTTTAACAGCCTGTTAACAGCTGTTAAGCACTCAAAACCCAATTCCACATGTTAGTTCCTGAGAATGGGGGGCCATTTGATGTACCATGGTATGTTAAACAAGTGTAGGGATGAGATTGAAGCACGATTTTCGAGAAACGATCCTAACGGTCCTAGAAATCCTATAAATACCCCATGATCTCAACCCCAAAAACCCACACCTTTGAAATCTGAATTTGTTCTCTAAGTTGATGTGTTTAACACTTCATACCTGAGAATATTCGGATTCAAAACTTCCAATCTTGGACCCGTTGTAAGTGTTCTGTCGTTCTTTTCATTCGTTTTAGCGTTAAAGTCAAACTGCGTTTGACTTTCTGCATTGACCAGTTTATGATCAATGTGAAGTTCGTTTGAACTTCATAACGTGAGCGTAATCACGATGGTTATAGTCCCTTGTGACTATACCTACTGATTACCACGTTATCTAGGCTCAGTGACGAGTCGTAGTTTCGGCCAAAATACGTATTCATACGTATTTTGTAACCAAACTACTTGTGAGCATCAAAACCGTTTTTTTATACCAAACCTGTTTTCAAACCTTGTTAAACATGTTCTAACATGTTTAGCTCGTCACTTTTAGTTTTGTGCTTGTCTAGGGTCGTAAAGGTAAGCGATCTAAACAATCGCTTATACTTTCGAACCCGACCCGTTTGGTCGATCATTAGGATCCGACCAAACACATTAGGTGACCATAGTTAGGGAATAACCTTCCGAGGTTATACATTATGGTCACGACGTTTAGTTAGTTGTATGATAGGTAGTTTATAAGTCTTAGGCTTATTACCAAAATGCCCTTTTTACGCCAAATTTACTTTAAAGCATATGTAACATAATTTTTTATATCTAAACTGAATTGGCAACAATATTAAACATGTTGAGGCATATTTTACTTATCATAGGACTAGTTAGGCGTTCCGAACGCGTTTCACGCGAACGACGCGTTAAAGTAGCATAAGCTACCTTAATGGGTCGCGATGGGTCGAAAGCACTTAGGATAGGTTTCATTTAGGATGTAGGCCTTGTTAAACCATATCACATAAGTTCCAACACTCATTTGGGTTACAAGACCTCATTCTGTCCGATCTTCTGATTTAGGCGTCGATTGTTTGACTAGTGATTCAATTACTAGGTGCTGCTTGATTTCTCAGGTTTACTCGAGTTTGTTGAAGTACTATTGATTGAGGATACCTTGCACTACATTTGAGTACATAGTTCCCCTATTTTACTGTTTTCAATTGTTTTGGGGTGATTCATATGTACAAAATGTTTTCAAGGTTTAAACGATGATTTCAAAAACGAATAGAACGATTTATACTAAACTATTAACGATTTCGATAATGTGAACGAACTTGTTGGTTGTAGTTACAACACCCCCGACATTTCCGCCAAGCTTTGTTGTTTTACATGGTCGGGGTATGACAGAATCATCTGCAAAATCAAAGTAAAAAGATCACTAGTAGTAGGATTAGAAGAAACAGAAGAAGTTGGTGGTTTTGGAAAAATGGGGCTTTGTCTCTTTGCAGCATTTTCAGCATTCTTCTGGGATCCAGAAGGTGGTGGAGGCAAAGGTGGAACGCCCTGTGAAGAACTCATTGTCGGCATTGAACTTGAAGTGCTCTTTGCTGAAGAAGCCATCTGCTTGGTTGTAATGAACCGAAATGATCACAAAAACAAGAGTTTCTTAGGAATGAAGCACCAATCGCCCCACGGTGGGCGCCAAACTGTTTTGGTAAAAAATCAGGCTAAGATAATGTAACCAAATCTTTGTTGTGAGGAATGATGCTTGAATCAATGAACAATGTTAAGGATAACTCATAAATGTAATGAACAAGTGACACAAGGATTTATACGAGGAAAAAGCCCTTGATCAAGAGTTGATCTCCGGCACAAAAAACCTCAGGTGATGGAAACTACCAATCACCAACTAAGATTAAACAAAAGAAGTTTACAACTCGGGATGATAACAAGCTTGTTACAAGGATCACTAGTGTGCAATGTGCAAAAAACGTATGAAATCGCTAAGTAGTGTTCGAGAGTTGATTGAGAGCTGTTGCGAAAGTGTGTGTATGCCAAAATTAGCTAAGTGTCCTACTCAAGCTTGTTATCCCCATTTTAAATTAGAAATAACTAAACAACTAACTATCCGCAATTTGTGCAAGCTCCCCACGACTTCCATAACGTCCATAAGAGCCAAGCACGTGTGGAATATTGAGGGAATATGCTCCAGGAATTTCGGTGAGACTTGGTCCATGCCTTTGCTCCTGCAAAACAAGCTTACGTACAAGGTAGACAATTGTTAGTATAAGGATCCTGAATCCTGATCCTGCAACACCTGCTGAGGATCCTTAATTCAAACAGAATTGAGGATCCATGATCCTGGCAGCACTTGAGGATCCGTGATCCTTAGGATTGGAAAATCCTCCCCTAACAATTGCCCCCAAAATATAAGGAGTAAAGTGTAAATTAGCGAATTATATTTTCTTGATCTTATCCGTAACAAACTAACGGATATATAGCCGTTTGGATCGAACTATCCGTTGCAGATCCTACGTCACTTGAAGCGACATCCCTGCAAAATCATCATTATAAATTCAAGTTAGAGATAAGGATCCGGAAGCATTTAAATTCGTGCGTTTCACCCTTTAAATCCTCATTCGAAGATCAAACAGGTACTTCTCTCTCCTTTCTCTCTTCACATTCTTGCTCTGTTTCTTCTTTCTTCATCACCCCTGAATCATAATGAAGTTACGATCATCCCATGATAAGGATCATCGGAAAGACAGTCCTTTGAAGAACCAAGGGATCATCAAAGATTCTCCGAAGGAACGTTGCTGCTTCACAGATCCTGAGATCGACAGGATTCGTCATTGCTTTCCTGCAAACGCTGTCTTCAAGCCTTTTGACCCTACCGCCTTGAGCGATTTTGTTTCTGAAACCTGGGTTGCCTTTCCAGTCACCCCATTCTTGATAGGATACTCCTATCCTTTTCCTGCTTTTACCCAGTCTTTCTTCTCTCTTACCGGCATATCCTATATCCGGGCTATGCCAATGATGTGGAGGGTTTTATTTACCCTTGAGAGGATCATTGAGCAGGAGGATATAGATTTGGGAATGTCTGAACTTGCTGAATTGTACAACCTTGTGAGCCACGGTTCACATCGCTTTCTATTCAAACACAAACCTGGTGAGGCACACCCGATCCTGAAGACCACCAAAAATGACACTAAGTGGAAGAAACGATTCTTCTTCGTTAGGAGGGATTCTATCCCGGATGGGAAGGATCTCCCTAGAAAATGGGCCACTCATGGTAGGATAGAGGATCCTTATAGAAGGATCATAGGATAACCCTGTTTCCGCTGAGGATCACTAACCCCCTTGTTTCTATTTTGCAGATATTTCTGTTTCACATATCATTCCATCACCCGCAACCAAAGAAAGGATCGACGCCTTCCGGAATCTTGATCCTGCAGTAAGAACATTTCAAGCAAACACCAAGGATTCTCAAGAAGTATCCTCAGGCTCAATCACAATGTCAAGTAAGTATCCGAGTTTATATATGATTAAATGTTGAAATACAAATAAAACAAGAATACTTATCTGTTGTTTTGGATTGATAGGTGCTGGAAAATCTTCAAGGTCTGCCTCCCACTTTAGTGTCAGTGATCTCAGCATTGTGGCTCCTCGTTCCAGAAAAAAGAAAATTGCTGCTAGCCCAAGCACCATAGTCCCCAAGCCTGTCACCTCCAAGGGGGGAAAGAAGAGGAAGGCCACTGAAGCTGAAAATCTTGAAGGCTTGCCTCTTATCCGCCACCAGTTCCAAGAATACTTTGCTGATGTAAGGATCACTGCTTCTGCTTGATTATCCTGCCCAATTGAGGATCATGGATCCTGAACTTTACCTTGTCTTTTTTGCAGAAATTCGCTGAGGTCAAAATGATGTTTGATGCATACGTTGAAGAGGCGGAGCAAAAGCATCAGGAGTTCCAAAAGTTCTTCCTGGCCAAGGATCAAACCATCTCCTCCCTTGAAAAGGACCTCAATCTGGCGAAGAAGCAGGTGGTCATGGCCCAGATAAATGATGATCATGAGAAAGCTAAGCTGCTGGAGGATGCTAAAATCTCTGCCGCCATCACCATGTATAAGATCAAGCTGCAAATGGCTCAGGAGGCTGAGGATCCTGACTTCGACAGGACCACTTGGGACAAGGAGGGCTGGAAGGCAAAGCTAACTGAGCTTGAGGAGGAGGAGGAGGAGGAGGCTACCGAGGTCTTGGCGATTGAGGCAAGTGGCAGCGGGAAGGATCAGGCTGGTGGTGATGATGCTGGTGGTGATGCAGCCAAGGTGTGAGCTGCAGAAATGGGCGATGATGGATATTTCTAGACGCGGCCGGAGCCCATTTTTTTAGGATTTGAAAGTTTTTTGGCTGTGATGTTTTGAAACAATGTTGGGTTGTACTTTGAACAATAGTTTCTAGGGTTATGGATCATGGATCCTTAGACAATAGGTAGGATAATAGGTGGTGGAGGGATCCTCAGTTTGGGGGATGAAACCACTTGTTATCCTACCCTCTTTTATTTCCTGCACTTTCAAGACCTGTTAACAATGGACACCCTTTGCCAACCCAAGTGGACGGGCCACGTATTGCTGGTAGAAATTTGGGTTGGCAATTTTGACAACCTTAAAAGGGTTTAACCTTTGTGAATAAATAAAATTTTAACTTTTTGGCTACTTCTCGTGTTGTTATCCTTATGAATTCTTTATTTTTCAACTGTTGTTGTGTACTTTGTTTGAATTTGTGAGTAAAGAACAAAGGCTTAGTAAATCATGTTTAAAAGTTTTAGGATATGATCAAGGATCAAATATCCTATAGTTGACAAGTTCAGAAAAATTATGTAACTTAAGGATCATTAGTTCTGTTGTAAAAGGATAAGGGTCACTTATATAAATAAAGAATAAAATCAAAGTGTTTTAGGATCATACATGAGAATCCAAGTTAGGATCTTAACCTTTAACATCTATAATCAGGATAACCAAAAGACAAACCTTAGTAGAAGGTAAGGATCAGGGATCCTTAGCTGTTTAACTTTGAAAGCCTAAAACAGAATATAACTTGGGACTAAGCCAATATAAGAGAAAAGTTAGTAACTGGGGACAAGCCCAACAATTCTGGGGACAAGCCCAATATACTGGGGACAAGCCCAAAGGATAACTGGGGACAAGCCCAAAGGATAACTGGGGACAAGCCCAAAGGATAACTGGGGACAAGCCCAAAGGATCTTGTGTAAACTGGAGTATGGCCCTCACTGGCGACTATCCAAACTTAGTGACATGAAAATGCCAAAACCTTAGCTAACGTGAAAATGTTAGAAACCTTAGGAACGGATGTATGGTACGTCTACCATTATACGTAGGATCCCAGATACAGCTAGTACAATGAAATTGTCAGCCCCTAAAGTGAGTACTGGTCCCATTGCCATGAACTGTACCAGGATCATCGTGCGCTACTGGCGATACTGGGGACAGGCCCAAAAACTGGGGACAAGCCCAAACAACTGGGGTCAAGCCCAAATAACTAGGGTCAAGCCCAAATAACTGGATACTTCTGTGGATACTCAATTCCTTTGTTAAGGATATCCAAACCTTCTGCAAAACTCAGAATCAAGTGAAATGAGGATAAAGGATCCAAGATCCTTATCCTTGTATATAGGATAATTAAAGAATGAAATAGTTTGAGATTAGATCATTACCAAAATGAGGATCTTCTGTTCTGTAAGGATCCTTCGAGGATACTTGTTAGCTAAGGATCATAGATCCTTATTACATGAAGTATTTCTTCAAGTGGACAGCATTCTAAGCTCTTGGTAGCAAATCACCTTCCATTGTTAGCAATCGGTATGCCCCCTTTCCTGCCTCAGCTTCAATCAAATAGGGGCCTTCCCACTTTGGTGCTAACTTTCCATCAGCAAGATTGGTGGTATTCTGAAATGCTTTCCTTAATACCATATCACCAACTTGGAATTTCCTGATCCTGACATTTTTGTTGTAGGCTCCAGCCATCCTTTGTTGATAACTGGCCATCCTTATCCTTGCCAAATTCCTGAGTTCTTCTATAGTATCCAAGTCTTGAACCAAGTTTTCAGCATTTTCTTCAGGATCACGAATGCTTGTTCTTGCAGTAGGAACCACCATCTCTGTAGGGATCACTGATTCTGCTCCAAATACCAAAGAGAATGGAGTTTGGCCAGTAGCATTCTTGGGAGTTGTCCTATCAGCCCAAAGTACATAAGGTAGTTCTTCTGCCCATTTTCCTTTCTTGGATCCAAGTTTCTTCTTCAAATTGTTGATGATGATCTTGTTGGATGATTCTGCCTGGCCATTAGCTTGTGGGTGGACTGGTGTTGATGTTATCATCTTAATCCCCCAGCTGTCACAAAAGTTAGTAGTTCTATTCCCAATAAATTGGGATCCATTATCACAAACAATTTCAGAAGGGATACCAAATCTAGTAATAATATTTCTTTTGATAAAGGATATCACTTCTTTTTCTCTGACTTGAGCAAAGGCTTCAGCCACTATCCACTTGGAGAAGTAATCAGTCATAGCAAGCATGAACACTTTTCCACCAGGTGCCTTGGGAAGTTTACCAACTATATCCATTCCCCATCTCATAAATGGCCAAGAAGATGATATAGGATGCAAAAGCTCTGCTGGTTGATGAAGGATATTACTATGCCTCTGACAAGGATCACACTTCTTGGCATATTCCACAGCATCCTTCTTCATAGTAGGCCAATAGTATCATGTCCTCGGGATCCTTGAGAATAATGCCCTGCCCCCAGTGTGGTTTCCACAATCTCTTTCATGAAAATCCTTTAGGACTTCTTGGATTTCAGGATCCTCAATGCATGTTAGATATGGTCCTGCAAGAGATCGTTTATATAATACGTTATTCAATATTGTAAACTGAGATACCTTAATTTTGAAAGCCCTGGGGTTTTCTCCTATAGGAATTTCTCCATGTTGGATATATCTTTTGATTGGAAGGATCCATGATCCCGAATGAGATTGTGTATCATCACTAGGGATGATTGCAGAATCCTCTCCTATCTCCATAGCTATATGATCCTCAATAGCAGGGGTTAGGATATGGATAATAGGGATTTTGATATCCTCTGGAATCTTCAAGGATGATCCTAGATTGGCCAATGCATCAGCCTCTGCATTCTCTTCTCTGGGTACCTGTGTCAAACTAAAGGAAACAAAGGAGAGTGCCAATTCTTTGACTATCTCTAAATATTTGATTAGTTTTTCACCTTTAACAGCATAGGATCCATTAAAGTGATTAGTAATTAACAATGAATCTACATGTACCTCAAGATACCTGATCCTCATATGCTTGGCAATTTGCAAACCAGCTATCATGGCTTCATATTCAGCCTCATTATTAGTAGTTTGAAACTCACAAGCTATGGAGTGGGGTATTATGTCCCCCTGTGGCGATTTTAGTAGTATTCCAAGTCCTGTTCCTTTGACATTGGAGGCTCCATCAGTGAAGAGTATCCAAGGATCCTTATTTTCTTCTAGCTGTTGGACTTCTAACTCAGCTTCCTTTTGCAAGTCACTACTAAAATCAGCCACAAAGTCAGCTAAGGCTTGGGATTTGATGGCAGTCCTTGGTTCATATCTTATATCATAAGCACTAAGTTTCACTGCCCACTTAGCCATCCTTCCTGACATTTCAGGTTTCCTGAGAACATTCTTAATTGGAAAATTAGTCTTAACAATAATGGCATGAGTTTCAAAATAATGTCTTAATTTAGTAGATGCCATAATTAGTGCAAGGATAAGTTTTTCTAAATGTGAATACCTGGATTCAGCATCAAGCAAACTCTTACTTACATAATAGACAGGATGTTGTGTACCTTCGTGATCCTTAACAAGGACCGCACTTACTGCTTTAGAGGATACCGCCAAATACAAGGATAATATATCCCCTTTTTCTGGTTTCATCAAGGCAGGGGCTGAGGATAGGTAATCCTTAAGAGCTTTGAGAGCATTTTCATGCTTTTCAGTCCACTCAAATTTCTTGTTCTTCCTCAAAATGTCATAGAATTCCTTGCATTTTTCTGAGGATTTGGATATGAGCCTGTTCAAGGTTGCGATCCTGCTTGTTAACCTTTGCAAATCCTTGGCATTGGCAGGAGATTTGATATTTACAATAGCCTTAATTTGCTCTGGACTTGCTTCAATGCCTCTTTTTGTCACCATATATCCTAGAAATTTACCTGCTTTAACACCGATGTGACACTTGGAAGGATTTAGTTTCATAATAAATTTATCAAGGATATTGAATGCTTCCTCCAGGTCTCTAAGGTGATCCTCAGCTTTCTTGGACTTAACCACCATGTCATCTATATAGACTTCCATAGTGTGTCCAATTTGTTCCTTGAACATCATATTGACTAGCCTTTGATAAGTAGCACCTGCATTCCTAAGTCCAAATGGCATAGCAATATAACAATATATACCAGTTGGGGTCATAAAGGCTGTATCCTCTTGATCAGATGGTTCCATCTGAATTTGTTGAAATCCAGATGAAGCATCCATAAAAGTCAACAACTCATGACCCGCGGTAGCATCCACCATGGAGTCAATGTGGGGTAATGGGAAAGGATCCTTGGGACATGCCTTGTTTAAATCAGTAAAATCGACACATACCCTCCACTTTCCATTTTTCTTTTGAACAACAACCACATTGGCTAACCACCTTGGATACTTAACCTCTCTTATCATACCTGCCCGAAGTAGTTTATCTACCTCTTCCTGGATAATAGCATTCCTTTCAGGTACAAACTTCCTCCTCTTCTGATGTATAGGCTTGAATGACCTGCCAATGCCAAGCTTATGAGTAATTATATCTTTAGATATACCTGTCATGTCCTCATGCTTCCAGGCAAAGGTAGTTTTCCTCCTCTTAAGGAAGGATACTAGATCATGTTCAATGTTGCCGAGGATCCCTGATCCTATGAAGACTATGGATTCAGGATCATGAGGATCCATAAGGATTTCTTTCACATCCTGTTCTCTTTCCTCCAAGACATCTCTTGAAGGATGCTTTAATTGCTATTGCTCCCTTAGTCTTGAAGCTGGCTTCATTGATGACGTGTAACAATTCTTAGCTTCTTGTTGATCACTCTCAATTTTCACCACTCCCCATGGACTAGGAAGCTTTACACATTGATGATAGGTAGATGGGACTGCCTTCATGTCATGTATCCATGGCCTACCAAGGATAACATTACAACAAGACAAGCAATCAATAACACAAAATTTTTTATAAGAATGAAGTCCTTCAATATAGATGGGGAGTTTGACGTCCCCCAATGTATTCTTGGTCTCTCCGCTGAATCCCACAAGAACTGAGGATCTTGGGACAATATCTAATTCAGGGATGTTCATTTTCTTGAGGACATCAATCTGAATGATGTTTACTGAGCTTCCTCCATCTATCAGGATTCTGCGAACAAAATGGTTAGAAATAAACAGAGTAATAACAAGACCATCATGATGAGGATCCTGCACATCGACACGATCATCCTCATCAAAAGTTATAATTTATCCTTGATAACGGTGGAGGTCCGGATGGGTCTGTCTCCATTATCCATCTTGGTTTCCTTGTCATGTCTTTTGGCTGCTGAAAAGGAAGTACCACAAATGTCTGATCCACCGGATATGAAGTTTATAACTTGTGCGTCTGCTGGAGGAGCAGGAGCCTTTTCTGGGATCCTTTCAGGATCCTTGATTTCTTTCGTCCCAAAAGCTCCTTCAAGTGACCCTTGCTTAACAAGTAACCAATTTCTTTTCTTAGTGCAATACACTCTTCAGTGAGATGTCCGAAATCCTCATGATATGCACACCACTTGGACTTATCCTTTGTTGCGGCTGGTTTATCACTTTTCCTTGGCCATCTTGCTTTCTCACCTAGATTCTGCATTGCAAGAATTAGTTCATTGTTATCAACAGAAAAACAGTATTCAGAAATGGGAGGATAATCCTCATCATCCTCTTCCTGCTCTACTGCATGCACGTTCTGGTTGTCAGACTTGTTGTAGGACTTAAACTTGTTATTCTTGAAGTAGGATCCTTGCTTTTCCTGTTTTGAGGATCCTGCCAATCTCTCCTGGATCCTTTTATCATCCTCTAATCGGATAAATCTAAGGGCCCTGGTTCTTACTTCATCAAGATTCCTGCATGGGGTCATAACAAGATCATCATAGAATAATGAATCCCTAAGCAAACCCATTTTAAAGGCTTCTACAGCCGTAGCTATATCCAGATTAGGAATGTCTAAGGATTCTTTACTAAACTTAGTGATATAATCTCTAAGTGATTCATTTTGACCGTGTGTTACCCTATATAAATCACTAGTTAATCGTTCAAATTTTCTGCTACATGAGAATTGACTATTAAACAGGTTAACTAGATTAGCAAATGAAGTAATAGAGTAAGGGGGAAGACTTGGCAGCCATTTAAGAGCTGATCCGGTAAGTGTGGATCCGAAACCCTTGCATAGACGTGCTTCCTTTAACCTCTCAGGAATTGGATTGATCTCCATCATCTCCCTGTATTGAGCTACATGCTCCTCCGGATCCGTTGAACCATCATATAGCTTCATAGTTGGTATTTGAAACCTTTTAGGTATCTCAGCATCAAAAATAGGTGGTGCAAAACGAGATATCCTATGGCTCCCATCTGCAATTTCAGGAATGGGTTTAACCACTCCTGGAATGTTGGATATCATATCCTTCAGCTTCTGTAATTCCCTAGCCATAGCTTGATTGATACCTGTATCCTGCATAGAGCCATGGTTAGTGTTATAAGAATTATTGACAGTGTTACCTCCCAGGGGATTCAAGTTAGGAATTGCAGATGTGAATCCGTATTGACGGGATTCTGGTATGAATGAAGGACCAGAAGAGGTAATGGTCTGCATTGGAATGAAGTCTCCTTGATGAACATCTGTGCTTGGGGGTTGTACACTTCTCAAGAATCCTTGATCCTGAAAGATGTTGGATCCCTGAAGCTGGGAGGATCCTTGAGGCTGAGAGGATCCTTGAACTTAAAAGGATCCCTGAGGTTGAGAGGATCCTTGAACTTGAAAGGATCCCTGAGGTTGAGAGGATCCTTGAACCATGGAGGATCCTTGGACCCTAGAGGATCATTGAACCTGAGAGGATCCTTGTACTGTGTGCATTCCCAAATATCCTCCTGAGCTGACGAAGGATCCCTGATGCTGAAAAGAGGATCCCGAAGGCTGAAAACAGGATCCTTGAGGCTGGAAGTGAGAACCAAAAGCCTGACTCACAGTTGTTGCTCCATAACGCCTTCCCAACGGTTCAGTTTGGAACTGGATGTCTAAGGCTGCAGATTGCTGGGCAGTTATAGCTGGAGTGTCAAAATCCAGTGACCTTGGTATCAGAGGAGAGTGATCCTCCCCTGATCTCTTCTGTTTCTTGATGTCACCGATCTCCCGGAGGATCCTCTCGTTGGTTTTGTCCTGCTCTTGTATGTGATCCCTCATCTGCAAAATCAAAGTAAAAAGATCACTAGTAGTAGGATTAGAAGAAACAGAAGAAGTTGGTGGTTTTGGAAAAATGGGGCTTTGTCTCTTTGCAGCATTTTCAGCATTCTTCTGGGATCCAGAAGGTGGTGGAGGCAAAGGTGGAACGCCCTGTGAAGAACTCATTGTTGGCATTGAACTTGAAGTGCTCTTTGCTGAAGAAGCCATCTGCTTGGTTGTAATGAACCGAAATGATCACAAAAACGAGTTTCTTAGGAATGAAGCACCAATCGCCCCACGGTGGGCGCCAAACTGTTTTGGTAAAAAATTAGGCTAAGATAATGTAACCAAATCTTTGTTGTGAGGAATGATGCTTGAATCAATGAACAATGTTAAGGATAACTCATAAATGTAATGAACAAGTGACACAAGGATTTATACGAGGAAAAAGCCCTTGATCAAGAGTTGATCTCCGGCACAAAAAACCTCGGGTGATGGAAACTACCGATCACCAACTAAGATTAAACAAAAGAGGTTTACAACTCGGGATGATAGGAAGCTTGTTACAAGGATCACTAGTGTGCAATGTGCAAAAAACGTATAAAATCGCTAAGTAGTGTTCGAGAGTTGATTGAGAGCTGTTGCGAGAGTGTGTGTATGCCAAAATTATCAAAGTGTCCTACTCAAGCTTGTTATCCCCATTTTAAATTAGAAATAACTAAACAACTAACTATCCACAATTTGTGCAAGCTCCCCACAACTTCCATAACGTCCATAAGAGCCAAGCACGTGTGGAATATTGAGGGAATATGCTCCAGGAATTTCGGTGAGACTTGGTCCATGCCTTTGCTCCTGCAAAACAAGCTTACGTTCAAGGTAGACAATTGTTAGTGTAAGGATAACAATAAGGATCCTGAATCCTGATCCTGCAACACATGCTGAGGATCCTTAATTCAAACAGAATTAAGGATCCATGATCCTGGCAGCACTTGAGGATCCGTGATCCTTAGGATTGGAAAATCCTCCCCTAACATTTATCAAGGATATCAAATGCTTCCTCCAAGTTTCTAAGGTGATTCTCAGCTTTCTTGGACTTAATCACCATGTCATCTATATAGACTTCCATAGTGTGTCCAATTTGTTCCTTGAACATCATATTGACTAGGCTTTGATAAGTAGCACCTGCATTCCTTAGTCCAAATGGCATAGCAATATAACAATATATACCAGTTGGGGTCATAAAGGTTGTATCCTCTTGATCAGATGGTTCCATCTGAATTTGTTGAAATCCAGATGAAGCATCCATAAAAGTCAACAACTCATGACCCGCAGTAGCATCCACCATGGAGTCAATGTGGGGTAATGGGAAAGGATCCTTGGGACATGCCTTGTTTAAATTAGTAAAATCGACACATACCCTCCACTTTTCATTTTTCTTTTGAACAACAACCACATTGGCTAACCATCTTGGATACTTAACCTCTCTGATCATACCTGCTCGGAGTAATTTGTCTACCTCCTCCTGGATAATAGCACTCCTTTCAGGTGCAAACTTCCTCCTTTTTTGATGAATTGGCTTGAATGACCTGTCAATGCCAAGTTTATGAGTAATTATATCTTTAGATATACCTGTCATGTCCTCGTGCTTCCAGGCAAAGGTAGTTTTTCTCCTTTTAAGGAAGGATACTAGATCCTGTTCAATGTTGCCGAGGATCCCTGGTCCTATGAAGACTATAGATTTAGGATCATGAGGATCCATAAGGATTTCTTTCACATCCTGTTCAATGTTGATGATAGGTAGATGGGACGGCCTTCATGTCATGTATCCATGGCCTGCCAAGGATAACATTACAACAGGATAAGCAATCTATACCACAAAATTTTTTATAAGAATGGAGTCCTTCAATATAGATGGGGAGTTTGATGTCCCCCAATGTATTCTTGGTTTCTCCGCTGAGTCCCACAAGAACTAAGGATCTTGGGACAATGTCTGATTCAGGAATGTTCATTTTCTTGAGGACATCAAGCTGAATGATGTTCACCGAGCTTCCTCCATCGATTAGGATCCTGCGAACAAAATGGTTAGAAATAAACAGAGTAATAACAAGACCATCATGATGAGGATCCTGGATATCAACACGGTCATCCTCATCAAAAGTTATAATTTTATCCTTGGTAACAGTGGAGGTTCGAATGGGTCTATCCCCATTATCCATCTTGGTTTCCTTAGCATGTCTCTTGGCTGCTGAAAAGGAAGTACCACAAATGTCTGATCCACCCGAAATGAAGTTTATAACTTGTGTATCTGCTGGAGGGGCAGGAGCTCTTTCTGGAACCTTTTCAGGATCCTGGATCCTTGACTTTTTTCTTCCTAAAAGTTCCTTCAAGTGCCCCTTGCTTAACAAGTAACCAATTTCTTTTCTAAGTGCAATACACTCTTCAGTGAGATGCCCAAAATCCTCATGATATGCAAACCACTTGGATTTGTCCTTTGTTGCGGCTGGTTTATCACTTTTCCTTGGCCATCTTGCTTTCTCACCTAGATTCTGCATTGCAAGAATTAGTTCATTGTTATCAACAGAAAAACAGTATTAAAAAATTGGAGGATAATCCTCATCATCCTCTTCTTGTTCTACTGCATGCACATTCTGGTTATCAGACTTGTAGGACTTGAACTTGTTATTCTTGAAGTAGGATCCTTGCTTTTCCTGCTTGGAGGATCCTGCCAGTCTTTCCTGGATCCTTTTATCATCCTCTAACCGGATGAACCTAAGGGCCCTCGTTCTCACTTCATCAAGATTCCTGCATGGGGTCATAACAAGATCATCATAGAATAATGGATCCCTAAGCAAACCCATTTTAAAGGCTTCCACAGCCGTAGCTATATCCAGATTAGGAATGTCTAAGGATTCTTTACTAAACTTAGTGATGTAATCTCTAAGTGATTCATTTTGACCTTGTGTTACCCTATATAGATCACTAGTTAAACGTTCAAATTTTCTGCTACATGAGAATTGACTATTAAACAGATTAACTAGATTAGCAAATGAAGTAATAGAGTAAGGGGGAAGACTTAGCAGCCATTTAAGAGCAGATCCTGTGAGTGTGGATCCGAAGCCCTTGCATAGACATGTTTCCTTTAACCTCTCAGGAATTGGATTGATCTCCATCCTTTCTCTGTATTGAGCTACATGCTCCTCTGGATCCGTCAAACCATCATACAGCTTCATAGTTGGTATCTGGAACCTTTTGGGTATCTCAGCATCATAAATAGGTGGTGCAAAACGAGATATCCTATGGCTACCATCTGCGATTTCAGGAATGGGCTTAACCACTCCTGGAACGCTGGATATCATATCTTTCAGCTTCTATAATTCCCTAGCCATAGCTTGATTGATACCTGTATCCTGCATAGAGCCATGGTTAGTGTTATAAGAATTATTGAAAGTGTTACCTCCCAGAGGATTCAAGTTTGGAATTGCAGATGTGAATCCATATTGACGGGATTCTGGTATGATTGAAGGACCAGAAGAGGCAATGGTCTGCATTGGAATGAAGTCTCCTTGATGAACATCTGTGCTTAGGGGTTGTACACTTCTTAAGAATCCTTGATCCTGAAAGATGTTGGATCCTTGAACCTGGAAGGAGGATCCTTGAACCTGAGAAGATCCTAGAACCTGAGAGGATCCTTGGACCTGAGAGGATCCTTGGACCTGAGAGGATCCTAGAACCTGAGAGGATCCTTGGACCTGAGAGGATCCTTGAACCTGAGAGGATCCTTGAACCCGAGAGGATCCTTGGATTGCGTGCTTCCCCAAATATCCTCCTGAGCTGACGAAGGATCCCTGATGCTGGAAAGAGGATCCCGAAGGCTGAAAACAGGATCCTTGAGGCTGGAAGTGAGACCCTAAAGCCTGACTCATAGTTGTTGTTCCATAACGCCTTCCCAACGGTTCAGTTTGGTACTGGATATCCGGAGCTGCAGATTGCTGGGTAGTTATAGCTGGAGTGTCGAAATCCAGTGATCTTGGTATCAGAGGAGAGTGATCCTCCCCCGATCTCTTCTGTTTCTTGATGTCACCAATTTCCCGGAGGATCCTTTTGTTGGTTTTGTCCTGCTCTTGTATGTGATCCCTCATCTGCAAAATCAAAGTAAAAAGATCACTAGTAGTAGGATTAGAAGAAACAGAAGAAGTTGGTGGTTTTGTAAAAATGGGGCTTTGTCTATTTGCAGCATTTTCAGCATTCTTCTGGGATCCAAAAGGTGGTAGAGGCAAAAGTGGAACGCCTTGTGAAGAAGTGACTGCCGGCATTGAACTTGAAGTGCTCTTTGCTGAAGAAGCCATCTGCTTGGTTGTAATGAACCGAAATGATCACAAAAACAAGAATTTCTTAGGAATGAAGCACCAATTGCCCCACGGTGGGCGCCAAACTGTTTTGGTCAAAAATCAAGCAAGGATAATGCAACCAAATCTTTTGTTGTGAGGTGTGATGCTTGAATCTATGAACAATTGTATGAACAATTTGCAAATAAAATAAAGAGGTGACACAAGGATTTATACGAGGAAAAAGCCCTTGATCAAGAGTTGATCTCCGGCATAAAAAACCTCGGGTGATGGAAACTACCGATCACCAACTAAGATTAAACAGAAAGAAGGTTACAACCCGGGATGGTAACAAGCTTGTTACAAGGATCACTAGTGTGCAAAAGTGTTAAAGTGTATGAAATCGCCAAGTAAACTGTCGAGAGCTATTCGAGAGTGTGTGTGTTTGCTAAATTAGCCAAGTGTTCTAACTCAATCTTGTTATCCCCTTTTTAAAATTAGAAATAACTAAACTAACTAACTGTCCGCTAATTGTGCAAGTCTCCCACGATCTCCATAACGTTCACAAGGGCCAAGCACGTGCGGAATATTGAGGGAATATGCTCCACGAATATCGGCAAGACCAAGTCCATGCACATACTCCTACAAAACGAGCTCACATACAAGGTAGACAACCGTTAGTGTAAGGATAACAACGAGGATCCTGAATCCTGGTCCTGCAACACATTCTGAGGATCCTAAATTCAAACAGAATTAAGGATCTGTGATCCTGGCAGTACTTGAGGATCCTTGATCCTTAGGATTGGAAAATCCTCCCCTAACAAAGTATATGTTGATTCCCTGTTGATTACTAATCATTTCAATGGATCTTATGCAGTAAAAGGTGAAAAGTTAGCTGAATATCTTGAAATTGTTAAAAAATTAGCAGGATATTTCAAAATTTTTACACTTGAACAGATACCAAGAGAAAAGAATGCTGAAGCTGACGCTCTAGCAAACTCAGGATCTACTGTCAGGATACCGGAGGGAACTCAGATACCAATAGTGCACATCTTGTATCCTGCAATGGAACATTTCAAATCTCAGGATAAAGAAGTAGCATGTATCCAGGATCCTGGTGATGGATATCCTGAGAAGGATCCTGAATCCTGGATGAATCCAATTGTGAAGTATCTTCAAGAAGGAGATATCCCAAAAGATGCAAATCCTAAGGCTTTTAGGATGAAGGTATCTCATTTTACTATTATAAATAATGTTTTGTATAAGAAATCTCTTGCAGGACCATATCTGAGGTGCTTGGAGGATCCCGAAACCAAAGAAGCGCTTCAGGATATACACGAAGGGGATTGTGGTAACCATACTAGGGGCAGGTCGTTATTCTCGAAGGTATTAAGGACATGATACTATTGGCCGACAATGAGGAAAGATGCTACAGAATATGCTCGAAGATGTGATGCATGTCAAAGACACGGCAACATCCTGCATCAGCTTGCAGAACCATTACATCTTATCGTATCTCCTTGGCTGTTTATGAAATGGGGTATGGATATAGTGGGAAAGCTTCCAAAGGCTCCAGGAGGAAAGGTTTTCATGTTAGCAATGACGGATTATTTCTTCAAGTGGATTGAAGCAGAAGCCTTTGTCCAAGTTAAAGATCAAGAAGTGGTATCCTTCATAAAGAGGAATATCCTGACGAGATTTGGTGTACCGGTCGAGATAATTTGTGATAATGGCTCCCAATTAATTAGCAGAAGAACTACTGATTTTTGCAAAAGTTGGGGAATTAAGATGATCACGTCAACACCAGTGCATCCTCAAGCAAATGGACAAGCAGAATCCTCGAACAAGATAATCGTCAACAACTTAAAGAAGAGGTTAGGTGCCAAAAAAGGAAAATGGGCAGAGGAATTACCCTTTGTTTTATGGGCTGATAGGACAATGGTAAAAAGTGCAACTGGCCAAACTCCATTCTCCTTAGTATTTGGAGCAGAAGCAGTGATCCCGACAGAAATGGCGATACCTACGACGAGATCCAACCTCCGGGATCCTGAGCAGAATCCTGAAGCCGTATGCCAAGAATTGGATACTGTTGATGAGACAAGGGATGCAGCAAAGCTAAGGATGGCAGCATATCAACAGAGGATATCCAGAGCATATAACAAGAATATAAGGACTAGAAGGTTTCAGGTTGGAGATTGGGTATTAAGAAAGGCTTTTCAGAATACTACTAATTCTGCTGATGGAAAGTTAGCTCCAAAATGGGAAGGACCCTATGAAATTGAGTCAGAATCTGGGAAAGGAGCATATCGAATCAAGAATATGGAAGGGGATATACTACCAAGATCCTGGAATGCTATACACCTCAAAGCCTACTTCAAGTGAGTTTAGAATTTAATTTCTAACTCGGGATGGTATGAATTCTATCTCTCTTCAATTCATCTAATTTTATTTACTCTTTTTGAACCCAATACTGACTTAAGCATCGGAGGGGTGTTAGCCAAGCTAACACCCACCTTAGTTTGAAGGTGTTTTGCAGAATATGCTTCGGGATATAGCTCCAGGATATATACTCAGGATCGAAAGATTAGAGGATTGGCCCCCTCTCTCACGTTTAAGGGATCCTGATCCCTTCAAAGGTTTAAAGGTATTCACCTTTCTCTCGAATTGGGTTTAAACACCCCGCCTGGAGCGCAAGTTATCCAGGGATAGTTCAAGGTAGCGGGACCAGTTCATGTAAAAGTGGCTGACAATTTCGTTACTATTGGCTATATTTTGGATCCTCAAGGTATATGAGGATTGATCACCCTCTCTCACGAAAGGGTATTTTCATACTCTCTAAGGTTTAAAGGTTTTCACCTTTCTAAGTCTTGGAGTTTATACACTCCCGCCTGTAGCGCACGAAAACAAGGGTTTATCCCCAGTATGCAAAGGGTTTATCCCCAGGATGCTAAGGGTTTATCCCCAGTACATTAAGGGTTTATCCCCAGTAAAACTAAAGTTTTTGACAAGATCGCAAAGATATGACAAACTGTGATTACACACGTTCTTTTGTGGATAAAAAGCTACGAAGTTTAATCACTAAGTGAAGAAATACTCAAGTATGTCATGCACTGATGCAATATCCAGCACAGACAGGGGACATCCATGACGGGGACATTGCAAAGGATTCAAAGGTCGAGGTTGGAAATTATTGCCTAAATGTTTCTGGTATGATTTATTATTTTTCAAGTCTTGAAAACCTTATCTAAATGATCTAAGTTTTCTAAAAAGTCATATTCAACCAAGTTTTGTCTAACATTTGGATGACAAAAGTTTTGAACATTTCATCAGTATCCTGACCAGGATATTTGATTAGGATATTCAAAACATATCTTTCAAAATAAAAACATAACAAATAAGGCTAAGAGGTTAGTTTATTATTATTGGTCCAAAAGATTGTATTATTGGTTTCATCTCAAAAAGAGACCCATCCACCAAGAACACAATTAAGTTTTTAAAGCATATTTACATAAACAGTTGAAGGCTTCGTCCTGAAAACACAGGATCCCTCCACCTTCGATTGTCAAACTATTTTACTTGCAGGAAATTAAATTGTTCTAAGTGCAGGACGACCAGATGATTTAGACCCTACAAAATACAGGTATCATTAAAGACAAACTGACCAGGATATAGGTTCAGTATATGTGTACGGGATACAGGATCTGGATATTTACCTTATTAGGGAAGGAGGTCATGGGCTTGATGGATTCCATGAAGTCAAGGTCATCATAAGAGAAACCTTCGGCAGCAGCAGCAGAGGGCTTAGAGTTGGTGGCAACAGATGGCTCATTTTTTTATTAGGACAGGCTTGGGGTAGCTGTCAAGCTCCTCAAGGAATGTTCGAAACGGATATCCTTACCAGACATGTTGGAGTGACTAAAAAATATATCCCTTGGAATCACGATATCCAACAGTTATATTTTTGGGGACAATTGTTATGGGTGAAATTCTGAGCCTATATCCTGACACTATATCTTGATTTTATGATAGCTGATTACGATCAGGATACTGGACCAGGATATTGGTAACATCCTGAGGCAGTATCCTGACTATTACTAACAATTTGCTTGTAAACGTTGGTTATAAGGGACTAACGTTCATGAGGACCAAGTCATCTTGAAAACCCGCTCAAATTGGTTAGGATAAGGACGTTGATGGCGGAAAAATAGCTCTTGTAACGGACAACATTGAAGAAAGGCATATTTTATGGGGAGTTACGGATACTGGTCAAAGCTATTAATGTTGTAACGGTTATGGAAGCTTAAATCCCGGATTTACAGTTAATATGCACGTGGAGAACGAGTTGAAACATCCCCCAACGTTCAGAAGGGCATATTCCAAGTATCCCGGACTTTTAGCATAATATCCCGGATTTTTAGCATAGTTAGTTAAACTTAGAAACTATATAAAGAGGATGCCAGATCCATAGGTGAGGGACTTTCGAATTCACCTACTCATTCACTCTCTTTTCTAGCAGCAATCACTCACTAACACTCATCACTTGCAATCATTGTAACACTTAGTAGAGATCTGAGCATTATCCTGCACTGTATCCTGATATTCAAGCAATAAGAAGAACAAGGCAGCCAACGATTGTCAGCTCCCGAGGTTTTATGCCGGAGATCTAGATTGATCAAGGGCTTTCCTTGTACATCTCGTATCAACCTTTACATTTTTGCTCATTATTTGATTATTGATATAGTCTGATATCCTCGGACTATATCCTGAAACTGTTTTTGCAAACTAACAAACCAACATATTTTTCACAAAGTATTACTAGCACACTACCTCACAAAACTAATTTGATCACTTAATTGCTTCGGTAATTTTTGACCAAAACAGGGATAACATCCTAAGGCTGCGAAGAGGCTTGCGTTCTCGGAGGAGGAGGTGGTGGAAGCACCGAACCCATTGTTGTAGAGGTTGTGGCAGACACGGTGGAAGAGCTCATGTTTGATCTTGAGGCCATTGAAAATAGTGTAGCAAAAAGTTTCGAAAATAGAAAACCAAGTAATGATTTTGCAAAAGTTTTTAGTAGAAATAGCACCACTTGCCCCACGGTGGGCGCCAAATTGTTTTGGTCAAAAGTTACCTAAGTAATTAAATGATCAAATTAGTTAAGTGAGGTAGTGTGCTAGAAATATTAGAAAAATGTATGCTGATTAAGTTGTTAACAAAAACAGTTTTCCAGGATACGGCTAAGGATATCAAGTTGTATCTACAATAAAACAATGAGCAAAAAAGGTAAAGGGTGACCCCGGATGTACGAAGAAAGCCCTTGATCAATCTAGATCGCCGGCACAAAACCTCGGGAGCTGACAATCGCAGCTGCCTTGTTCTTCTTATTACTTCAAATATCAGGATACAGTGCAGGATATGATACGGATCGACTAGGTGTTACAATGCGATTTGAATACAAGTGTGAGTGTTTGTGAGTGATTGCAGCTAGTAGAGAGCAAGAGTGTTCAAGAGATTGTGTGTGTTCTTATCGGATCCGATCAATCCTATTTATAGTAAAACAAAGCTAACTAACTAGCCTACAAATCCGGGATAAAACGAATATTCCCTTTGTGAACGTTGTAGTCCACGTCTTCCGGCTTCAACGTTCCTATTTCAACAGATTAGCCCGAGTCTTTGGGAGAAAAGGTCCACTCGAACGTTATAGACTTGCTTCATCAATCTGCACGTAAATTAATTAGTCACTACCAGGATACTGTATCAGGATGTTACCAATATCCCGATCCGGTATCCTGATCATAACAAAAGAAACATAGTCAGAATATTATTCAGGATATATGAGTAGAAATCCATCCTTAACAAATACAATTTTGTATTCAATAAAAGTTGTATCAAAATGTTGAAACGCAATTAATTCTTTAACACATATAAAAATGAATACCGGTGTCCAATACTAATTTTGTTCAGGTGTAGTTCCATTTGTTTTGGTAAAATAAAATATATGTATTACCACCTAATATTCAATCATACTTAAAGTAGTCAACTGTGATAAATGTTTTAAAAAACAGTTCAAATCGGTCAGTTGTACCGGTTAAAAAAACCGTCTGTTACGCCTAGACAAACCGTTTCTGAGTCAAATTTAGTGCATTATAAAAACCAAATTTTAAAATATCGACTGAAATTAAAAAAAAAATGATATCCACTTGTATTTAAAATGTTTTAGAAATCATAAAAAACACATACAGATACGGTTTCAATATTGTTTCGTCGGTATCTGTTCAGTTCGTTACCGGTACATTATTAATAAATGCTATAGTTTACAAACCTATATGTATATATTTAAAAAAAAACTCCTTTTTAATAACTAACTAGATATTGTTTCTAGTTATTTATTTGTATATTGTTTCTAACAGTTATTTATTTGTATATTTGTTTTACAAAAATATGTTATTTTATTAAATTTCTTTTTGTCAAAAGTTATAAATTAAAAAAGAAACACATAGAATAGTTGTTAGACTACGGGGTGTGGAGTAGGGGTGTTCAAAACTATCCGTATCCGAAAATCCGATCCGAAATATCCGAAAATTGGATATACGAAATTTTCAGATTCGGATAGTGATTTTCAAAATTTTCGGATATTTCGGATATCCGAAAATTTAATTTTCATTTTTTTTCGAATATCCGAATATCCGAAAATATCCGAAGTATCCGAAAAATATCCGAAAGAGTAAACTGCCATTTTGGTCCCTGTGGTTTGGGCAGTTTTGCCATTTTAGTCCAAATCTCAAACTTTTTAAATCTGGGTCCCTGTGGTTTGCATTTTGTTGCCATTTTAGTCCAAATCTCAAAACCTCTCATTTTTT
Organism: Helianthus tuberosus; assembly: GCA_030545235.1. NCBI lineage: Eukaryota > Viridiplantae > Streptophyta > Magnoliopsida > Asterales > Asteraceae > Helianthus > Helianthus tuberosus. The sequence goes on from CM060384.1 coordinate 155,592,987, forward strand.
TTACTGTTTCAACATCCATTTTTTGTCTTTATCTGCAGGGGTAGTTTTGTCATAATTTAATAAACAATTTCTTTATTAAAAAACCCCACAAATATAAATACCACTTCCAAATTACATCATCATCTTCAACCTCAGACATTAATCATAAATCAAGATTCATCATCTTCACGATATCGTCTTCAACCTCGAAACCTGCAACTACCTCCTAAACCACCACCCATCACCTTAAATCAGAATCAATATCTTCATCATCAGATGGACCATCAATAGGCAGGTCAGCTTTGTATCCAACTCTTTCATTTTGGCTTCAAACTCATCAGCTTCTCCGATTAACAACCGTCGCCGCAAACAAACCACCGCCTCCTCTACCGGCGTTGCTCTGGCCACCACCACGGTAACCACCGTCATTTATCTCCATATCTGATGATGGCAGTGGCGATGGTGTGGAAAACGTAAGAATACAGATCTGATAATGAGGGTTTGTGAGCAATGTGTTGTGAATCTTGGATATGGGTTTATAAAGAAAATTTTTGGGGGAATGAAAGTGAATACGGTGTGGAAGAAAGTAGGGTTTTTGGTGGTGGATTTATTGTAAGGGAGGTGACAACAGTGCTTTTTGGGTATAAAAAAATGTGATCTTTATTTCAACACCTTCACCGCCGTCGGCCGTCACCACCAAGATCCAGTCGCCGGAATTCCTCATCTCTCTCTCACTAACTCCCTCTCTCTCTCTCTCCGATTTTGTAAGTGTGAAGGTGGAGGTGAAGGTGAAGGTGTGGCGTGGGTGGATACCTGCTAATCTAATAAGGTAAAGGTGTGGCGTGTGTTGTCCATGAGATTGAAGATGTAATTGGGAAGGGGTATTTATATTTGTAGGGTTTTTTAATAAAGAAATTTTTTTAATGAAAATTAAAAGGACAAAACTACCCCTGCAGATAAAGACAAAAAAGGGATGTTGAAACAGTAAAAAATAAGAGTTTTTGAGATTTGGACTAAAATGACAACAAAATGCAAATCACAGGGACCCAGATTTAAAAAGTTTGAGATTTGGACTAAAATGGCAAAACTGCCCAAACCACAGGGACCAAAATGGCAGTTTACTCTATCCGAAAATATCCAAAAAATATCCGAAAATTTATATTCGGATATCCGAAACTATCCAAAATATCCGTTTCCGAATATGAAAAAAATAAAAAAATAAAAATTAAATAAAAAGTTGGATTTTCGGATATCCGAATTTTCAGATATCCGGTTTTGAACACCCGTAGTGTGGAGGAGGCTAGTCCTTTGAGGATACCCCTTCACGTCAGCCGCCACGTCAACATCCAAGAAGGATGCCCCTCGAATGATGGACCAATGGAGTGGAGGATGGGGGTCTCCCCATTTTCTAACTTTTTTTTAAATTCAACATACTTTTTAACATTTAACTACCAATAACACCCACGCGCGTTGCGAACGCACGCACACCGCAAATATAGAATGGATTAGTTTAAATGTTATGTTATGCGTTAATCATATGATAACATACGTTTCGACGTGTCTGATTGTGCTCGGTGTGACCTATATAAGCATTGCGATTGGATCAAAACGTAAAGTATATCGAGTTTAAACGATACGATCATAACGTATTATATGTGACCCGACTCATATATGGAAAACATTAGCGGGTATAAAGGGAAGACCGACACATGTAATCAAAAGGGATTAATTAGACCTTTTGAAAAAAGGGAAAAGTAAAATATGACTCCACTCGGTTCAAAACAAAATTTACGAAACATACATAAAAAGCACGAAAACAAATTGTATTTGACCTGAGTCGTTTTCCAAAATAGTTCACGTTGAAACGTAGACCAACTCCAATTTATAGCAAAACACACATAAAAATATGCACGTAAATATTTGATCTGACTCGTTTCTAGAAAACATTTACGTAAAAAATAGAGCAATCGAAACACGTACATAAAAATATTCATGTAACCGTGTCAAGTAGCACCAATGTCACATCACTGCTAGTGACCACCAACATCGGAAAAACTCGTAAAACTAAAATAAATAAAAAAAGAAAAAATAATACTGGACAAAAAGCAGACATAAAATCGTTGAACCACGCACACCCGTTGCGGTGTGTTAACGCGAAGAAATTAGAATGAAACGTAAAACGCAGAAAAGAATAAATAAGTCGATCTAGGACATCCGCGTTGCGACATAATTTAGAACGAAATACGTTGAACCTCATACGCACGTTATGGCGTGTTAACCCGCATAACTTAGAACGAAATGTATAACAAAAAAGCTGAGAAAGATGAAAACTGTGGGGGACCAAAGTTGAAAAAAAAATATTTGGGTTAAATTTTAAAAGATGAAAAACTTTAGGTTAAAATTTAAAAAAACAAAATGGTTAAAATGCAAAAGGTAAAACTTTTGGGTTAAAAGTGAAAAATTAAAATTTGTTTTTGAAAAACTCCCCATGTAAGGGGTAGAACAGCATTAACCAACAAATTGTTGCTAATTTATAATACGAACATATAATAAAATTTTAAAATTTGAAAAAGAGAGTGGATTAAGCAAAAAAAGAGTGGATTAAGCAAAGTTTCCTTTCTTCTCTACAAATATCCCATCATCTTCAACAATTTCAGTTTCTCACACACACAGTAACCCCCTTCCTTCACAACCATGGCGATAAGCATCTCCGATCACCAAGTCCCCTTCAACACACACGACTACTACGACGTCACATTCTCCAACGACACCATCTTAACCCTAGTCACACACACCCCTTCCTTCGTCGACATGTGGATCTCCGACATCGAACGCATCCACCGCCACCGTCTCCACTCCCTCGTCGTCGGTCTCGACATCGAGTGGCGCCCTAGCTTCAACCGCAACATCCAAAACCCCGTAGCCACCCTCCAACTCTGCGTGGGACGCCGTTGCCTGATCTTTCAACTCCTTTACGCCCCTGAAATCCCACAATCTCTCGTAAACTTTTTAAGAAACCCTAACTATACGTTCACAGGGGTTGGGATTGAGAGCGATGTTGAGAAGTTGGTTGAGGATTATAACCTTGGGGTTGAGAGGATGGAGGATGTGCGTACGTTAGCGGCGGAGGCGTACGGTGAGTGGGAGTTGAAGAATGGTGGGATTAAGAGTTTGGCGGAACGGGTGCTTGGGAAAGAGGTTAATAAGCCGAAATGGGTTACGATGAGTAAGTGGGATCAACCGTGGTTGAAACCGGCTCAGGTGCAGTATGCTTGTGTTGATGCGTTTTTGAGTTTTGAGATCGGTAGGGTTTTGATCTCTGGAAATTACAATTGACTGATGCTAGGGCGGGTGGGTTCGTAATGTTGATTTTACTGTTTTATATGTTTAATATCTGTTGTTGATGGTTTAGGGTTTGTGTTTCCAAGAAGATCCTGTTTAGGATTTGGAACTGTTGATCGGGTTTAGTTGAATGTTGGTTTTTGGCAAAATTTGGTTCAGATTCATTATGTTCTTTCTTTTTGTGCTTTGTATTTGGATTTGTTGATTCTTTTGTGGGCATTTGCTGTGTATCCACATATTTTTAGGTCTAAACACCATTAACGGTTTTTGGAACAACAAACTGAATTGGTCGTGTTGGGTGGGTTTGCCACCACCCTCACGCTGGCCACTCGCTAGCGCTGGCTTGACCGAATTGCGGTGTTCGCAAGCGAGTGGCAGCCTACGAGGCTCGCGTCGGGTCGCTCACCCCTTCCGCAACATGCAGTCTAAATGTTAAAACTTTAATTCAGGGAACAGTGGTTCTAGGAGTCTATCCACCCGACATGCGTATGGCATGGTCACTGAAATTTCATGTCGTGATGATGGACTGTTGTTACTGTTGCTTTTTTGCTATTTTGATACTAGAAATTAAAACGTCTTGGTTTAGGTACTGCATGTGTGTCTCACTAGTGAATAAAACAAAATTGTGGATTGTATTCTCTCTTCAATTCAAATTTTGTGAAAGTAAAGTAAACGCCCTTTTTTTTTTTTTTACCTTTACCATTTTTAGTGATCTATTTTATAAAAAAAGATTTCAATCTCTATAAAGTTTATCACGTATATATGACATCATTGATTTACAAAACCACATACAAAGTTTGGTTCAGATATTACATTTTATACAAAACGAAGCAGTATTTATTGGTGTAACATGATTTTAAAGGTCTCACACTATCTGCACACTTAGGGTTTACCTACGTTGCGTATAGGTCTATACATAGCGTATAGGGTTACCTCTACACGCTGCGTATATAAACCATGGATTTCAGAGCCTTATCAACAATCATTGCACAGAAAACAAGGGGTTATATTCGCTGCGTATAGAGCTATACGCAGCGTATATAATCCAGCAGATTTTTTTTTTGCTATTTTGATGTATTTGTGGTATAAATTCTCACCCGGTTCCAACGTTAAATCGCTTAAAATATATAACCGTTAATGTTATACCAATAATATTATATACCGTTAAATTGTTTTGGAAAACGTATATACGGTTCGAATATATTATAATGTTATCGTTTAAATTAAATTATTATACAATGTCTAGTGCATGCTATAAACGTTTAAATATTATACCATTAATTATTTTTAAATACTACATCTATAGGCTTATACGGGTGTTGTATGGTATTATATAGTATCGTATCGTATTGCATCGTATCGTATCGAATAGTGTATAGTATAAGTCTCGTATAGGTTCTTGTAGGTCTTGTATATGCCTATAGGCCTATACGGGACCTAAACCACACCTATAGGCCTATACGGGTGTTATATCGTATCGTATAGTATCGTATCGTGACGTATCGTATAGTGTAGTATAAGTCTCGTATAGGTTTACTATAGCTCTTGTATATGCCTATAGGCTTATACGTGACCTAAACCACACCTATTGCATCGTATCGTATCGAATAAGGTATCGTATAGTGTAGTATAAGTCTCGATCACTTTTCAGTTTAGTCCTTTTTAAGCTGAATAAATAACACCCATAAAATGAGCTCTAAAAAGTAAATGTGAGAGGGACACTCCTTTCTTACACTTCCCTACCCTAAGATTTCCACTAATCCTACACTACCACCTTATTTTACCCTGAACTTTTCGAAAATTAGTGACGTCATTACTTTCTTTCAAGTACCGTAAACAAAATTTTTTTTAAATTTGTGCCCCAACGGTCAAAATTGACCAACCCCAAGGGGTCACACCTTTGGTGGCCTTTCTCTAGTGAGTACCACCCGATATCACAACCCACCAGCCTAGCCTACCTGAGGGGGTGGCGTAGCGCAAGCATTCATGTGGTTACCGAGATACCCGCAAGGGTTGCTCAGTAGTGCCGAGCCTACCCTAATAAAAAAACAAAATGTTTGAAAACTAGGGGTGCAAACAAGTCGAGCTCGGCTCGAGATCGACTCATTTATTATCTATTAAGTAATATATTAAATAAAAATAATATAAATAATAGACTCATTTAAGCTTGCGAGCTCGATAAGTGAAGCTTGGACTCGTTTACTAAACAAGCTTATTTTTTAAGTTCGGGTTCGTCTCGTAAGAAAATGTTCAAATAAGCCGACACGGCTCGTTTACTAAACAACTTTATATAAGAGGTAAATGCTATTAAATGTTAATAAAAACGAGTATTATACTAAGGCTCGATAAGGCTTGGTGAGCCTGACAAGCTTCACATGTCAGACTCGAGTTCGGGCTCAATAAATAAACGAGCTTTATTTTTGGCTCGGTTTGTTTAAGCTTTTTTCCAAGCCGATCTTGAGCCGGCTCGTTTGCACCCATGTTGAAACCGCTGTTGAGAAAAAACATATCCATGATGTACGCGCTTGTAAGGCGAGTGGATGAAGCAAAACACCCGTCTACATACAACGGATTCTTCTCATATTCTTCTACACACATTCCATTCTTCAAAACCCTTAACACACACCACTACCACCACACGCCTCCACCACAATGGCGACGTCGATCAGCCAGTTCATTCACAACCACCCCAACAACAACACCACCCACAACCTCTACCGCCTCACATTCTTCAACCACACCATCGAAACCCTAGTCACCGACACACCCTCCTACGTCGACACATGGATCTCCACCACACCCACCGCCACCATCTCCACTCCCTCATCATCGGCCTCGACGTCGAGTGGCGTCCTAACCAAACCCCAAACCACCAAAACCCCATCGCCACCCTCCAACTGTGCGTCGGAAACCACTGCCTCATTTTTCAAATCCTAAACTCCCCATCAATCCCACAATCCCTCATCAACTTCCTTGGTAACCCTTCCTACACGTTTGTTGGAGTAGGCATTGCAGAAACTTATAACAGGTTATGGTTTGGTGGTTGCGAAGAGGGTGGATTTGAGGAGTGTGGCTGCGTATGCGTACGGTGGGAGGGAGTTTAAGAATGCTGGGTTGAAGCAACTGGCGAGTATGGTTTTAGGGTGGGAGATAAGCAAACCGAAAGATGTTACGATGAGTGGTTGGGATAATAAGTGTCTTACGCCGGTTCAGGTGCAGTATGCGGCTATTGATGCGTTTGTGAGTTTTGAGATTGGGAGGGTTTTGATTTCTGGGAATCGTTACTGAAGATTGGAGGTTGCTGTTTGTTTGTGGTAAGAAAGAAGATTAGGGTTTTTACTTTTTATTGTTTAATGTTTGATCTGAGTGTTTGGTGTGTCTAATATGTGTTTGTGGATGTTGGTTGTTTGAATTTGGTAGCAAACTTTTATGATTAAATTCTACTTTGAATACTGTTCTAGTCATAGTCATGTGCATCATCCATCCTCATTTATTTTGCTGTTTGCTTTTTCCTCTTTTGCATGATTTTGATTTGAATGTTGCTTATTATTCTAATAGCATTTAACCATATATCAATTGAGATCTTCTTTAAAAACATGAGTTTAACATTGTGAACAAGCGGCTAAAAGGCCCAAATCAGGTAATAAATTGGGTTAAAGAAAACTAGGCCCAAATCAGGTAATAAACCCGGTCATAACTCATTTGGATATCAGTTTGTTGACGCTTATTTGGTTTTTTTAAATGAATATATTGGATTTCTACAAAATTTGGCCCACGTTCATTGATACTCCTCTTTTTGCTATGAATGATTTGTTCCACATTTGGATTTGTCAATTCTGTTGTGGGCTTTTTGCTGTGTGTCACTAACAATAATTCCAACTAGTAGCCAACTTGTGCAATTGATAACACTTTTTCTGTCAAGCATTGGGGTTAAGAGTTTGGCTTGATCCTTGATTCAAGTAGTGGGTTAAGAGTTGGCCAGTTTTGACTATGCGTTGTGGAGCCGTGGCGCCAGCGGAGGCGGAGGGTGGTGGTTAGCGCTATTGTGCAAAAATGGGGGTGTTTTGAGGCGCTATACCTGAAGTTACCACAATAGGCTCAAGTGAGGGGGGCGCAAGTGGACAGGATGATGAGTAGGCGTCTAGTCAGCGCAATATTAGAAGACGACACAACACATAGTCTAATTGTGGGCCAAAATGCTATCTGTGATTTCAAAAAACAACAAACCAAAGCGGTATGGTTGGATGGGTCGACCAGGCCATCCGGTTTGTTGGTGGTTTAACAGTTCACTTTTGGTTGTTTGAACCCACTTTTAATTATTTTTACAAAAATCATTTGTTTGTATTACTATATTTAAAATGACTAATATCGTTCATGGTTATAAATAATGCATGTACATACTACATAGTTACATAATGAAAAAAAATATATAATATTAATCAATATTTTAAAAACCATTTTTTAAATCGTATCGGGTTAGGTTCGGAAATGATTTAACCAGTTGAACCGGGTTATACCGGGCGGTTCAACCGGGCTGACCAATTAAAGATATAAATCCATAAAATGCAATTTCAACTCAAAAAATAATCCAAAACTACACCATTCCATAATAAAAAAATATTTCAAAACTTAATCCATAATAAAAAAAATAATCCAAAAATTTACTATTGGTACCTTTTTAGGCACTAGGTTTCACTGATGAAGGTAAATCGTTACCTTTTTAGGTCTATAAAAGATTAAAAGTCCAAATTTTAACCTTGGCCGTGTACCGGTATAACCTAATTTACCGGTGGTACAACTTCTTTGTCGTTCCATCAGTTTACCAGTATGCTTTGTGTCAGCAAAGCTTCCAACATCTTGTTTAAAGCGACCGGTATAAACCGGTTTAGTGTTTAATGTTTGATCTGAGTGTTTGGTGTGTCAAAACTTAAATATGTGTTTGTTTCTGGATGTTTTTTGTTTGAATTTGGTAGCAAACCATTATGAGTAAATTCCACTTTGAATAATGTTCTAGTCATGTGCATCATCCATCTTCAATCATTTGGCATAATTTTCGTTTGAATGTTTCTTATATATCTATGGTATTTAACCAAACATGAATAAGCAGCCAAAAGGCACAGATCAGGTAATAAATTGGGTTAAAGAAAGCTAGGCCCAACATTTTTGGGCCAGGCCCAACCCAGGTTGGTCATAACTTTTAGATCACTCTGTGTTTTAGTTTCGGGTTGGGTGTGATTTTGGTCTGTTGCACACTCCTAAACATGTTCTTCGTATCGTTCGTCCTTCACCACATATGATGCCTCCATAGATGACCATGAGCAACCTCCGGTTCGGATCCTCCAGGACCGTGAACCCAAGGTATTAGGTTACATATACATAGTTACATGTTGAAAAAAATGACTAAATTGTTATATGCTATAATACATGTACATAGTTACATATTGAAAAAAATAATAATGTTAGTAAGTCTTAAAATGGTGGATTCCAAACCAAACTGAATCGTGAAACTGTCAAACCGTTAAAACCCGACAAACTCTGCTGTAGTTTAGAAAGTTTGTTCGAATTTAAACGGTTTATAAATACCCAAGGAGTTCATTGGTCAGTGGTTCTTCATTTAGTCGGTTTATTCTGATTTTGATATAGTTGTGTAACACCTAAAATTGAAAGTCTAATAACATCTTACGAGCTACAATGAAGAAAATAGTTTTGCTACAATAATAATAATGTCATCTTTTTATACGGTTGTTTGACGTTAAACTACTTTCGGTCCAGGGCACCCCGGGCCACCATTATCCTCCGCCCATGTATGGCTAGAAGGGGACGTGTGAAGTAGACATGCTCAAATCGGTTTTTTTAATAACCTAAACCGGTTAACCGGTTGGGACTGTTATTGGGCCAAAAAAACAAAACCGGTTACGGTTAATAACCGACCGGTTATTAACCCCGAAAATCAGTACCCGGTAATAACCGACCGGTTATGAAAAACCGGTTAACTAGTGAACCGGTTAATAAAAACCGGTTTTTTCGGTTATTTTATAAAACATGCAGAATTTTATAAAAACATGCAGAAATTTAAAAAAAAAAGCTGCAGAATCATATACAAAACATGCAGAATTTTATAAAAACATGCAGAATAACATGCAGAAAGTTATAAAAACATGCAGAATTATATTAAAACTGCAGAAAGTTAAAAAAAAAAGCTGCAGAATCATATACAAAACATGCAGAATTTTATAAAAACATGCAGAATCATTTAAAAACATGCAGAAAGTTATAAAAACATGCAGAATTATATTAAAACTGCAGAAAGTTAAAAAAATGCTGCAGAATTATATAAAAACATGCAGAATTATATAAAAACATGCAGAATTTTTTAAAAACATGCAGAATCATTTAAAAACATGCAGAAAGTTATAAAAACATGCAGAATTATATTAAAACTGCAGAAAGTTAAAAAAATGCTGCAGAATTATATAAAAACATGCAGAAACTTATACAAATCCTGCAGAAACATATTTTAACCTGCAGAATTATATTTTACCTGCAGAATTATATAAAAACATACAAAAAAGCTGCAGAATCATTTAAAAACATGCAGAATTATATAAAAACATGCCGAATCATTTAAAAACATGCAGAATCATATAAAAACCTGCAGAATTATATAAAAACATGCAGAATTATATTAAACACACAAATAAATCAAATAAAATACGTTTTTTTATAATTATATTAGTAGATCAAGTAACGTTACATTAATAAACATGAAAATATCCAATACAATTTTCTTAACTAGTCTAGAATGAAGTTGTCGTCTTGTAGTTTTGTTTCGTCATTTCTTCGTTTCTTCGTTTAGTCGCTTCGGGGGCTAGTAGAGCGTACGGATTCATCGTACATGAGTTCGTCATCGGAAAGTGGTTGCGCCCGTCATTGAAAAACTTCAACATCATGTAATTGTTCTTCCACCTCAAGCTCGCCCTCAAGACTTGAAATATGTTGTATACGTTCCACGCCATCCAAGTAATCCTTCAAACAAATGCACATTTCCATCGCCTCCGGTGTAAGTCTTGTTCGTCGAATAGATAGTACCCTTCCACTAAGAGAAAAAACCGACTCCGAAGCTACCGTAGAAGCTTGGGAGCTTAGTAGATCACGTGCCATGGCGGCTAAAACGGGATAATGCGGTTCTTGTATTTTCCACCAAGCCAAAACATCAAAGTTGTGAAACTCGTCGGGTGACAAGGTTGCTAAAAAATCGGTATATTTATACCTCCCGAGTTCACTATTTGATGCATCACCTCGAGAACGTTTACTATTTTCATTTCTTAACGAATTATAGAAATTTAAGTCCGCATATTTTCTCGACGCCTTCGAGCTCGCCGCCATTTGTTGGTGTAATGATGACACGTTACCATATCTTTGAAAGTAATGATCAAAAAGACTGTTTAAAGAAACGTCAAAACGTTTTAGTGCATTTCTTGTAAAATGTGGGTCGTCATCATTTAACTCCAAATCCGAACAAATATCCGAAATCATCATCTCAACACCCGCAATATTTATAGTCGGGTTCAAGGCGGCGGCACATGTAAAAACCGGTGGCATTTCTCGAAAATATTTTTTAAACTTTTCTCTCATTGGAACAATCATATGTTCGTAAATGTCACCTTGGAATTCAAAGTCGTTTACTTTTTGACACATCAAAAATAGTTGTTTAAGCACCAAAGAACTAGTGGGATAATAAACTCCCGATAAAATCTTTGTCGCGGTTCTAAAAACTTCAAGTAATTGTGTTAACGTTTCAATACACTTCCAACCATCGTCATCAAATGGTTCCACCAACCCGGACGTTGCAAGACTATCGTGGAAATATTTTAAGGTTTCTTTTTGCATTATCGCGCTATCAAACATTTTCCACGTAGAGTTCCAACGGACGACCATGTCAAAATGTGCGCTATAGCATTTCTTATTTAAAGCTTTACACCATTTTCTATAATCCGCATATCTTTTTCGACTACCTTGAAAAACGTCACGTAACATATCTTTAAAAGTTTCTTTAACTTCTTTAACGGACTCAACATTTAGCCCGTCTTGCACAACCAAGTTAATGATGTGCGCAACACATCGGCTATGATAAAATTCTCCATCGCAAATCGGATTGTATTTTATTTTTAACATTTGCACCGCGGTTGTGTTGTTCGACGCATTATCAAAAGCAATAGAAACTATTTTATTTTCTAATTTATAAGTTTTGATAACATCGTCTAAGACATGAAATATATTTTCCCCCGTGTGTGGATAACCAAATATATCGAACGCGATTGTACGTTTCATCATGTTCCACGAATTGGGATCGATCCAATGCGCGGTAACACAAATGTAAGAATCCGGTAAACCAAATGGAGCCGACCATACGTCGGTTGTTAAATTAACACCGGTGTTTAATTTTTCAAAAGCTAAAATCATTTCTTTTTTAGCTTTTGACCACATCTTTAAACAATCGCGTCTAAGAGTTGAACGACTTACGTGAACATAACGTGGTTGAAGCGTCTCTTGAATCAACTTAGTCAAGCGCGGATTGTCAAAGTGATCGAACGGCAACGATTGTTGAATAACAAATTGAGCCATCCTTAAACGAACCGCCTCCGGGTCGAAATTCCAAACACCCATACCCCGTGATATTTGCGCTTGATCTTTGGCGGGATTTTTTTTAATGACTTGCAATGCGACGTCAAATGTGCTCTCAAAGTAGAGTTCGATGACGCCGCAAGAAACGCCCCGCAATTTTTGCACCTCGCCTTTTCTTTTCCAATCGACATCTCGCATAAATCAAAATTCACCCATAGTGTCGGGTCCCTATTCGTGGTCAAGATCTTCTTCACAAACAACTCGCTAGATGAACCAACAACGGTCGAAGCATCGCCACTCGAACTCGCCATTTGAAAGTTGAAACGTATTTTGTAAGTGTGTTTTTGAGCTAGAATTGAAGTAGGATTATACATATGCATTGAAATCTTATTTATACACATCCAAACAGGTCCAAAACGGTAATATTACCGTTTTTTTCACTTCAAACGGTAACAATTCAGGTCTGCAATTGTTCTGTGCTGCTGCTGTGCTTCTGCTGTTGAAGATCAAGAAGCTGAGACCGGTTAACCGGTTATTAACAATCTAAAAAACCGGTTTTTAATTAACCGGTTAAAAACCGGTTATTGATATGAATATCTAAAACCGGTTACGAACCGGCGGTTATTAAGAAACCTAAACCGGTTATTTTGGTACCGGTTAAAAACCGGTTTCGGTTACGGTTATTAACCGGTTTATTTGCCCATGTCTAGTGTGAAGACATGTCATTAGGATTTTGTTGGTTTGGTATGAATGTTGCTAGTTTTCATCATGTTACCTATTGGGCTAGTTTTCATTATTACCAATTGGGCCAAGTTTAAGCTAATTAGGATTGACAAGTGATAGGACTCTTGGCACTGAGTGTATGTATACGGCCCAATGGTTGGATTGTTTGAGGGGGCTAAGTTTTTTATCGGATTGTCTCGAAAAACCAACTCAGGTTTTTTTATTTTTTTACGTAAATGGTGTTAGTGGCAAATTTTTCGATTATTGTTGTTCGATTCCAGAAAACGATTCTTGTTTAGTGATTCTGGTACGATTTTGGTTGCACAATTCTTGTAGGATGATTCTAATCAGTTTCTACCAGGCAATCATCAAGAAATTTCGGATAATTATTTCATCATTTTAAAATTCTTATTACAAATCAGTGATTTTGCAATAAAGTGATAAGAAAGATTGGTTCAAACCACCAAACCGACTAGTTTGGCCTACCCACCCAACCCAACCCAACCCGACCGGTTCGGTTTGTTGTTTCCTAAATGATGAAGCTCATCTTACATGTAACATAAATTGATTTGCCTATGTGAGTTGTAGTTGATATGTTTAAGATTAGGCTGTGTGTTATATGGTCATAGGATGAAGAGCAGGAAGCCTACATAGCATTAGCAGGGAGCGGGGAACCATGGGCGTAGCTTAGTGTGAAGTGAGAGGTGCCCCCCCCCCCCTCCCCCCCCCCCCCCCCCCCCAATGTTTTGGTTATAAGTGCAAAAAAAAATTATTTTTGGTTCGCAAATTTTAAAATTATATAAGATTGTCCTCCCAATTATTTTGCCTGAATATTTATACAATACATAAATTAGGTCTCATGGCCCCCTCGGAACTTTTGGTCAAGCTCCGCCAATGCGGGGAACACCACGCCCCTCCCACACATTGAAATTACGAAGGTTTTTTTTTAAACAATAATGACCAGGAGATAAGATGAAGGAAGCTAAAATTACCAATGTACCCGTTGTGTATTTATATGTAATAAATATATAATCACTCTCTTCAACTATTTGGAATTGAAGAGTGTCACAAATTAAAGTTGTATGGTTATTGCAAGAATCTTTACTAGAATCTCTTGGTTCTCATTGTTAGAATCATACATAGAAAGGAAAACTTAAAATCCAAGGTATCTTTATACATTTTTTATCTTTGTTGGAATCATACATACAAAATTACAAAGGATAACTTAAAAAGCCAGGGTATTATATTATATAATACTAAAAAAGTAACTTAAGGCACCACTTAAACCTAACTAACAGACACATCATTTCCCACGTTTTCATTTTATTTTATAAACTAGTAATTAGACCCACGCGCGTTGCGGCGCGGGTACATCGCAAACGACGAACGGATCAGTCCATACATTATGTGATGCGTTAATCTGATAAAAATGCGTATTTCGACGTATACGACTAAACTCAATGTAACCTATAGAGGTGTTGCAATTGGATTAAAACGTAAAGCAAATCGCATTTATACCGTACAATTATAATGCGACTCGACTATCTCGAATTTATACCATTAAGTCAAAACATATTATGTGACCCGATTCCTATGTAGGAAACATACAAAATAAAGCACAAAAACGTATACCAAATTTACGTCAAAACGTAAAAAGCAAAGTTTAAAAGTTGAGGGGTCGGTATAAGGCATATGTGCTAAAAACGTAAATTACCAAAGTATAGGTAAAAATAGAAGTTACAAAAGTAGAGGGTAAAAAAGGAAAATTCTATATGCAAAAATTATAAATTAAAAAACTATAAGTAAAAGTGGAAGTTTTTCAAAGTCAAAGGTTGGTGGTGAAAATACCACCGAATTTGCACTTTAAGTTATATAGAAATGTGCGTACAGTGCGTCAAGTATAATTCTCAATTCAGTTTGTGTTACACGGATAGTGGCAAGTTTAGCTGTCAGTTTTGTAAGTGTTTTAGTGAGGCGTTTGTCGGATTCAGTGAGTTCACCCAACATCTTTTGTAGGTATTCGAGATTAACATATAAAAATGAACTCATACTCTCCTCTTTTTTAGAAAACTTCAACAAATCGTTTTGATATGTTGTATGAACACCACAAACTTGACATGTACATACATCAAACCATATAAATCAATACCTCATCATTATGTGGTAAAAACGACGACAAAACCTATCAGTCTACAGTGATCATCCATCAGCTGGTTGATGCTTGTAAATCTTTTTTGTTAAAAGAGCATATAAATGGTCGATTTGGGTTGAGTCTTGTTATCCTGGACCAATGGGACGAACATGTTGTTAGACCCCCAAAGTCGTAAACTTACTGGTAAAGTTTAAAGAAAAAATGAGACTAAAAAACGACGGCAAATAGTAGGTCATAAAGACGACACTATAGGTAGAGAAACAAATGGGGTATATTGAAGATGATGTGTGAAGCAAGCTTACCTGATAACTACGTGCTGCTCTTCAGTAGTCTCCGATTAATCCTGACTGAGAGAGTAACAAACGCTTGAATAGGATGCATGCAAATTCTACAATGGTAGTACCTGCGAAGTTGAACATCATATTAAAAACTATGTCAATATAATAATTCAAACCTATGAACAAATTTTAGATGGAATTATAGAGGTAAAATTCTACAATCAACATAAATGACTGACCAATCTCCATAAAACAATGCACAATTTTTCAAGCTTAAATCGTGTAACTTTTATATGTCAAAACTTGTTTTTATCAAATTTACCAAAAAGAAGAAGAACCATGTCTTATGGTTGTTCTTACAAAGAATTCTGGTCTTATAAACCAATAGAATTCTCGGGCAATGAAGGAGCCATTGCAGCTCTACGCTGGTTAGAAAAGACTGAAGCAGTCTTAAAAATAAGCAAGTGCGCAGAGGAAGACAAAATCATGTTTGCTTCCAATCTGTTTAAAAATGTTGCTTTAGAATGGTGGAACACTGTTATCCAGTCTAGGGGAAGCGATAGAGTCTATAATATGGAATAGACTGAGTTTAAGAATATGATTGAAAGGAAATTCTGTCATCCCAATGAAAAGGAACAGATAGCCAATAAATTCTTAAACCTTAGAATGACTAGAGTAGACTGTAAGGGTTACCCTACTATATTCTTCGAATATGCTAGAATAGTGCCAACCCTAGCTTCACCAGAACCAGTATTAATCTCCCGTTACATCTGGGGATTAATCAGTGAGATTAGACATGTAGTCAAGGAAGTTAGATCACCAACTATAGAAGAAGCTGTAGAACTAGCAAATATCTTGACCGATGAATTGGTACGTACTCAAGAAGAAAACCAGAGGAGGAACTTAGCTTAAAAGCTTACCTAGGAATTCCGCTATGGAAATTCCAACCGTGGGAAAAATGTAGGTTCTACTTCTACTCCGTACTACAAATACTGCAAAAGAAAGCATTCTGGAAGATGCTCTATATATTGTAATTTCTGCAAAATATCTGGACACAAGGAAGAAGACTGCAGAAAGAAACTTAACAATAAGATATGCTACAATTGTGGAGAACAAGGACATATTAAGCCAAATTGTCCGAAACTAGCTCCAGCCATGAACAACAAGACTACTAAGAATGCTAGGGCATTTGTTCTGACAGCCGAAGAAGCGAAGATGATTCCGGATGTGATTGCCGGTACGTTTTTAGTTAATGATATTTTTGCTAAAGTATTATTTGACTCTGGTGCGAACCAAAGTTTTATTAATACTTCATTTTGCAAAATTTTCAACCAACCATTAACTAAACTCCAACAAGAATGTCTAGTAGAGACAGCAAATGGAGAAACCATTAAGATTTCTGAAATCTTGCAGGGAGCAAGAATAGAAATTTTAAACCATAAGTTTATTGCTAATCTTTACGCAATGAATCTGGCTGGATTTGATATTGTATTAGGAATGGATTGGTTAGTAGCCAATAAAGCCAGTATTCTATGTGATCAAAAGTCAATCCAAATAAGTTCACCAAAGGGTGAAAAGATCACAATTAAAGGAAATAAGCCATCCAGATTTACGAAATTCATCTCTGTGATGAAAACTGCTAGTTGTGCAAGAAAGGGATCACTTGTGTATATGATTTCCATAATCATTAACACTAAAGGATAAGAATTGAAAGATATTCCCGTAGTATCTCAATTCTCAGATGTGTTTCCAGAAGAATTACCAGGACTACCGCCGGACAGGGAAGTTGAATTCAGAATTCATCTGTTACCAGGAACTGCACCAATTGCCAAAGCATCTTACCGTTTGGCGCCAGCAGAAATGCAATAACTAAAGAAACAGCTGGACGAACTTTTGGAGAAAGGATTCGTACAGTATGAATTTACTGTCTTGTAATTTGGTCTAACCATTATGAATTTACTGTCTTGTAATTTGGTCTAACCAATGCCCCAGTCGCATTTATGGACATGATGAACCGAATATGTAAACCATATTTGGATAAATTAATAATTGTCTTTTTAGATGATATTCTAATTTACTCTAAGAGTAAATAGGAACATGCAACGCATCTGTATACACTTTTAAATTAGCTGAGAAAAGAAAAGCTTGACGCTAAATTTTCGAAATGCGAATTTTGGTTAGAAGAAGTGCAATTTCTTGGACATTTAGTTAATCATGAAGGGATTCATGTGGATTCCACAAAGATTGAGGCAATTACTAAATGGAAGGTCCCTGAATCACCAACGGAGGTTAGAAGCTTCCTAGGACTAGCCGGTTATTATAGAAGGTTTATTCGAGATTTTTCTAGAATTGTCATTCCCTTAACCAAGTTAGCCTGCAAGTCTATTAAGTTTAAATGGAGACCAAAACAAGAAGAAGCCTTTAGAATTCTTAAGCAAAGATTAACCAACGCATCCATACTAGCGTTACCAGAAGGAACTGAAGACTTTGAAGTCTATTGTGACGCTTCTAAATTAGGTTATGGATGTGTGTTGATGCAACGACAAAAGGTTATAGCCTATGCTTCTAGACAACTTAAGAATCATGAAGAGAACTATAAAACCCATGATTTAAAATTAGGAGCCATAATTTTTGTCCTTAAGATTTGGAGACACTATTTATATGGAAATAAATTTGTTGTCTTCACAGATCATAAGAGTTTAAGGTACATTTTTGGGCAAAAAGAGCTGAATATGAGACAGAGACGCTGGATAAAATTTCTTAGTGATTATGATTGCAATATCCAGTATCATGCAGGAAAAGCTAATGTAGTAGCTGATGCTTTAAGTCGAAAGTATCATGAAAAACCAAGGAAAGTACGTTCTTTTAAATTAAATCTGCACGTAGATTTAAATGAGCAAATTAAAGCCGTACAAGAATCAGTAATCAAGGATGATACTGAAAAACTGAAAGGAATGATTAAAGAACTAGAACAAGGAACATATGGAATTTGAAGATTCCATAAGAAAAGGATGTGGATACCTAAACTAGGAAACCTACGCCAACAAATATTAGACGAAGCTCATAAGTCTAAGTATATGATACATCCTGGAAGTGATAAGATGTATCAAGATTTAAGAAAGAATTTTTGGTGGATAGGAATGAAAAAGGATATAGCAGCTTATGTTGCCAAGTGTTTAACCTGTTCACAGGTTAAAGCTGAGCATCAGAAACCCTCAGGATTATTATAGCCATTGGAAATGCCTGTATGGAAATGGGAATTGATAACAATGGACTTTGTTACCAAATTACCCAAGACCCGAAAAGGTAATGATACAATCTGGGTGATTGTAGATAGGTTAACCAAGTCTGCTCATTTCCTACCAATGAAGGAAACATTCGGTATGGAACAGTTAGCCAAATCATATGTAAATGAAATAATTTCATTATATGGTATTCCTTTATCAATTTTTCTGATAGAGATAGCCGTTTTACTTCTCATTTTTGGACAAGTTTCCAAAAAGCAATGGGAACCAAGCTAAATCTAAGCACCGCTTATCATCCTCAAACGGACGGACAAAGTGAAAGGACAATTCAGACAATGGAATATATGCTTAGAGCTTGTGTAATTGATTTCGGAGGAAATTGGGACGATCATCTACCATTAATAGAATTTTCTTATAATAATAGCTATCATACCAGTATTAATGCTGCACCTTTCGAAACACTTTATGGACGAAAGTGCCGAACTCCAGTCTGTTGGGCAGAGATTGGAGAAAAGCAATTGTCTGGACCAGAAATCGTACAAGAAACTACGGACAAGATTATTCAACTCAAGGAACGACTAAACGCAGCACGCGATCGACAAAAGAGTTATGCTAATAACAGGCGGAAGCCATTGGAGTTTCAAGTAGGAGATAAGGTGTTGTTAAAAGTTTCTCCTTGGAAAGGAGTGGTAAGATTCATCAAAAGGGGAAAGTTAAGCCCCAGATATGTTGGACCTTTTGAGATTATTAGAAGAATAGGATCTGTAGCTTACCAGCTACAACTGCCAGATGAAATGGCAGGAATACATGATGTGTTTCATGTATGTAATCTCAAAAAGTGTTTAGCCGATGAATCATTAGTGGTACCTCTTAAGGATATAGAGGTAAATGTGAAGCTTAAATTCATAGAAAAGCCTCTACTGATTGAAGACAGAAAAGTCAAGAATCTTAAACATAAGAGATTAGTTCTGGTCAAAGTGAAATGGGATTCCAAGAGAGGACCTGAATATACATGGGAACTTGAATCAGAAATGCAGAAGAAATACCCACACCTGTTCCAGTAGACCTCGAGGACGAGTTCTAAAACAAGGTGGGGAGTATATAAAAACCTTCCTAAAATATTTCCGACACTCCTAAAATATTTATAACATCCCTATACTTCCTAAAATACACCCCGTATACGTAAATAGGCCCTAAATACCTTTAATTTTATAAAAATAAAATAAAAACAATGTTTACTGGTTCCTGACGGGGCGCGAAGCCTTTAGCCAACCTGGTTGCGGGCCGCGACAGCTCAAGATCAGGGAGCACCCGGTGCCGCCACATGGCACGAACGTGTTGGGTCTAGGGTTTGAGTCAGCCAAGCTAGGGCCTACCCTAGTTGGCCTCGCGGGCCGCGAAGCCTGTTACTGAAACCTTCGCAGGGCGCGACAAAGTGTCTGATCAGCACTATAAATAGGATCGATCGGATTCATTCCAAATCGTTCAAACTTTTACTTTCTCTCTCAAAATTCTGAATAGTAGGCATAATATCTGGGCATTATACCCCCTAATTAGCGAAGCTCTGCCTCGTTGTAAGTATTTTAACCCCCGATTACGTATTAGATACGCTGCCCGATTGATCTAGCGTTCCGTAACGACTGTCGTGGTTCTACCCGATGTAGTCGTTGGAGTTTTGTCTCGGGGACGGTATAACTAATGTAAATATTGGGTTATTATACTAACGCGTGTGCATTGTTTAATTTATTAGATTATAACCAGGAAATCATAAGGAAAAATCTAAAATAGCAATGTGAGTAATCTCCTTTTTGTAAACTGTTTTTATAAAACCTTAATTGTTTTAAAATATAATGAGCAGTGATTGAGTCTTTGTAATTCTTCAATTACTGCCGGTATGTTGGGGTTTTGTATACAAAATGTGGAACATGTTACTATTGGACAACGAGATAACCAATGTGTAATATGACCCACCAGTCAGGATTGACAGTACTGAATGAGTAATTGTGTAGAAATAAACATTGTAATTGCTCTCAATACTGTGAAATGATAAAACTTGTTTTGATTAAACTGTGATTCACTCACCAGTATTTCCCACTGACAAACATTTTTAAAACGCGTTTCAGGTAATAAAATGTGAAAACCAAATAGAAGCCAGCTGGACAGCACTGAAAGCTTGGAATATGTGGCTATAAAAGTTATCTAAATAAAGAAGATGTTTTATTTAAATAAAATAGTGTTTATCCCTAAAAACATGTTTGTAATAGAAACTTGGGTTTTACCTATGTGTTTATTATTATAAAAATGTGGTATTTTACTCTGATAAAATATTTTCTACCTACGGTCATGATGTAAATTCCGCTGCCAAAAATGATAAATACCGATACCATTGATACTGGCTCGCGACCGCCCGTTTCCAGGAGATAGGGGCCGGGGCTTGCGACAAATTAACACCCATCAATAAAAATATAAGTAAATTTGAAATTTCTTTGATCATTGAGTGATGGGTGCGTAGTGTATTGTATATTGTATAATAGATTTAAATTAGGTTTTATCTATTGTGTGTAACTTTATTTATATGTATATGTGATACGTGCAGATTTTTAGAGAGAGAGAATAGAGAGAGAAACTAAGAAAGAAAGTTCATTCAACTCAGCCATACCCATTCTCATTCGGATCATCCTTTTTGTACAACTAAACTATTACAAAAGACCCCTCATCTATTCAAGACTTACACTATAGTCCCTATACTAATTGACACATAACAATACTCCTCCCTTTAAAGAATTTTGACCTCAAAATTCCTTTATATAGCAGCAGGCTTTCATGATCACCATAAGAAACATCAATCTAGCTTTCTATATATGCCAAATAAACCCCTGTTTATCCCTTTGTATTGTCTTATCCATAGCATTACTAGAAATGGCATATAAGACAATTGCATTTCCACCCTTTTTATTACTGTGCACCTGGGTAAAATAAGGATTCATAGTGAAAGAAGTCTTTGATACCCCACAAATAAATCTCTGTGCACTAGCATTCAGAACAGTTGATGCACCAACCTCACCCCTTTTAATGCAAGTTATGCCAACATACATGTGCATCATCAATTGATTGTGTAACAAGTTAACATCTGTGTCAGTTAACATCTTTATTAGTCTTACAAAACCATCCATGATTATCACCTTACAACTTGGAGTGTTCCTGTAATAATAGTCATTCATGTTCACACCCAAAAGTAAAACTTTAGTTTTCCATTTCAACCAAACGAGACTACTTCTCCCACCTTGTCTTTTGTACTTGAATATCACTTTAATAATCTCTGTATTACCTTCAATTTGTTCCACTACCTCATCCTTAATAATCTCTTCTTTCTTGTATTTAAACATCCGTTTACTTACCAAATAAGCATGACACTTTTGAACTAGAATGTTGAGATATTCAAGTTTGTTTTGACTATTTAGAATATAAGCAGACTCATTCCTAGTGTTCATATACCTACTTAATGGATTCAATCCATTGCACACTTGCCCATATGCCCTGTGATGGTTCCCTTTCTCAGAACCAAAAACCTGTCCAGTATCTACCCATCTAACATACATAGTGGGATCCAAACTCTCTTCCTTGTCAATTTGAACACTAAATTTGGTTTCGTCAAATGTGGTCTCTTCAACTTTGAGAGAATCGTTCATTTTAATATCAAATTCTGATGAGAGAACTTTTCCAAATGTACTTAACAATCCTTTACTCACTTTTGTATGATAATCACTCAAATCCATTTCATGAGAAAGAACAGATTCCTTTTTCTTCATATTCATTTTATGAGTTGTAGGACAACTTATTACAACTTCTTTATCATTTTCCTTCAAATTTTTAATTGAATCATCACTCCTATTTTCATTTACTTCATCTTTAATATTTTCAGGAATATTAACGAAAGAATACTTATCTGAATTAGTTTCAAAGGTGTTCATAGAAAAATCAATATGAACCTGATGATTTTTCCCATCTTTAGTTGTCTCAAACATTTCATCAAACACCTTTTGGCCATACAAAACAGAATTACTTATTTCCAACTCTGATTCATCAATATCATCATCCTCGCCATTTAATGACTCGTTAACAACCTGGATTTCTATAGCATCAGCCCCAACCAATTCTTGAACCTCATCACCATCCTTCGCTTCAGTTACCACCTTTGTGTCTTGATTTAAAAAATCATCTTCAGTTGATTGTTGATTACTAAAAACTTGATTTAAAGAACCAATTTCATTTTCAATCATAACATCTTGATCAGTGATTTCTTGAATCCTAACCCCATTTTCAGATTCCTCAAGTTGAATCTCAGTTTCATTTAAAGATTGCTCGTTTGCCTTTACCTTCTGAAATTCTCTAACATTATAGAAATCGGCCCAAAAATTATCTTGTCTTTTTGCAATTGCATAAGCATCCTTAAGTGTCTTGGGTCCAAACAACATAACCCAACCCCTAATTTCAGGTTTGAGACCCCCCATGAATAAACTTGTAGCGTAATCTTCACTTAAAACCACTTTAGTACGGAGAACATCAAACAGAATACAATAATCTTGGAATGAACCTGTTTGTTATAATTTCTTGATTTCTTCCATAGCTGATGCAGTGTTTAGGACTGTTGCTTCTTGATTGTTGGTGTTAAACAATCTAGGGCTCTGTTTACCCCAATCTGGTGATCCCATCCATTCTTCAGAACTTCTAAAACCCTTCCAACGTTCATAATCCGTTGGTGGCTTTGAGTAGTCTGGTTTGTAACCACAACAATGGGTCCTGCCTTCAAATTTAATCCCACCACAAGAACACCTAATAGTTCCACAAACGTGAACTCTGTTCACCTATATCAAACCCCCACATGAGCACAAGAACACCATTATTGGTTGTTGTTGTAACTGAATCTGATTCTTCTATTGGAGTGCTTGAATATCCAAACCTTAATTGTTGTTGCTGATTTGTTGAACTGATTCAATATTAGGGAAAAATTGAATCGAACTGAAGGAGAATTGATCGAACAAATGATCAATTCAGAACAATCTTGAAGTGAATCAGACTTAAAATCCTGTGGAATTTTAGATTCTGATGATGAAATCAAAACTCCAGTAAAGAAATTGAACTCTGATGATCAGAATTCGGTGATAGAGTCGTATCGGAATCAAGAGTCGAAGGATCGATGCTCTGATACCATTGATACGTGCAGATTTTTAGAGAGAGAGAATAGAGAGAGAAACTAAGAAAGAAAGTTCATTCAACTCAACCATACCCATTCTCATTCGGATCATCATTTTTGTACAACTAAACTATTACAAAAGACCCCTCATCTATTCAAGACTTACACTATAGTCCCTATACTAATTGACACATAACAATATGGAGCCTAATTCAATTGAATAGTAGGTATCGCATGGTCATTCTACGAATTTTGACACGACCATATTGGTGATTTCCAATGAACATGAAAGGAAGTCAATTGATTTAGATTGGTGAGTTTCATTAATTATATTGGTGAGTTCCAATGATACATTTGCCTAGCTTGTGGAATTTTTGAACAGAGTTAAACGGGCCGTGAATAGTAATTTCTTGACTTTTAAGAGTCGTTTCGTTTTTAGAAGAATCGGTTTTGTAATTCAAAAGGAGGTGGTGACGCAACTTGTTACATGTTTACATGCCATTTGTTTCTAATTTGTTGTTTTAGCATTTTAGTGAAAATAACAACTAATGTTTTAAGATTTAGACGATAGTCTATACTACATTACTACCGAAAACTAATGCGAACATGTGATGATGGACCTTGCCTTTATTTTTTTTTCCTTTTTTTTGTTGCATCCTTAAATTTACTCCTAATGAAATTCTTGTCCTCAAGTTGATATCCTATTAGTTAATGGTCTACTTTATATATTGTGTTATATATCATAGAAAATCTTGGATTGCTATTACATAAAGTAATATAGTTCCACGCAATCCGGCGAGAACTCGGTATATGCACACAATATAAAAAAATACAGTTATAATAGTACGTTGCGTCAGGGTATCGAGAGTGAAAAAAATACTGAAATATACTAATTAACAAACTCGCATTGAACAAAAAACATACAGATACGATTTCAATATTATTTGGTCGGTATCTGTTCAGTTTGTTACCGGTACGTTATCAATATCTATAAATGCTATAGTTTACAAAAAATATATATATAGATATATATTTTAGAAAAAAAACTCCTTTTTTAATAACTAATAAAATTTGAAAAAGAGAGTGGATTAAGCAAAAAAAAAAAAAAAAAGAGTGGATTTAGCAAATTTCCTTTCTTCTCTACAAATATCCCATCATCTTCTAAAATCCAAACACTATTTCAGTTTCTCACACAGTAACCCCCTTCCTTCACAACCATGGCGATAAGCATCTCCGATCACCAAGTCCCCTACGACACACACGACTACTACGACGTCACATTCTCCAACGACACCATCTTAACCCTAGTCACACACACCCCTTCCTACGTCGACATGTGGATCTCCGAAATCGAACGCATCCACCGCCACCGTCTCCACTCCCTCGTCGTCGGTCTCGACATCGAGTGGCGCCCTAGCTTCAACCGCAACATCCAAAACCCCGTAGCCACCCTCCAACTCTGCGTGGGACGCCGTTGCCTGATCTTTCAACTCCTTTACGCCCCTGACATCCCACAATCTCTCGTAAACTTTTTACGAAACCCTAACTATACGTTCACAGGGGTTGGGATTGAGAGCGATGTTGAGAAGTTGGTTGAGGATTATAACCTTGGGGTTGAGAGGATGGAGGATCTGCGTACGTTAGCGGCGGAGGCGTACGGTGAGTGGGAGTTGAAGAATGGTGGGATTAAGAGTTTGGCGGAACGGGTGCTTGGGAAAGTGGTTAGTAAGCCGAAATGGGTTACGATGAGTAAGTGGGATCAACCGTGGTTGAAACCGGCTCAGGTGCAGTATGCTTGTGTTGATGCGTTTTTGAGTTTTGAGATCGGTAGGGATTTGATCTCTGGAAATTACAATTGACTGATGCTAGGGTGGTTCGTAATGTTGATTTTACTGTTTTATATGTTATGGTTTAGGGTTTGTGTTTACAAGATGATCCTGTTTAGGATTTGGAACTGTTGATTTGCTTTAATTGAATGTTGGTTTTTGGCAAAATTTGGTTTAGATTCATTTATGTTCTTTCTTTTTTTGCTAATGATTTGTTGTATTTGGATTTGTTGATTCTTTTGTGGGCATTTGCTATTTTGCTGTGTATCCACAAATTTTTAGCTCTAAACACCATTAACGGTTTTTGGAACAACAAACTGAACTGGTGGGTGTTGGGTGGGTTGGCTCGTGTTGGGTGGGTTGGCTACGAGTCTACCACCCTTACGCTGGCCACTCGTGCTAGCGCCGCATTGCGGTGTTCACTAGCGAGTGGCAGCCTACGTGGCTCGCGGCGGGTCGCTCACCCCCTTCCACAACATGTAGTCTAATAAATGTTAAAACTTTAATTCAGGGAACAGTGGTTCTAGGAGTCTATCCACCCGACATGCATATGGTATGGCATGGTCACTGAAATTTCATGTCGTTATGATGGACTGTTGTTACTGTTGCTTTTTTGCTATTTTGATGCTAGAAATCGAAACGTCTTGGTTTAGGTATTGCATGTGTCTCACTAGTGAATAAAACAAAATTGTGGATTGTATTCTCTCTTCAATTTTGTGAAAGTAATTAAAGTAAACACCCTATTTTTTTTTTTTACTTTTACCATTTTTAGTGGTCTATTTTATAACAAAAAAGATTTCAATCTCTATAAAGTTTATCACGTATATATGACATCATTGATTTACAAAACCACATACAAAGTTTGGTTCAGATATTACATTTTATACAAAACGAAGCAGTATTTATTGGTGTAACATGATTTTAAAGGTCTCACACTATCTGCACACTTACACTGTGTTTCCGAGTTAAGTTAAGGAGAGAAAAGAAATGATTTTCTCCTTTTCTTTTCTTTCTCTCCGTTTCTTTCCAAATTGGAAAGATTAATTTTAGGCAAAAAATATCTTATTTTCCCTCCTTTAATGAAACTCGGGAACACAGTTAGGGTTTACCTACGCTGCGTATAGGGTTACCTCTACACGCTGCGTATAGAGCTATACTCAGCGTATATAAACCATGGATTTCAGAGCCTTATCAGCAATAATTGCACAGAAAACAAGGGGTTATATTCGCTGCGTATAGAGCTGTACGCAGCGTATATAATCCATCAGATTTTTTTTTTGCTATTTTGATGTATTTGTGGTATAAATTCTCACCCGGTTTCAACGTTAAATCGCTTAAAATATATAATCGTTAATGTTATACCAATAATATTATTTACCGTTAAATTGTTTTGGAAAACGTATATACGGTTCGAATATATTATATTGTTATCGTTTAAATTAAATTATTATACAATGTCTAGTGCATGCTATAAACGTTTAAATATTATACCGTTAATTATTTTTAAATACTACATCTATAGGCTTATACGGGTGTTGTATGGTATTATATAGTATCGTATCGTATTGCATCGTATCGTATCGTATCGAATAGTGTATAGTATAAGTCTCGTATAGGTTCCCTGTAGGTCTTGTATATGCCTATAGGCCTATACGGGACCTAAACCACACCTATAGGCCTATACGGGTGTTATATCGTATCGTATAGTGTAGTATAAGTCTCGTATAGGTTTACTATAGGTCTTGTATATGCCTATAGGCTTATACGTGACCTAAACCACACCTATTGCATCGTATCGTATCGAATAAAGTATCGTATAGTGTAGTATAAGTCTCGATCACTTTTCAATTTAGTCTTTTTTAAGCTGAATAAATAACACCCATAAAATGAGCTCTAAAAAGTAAATGTGAGAGGGACACTCCTTTCTTACACTTCCCTACCCTAAGATTTCCACTAATCCTACACTACCACCTTATTTTACCCTGAACTTTCCGAAAATTAGTGACGTCATTACTTTCTTTCAAGTACCGTAAACAATTTTTTTTTTTTAATTTGTGCCCCAACGGTCAAAATTGACCAACCCCAAGGGGTCACACCTTTGGTGGCCTTTCTTCGGTGAGTACCACCCGATATCACAACCCACCAGCCTACCTGAGGGGGTGGCGCAGTGCAAGCATTCATGTGGTTACCGAGATACCCGCAAGGGTTGCTCAGTAGTGCCGAGCCTACCCTAATAAAAAAACAAAATGTTTGAAAACTAGGGGTGCAAACGAGTCGAGCTCGGCTCGGGATCGACTCATTTATTATCTATTAAGTAATATATTAAATAAAAATAATATAAATAATAGACTCATTTAAGCTTGCGAGCTCGATAAGTGAAGCTTGGACTCGTTTACTAAACAAGCTTATTTTTTAAGTTCGGGTTCGTCTCGTAAGAAAATGTTTAAATAAGCTCGACACGGCTCGTTTACTAGACAACTTTATATAAGAGGTAAATGCTATTAAATGTTAATAAAAACTAGTATTATACTAAGGCTCGATAAGGCTTGGTGAGCTTGACAAGCTTCACATGTCATACTCGAGTTCGAGCTCAATAAATAAACGAGCTTTATTTTTGGCTCGGCTTGTTTAAGCTTTTTCTCAAGCCGATCTTGAGCCTGCTCGTTTGCACCCATGTTGAAACCGGCGTTGAGAAAAAAAATAGGGAAATTTACGAAAATGTCATTTGACCAACGTTCTTTACGAAAATGTCACGTTCATGCGTCCGTGGACGGACTCCTCCATATGGGAGGAGTCTGTGCGTCACCTTGAAGAGTCCATGAACGAGGAGCTGACACGTGTCCTTTCAAATGTTGAAGAGTCCTTCCCCGACGCATCCCATGCCTCCCCTGACGCATCCCATGCCTCCCCGACGCCGACGCATCCCATGCCCTCCCCGACACATCCCATGTCTCCCCGACGCATCCCATTCCTCCCTGACGCATCCCTTGCATCCGGACGCATTCCATGTGGAGGAGTCAATCCACGGACGCATGAACGTGACATTATCGTAGAGAACATTGGTCAAATGACATTTTCGTAAATTTCCCAAAAAATATCCATGATGTACGCGCTTGTAAGGCGAGTGGATGAAGCAAAACACCCGTCTATATACAACGGATTCTTCTCATATTTCTTCTACACACATTCCATTCTTCAAAACCCTTGACACACACACACCACCACCACGCGCCACCACAACAATGGCGACGTCTATCAGCCAGTTCATTCACAACCACCCCAACAACAACAACACCCACAACCTCTACCGCCTCACATTCTTCAACCACACCATCAAAACCCTAGTCACCGACACATATTTAAGTTTTGACACACCAAACACTCACCCACACACGTTATGTTAAACCTGTCAAACGGGGTAAAAATAGACGATGTAAAAACGTTCACCCACACACGCACGTTGCGTCGTGTTAACTCGCAAAATTTAGAACGAAACGTAAAAACGTTAAGCCAAAGACACAGCTGTGATGTGTTAAGTCACAAAATTTAGAACCAAGCATAGAGCGAAAAATTTGCGAAAAATGGAAACTATAAATGACCAAAGTTGAAAGTAAAAAAAGTTATGAGGATAGATTGCAAAATATAAAAACTTTTGGGTTAAAAGTAAAAACACAAATAGTTTTGGGTTAAAAATAATTTATGAAATACTTTTGGGTGAAAAGTAAAAAAAAAACTTTTTTTTTAAACCCCCCAAAGCCAACGTTACGACAACAATATGCATAACAATTTTTTCTTTGAAAAACCCCAAAGCACACCCCGCGTTGCGGCGGGGCGTAAAACGGTGTCAAATAGTACTAATGTCACACAACCGTCATCGACAACCAACACTGACTTGACCTATAATATGCGTATTGCGATGAACCTGTCAAACATGGAAAAATAGAGGTAAAAACGTTGAACCACACATGCACGTTGCGTCGTATTAACTCGAAAATTTTAGAACTATACGTAAAACGAAAATTTGCGAAAGATGAAAAGTATAAGTGACAAAAGTTGTGAAGTTAAATTGCAAATAATGAAAAGTTTTGGGTTAAAGTTAAAAAAACAAATTATGTAGGGTTAAAATTGGAAAAGGTACAAACCTTTGGGTTAAAACTAAAAAATCAATTTTTATTTTTAAAAACTCATAAAGCACAACTTACAACTAATAAGACCGGGTGTAGTGGTAGAGAAAAATAATGCCCCCACCATGGGGCATTATTCGGCACGTGTCATCCCAGTCAGCATGGGGCGTTATTGCAAAAGTGGCGTAGTGGGAATAATGCCCAAATAATGCCCATTCCAATCATTAAACAAAAAAAAAAAAAAAAACCAATCTATTCTCTCATTGGCCAGTCAAACCAAAGTCAAGCCATCACAATCCCATTTTGGCGTTTTAATAAACACGCCGGTTACATTTTTTTTCAAAAATAAAGCCGGATAACGCCTAGCGTAATGGGGTGGGGGGCGTTTTGGGGCTTTTTTTTCAATTTTTTTAAAAAAATACCGCCCCACTACGGGTGGTCTAATGCACAAAAAGTTTGCAAACTTATATAGGTTTTAATTTTAATTGGGGAAAGAGAAGGCAAAAAGCAAACACGTGGAAAGATAAAAAGTTAAAAACAACTAAACGTAGAAGCTAGCATGGGTTGTAAATTTTGCTTTTAGAATTGTACTTATTGTGGCACTGTAGCAAACACCCTTTGTCATTTGATATATATAAAATAATAAGAGTAAACTGCCATTTTGGTCCCTGTGGTGTGGCCAGTTTTGCCACTTTAGTCCAAATCTCAAACTTATTACATCTGGGTCCCTGTGGTTTGCATTTTGTTGCCATTTTAGTCCAAAATCCAAAAAACCTATATTTTTGACTGTTGCAACCTTCTATTTTGTCCTGTAGTGCAGGGGCATTTTGGTCCATGTTAATTTATTATAACATTTCAGTAATTAATAACATCTATCTTCAAGAACATCAACAAACTTCATCATTAAAACCCAGAAAATCAAGAACATCATCAAACTTCATCATCAAAACCCAGAAAATCAAGAACATCATCAAACAAGAAAATCAAGAACCTAGAACAAAACCAGAAACCATCACAAAAACAAAACCGATTTGTAAAAAGAAACGAGGCTCAGATCTGTATCTTCAAGAACATCATCAAACATCATCATCAAAACCCAGAAAATCAAGAACATCATCTTCAAGAAAATCAAGAACCCAGAACAAAACCAGAAACCATCACAAAAATCAAAATACAGACAACAAATCAAAACAAAAACCGATTTGTAAAGAGAAACGAGGCTCAGATCTGTATCTTCAAGAACATAATCAAACATCATCATCAAAACCTAGAAAATCCAGAAAATCAAGAACATCATCTTCAAGAAAATCAAAAACCGATTTGTAAAACCGCCATGGCTGCAAACAGAGGTTGCAAGCGCACTTGCCCTCCTCCGATTCTGCCACGCCAAGCTGCGGAAAATCTCAAATGTTGACCCGATTTTGAGTCGGATTAGGTGAAATCATCACAGCCTCATGGTGAACAAGCATAACAGAACAAGTAACAACACACACCACGAAAGAACAGTTGTCTCTCTGTCTCTGTCTCTCTCAATACATATACATGTGTGATATGTATAAAGAAGTTTACCGTTCAAAAAAAAACACAGAGATATGTATACATATACATATACATATACATATATAACGGAGGGTTGTTGAAGATAATCAAAATCACTGGCGGAAAGAGGCGGCAACCACCCTCAGAAACCCTTGCTCCTCTCTGCCTCATTCTCCGAGTCAAAAGTAAAACAGAGATCCCTAATTTTGCTACACCATCGTAGATCGAACATAGAAGGTTCCAGATCTGCTAAACTTCCGGCGGTTTAGGGTTTCAGTATCGGCTTTGATGGTGACAGCGGTGGTGGCGCTTTAGGGTTTCAGTGGTGGCGGTGGTGGAGTTCACGGTTGTGGTGGTGGTGGAGTTCACGAAGAGAGAGAGAGAGGGAGGAGGTGGCGGTTGTGGTGCTATAGAGAGAGAGAAGAGAGAGAGAGAGTAAACTGCCAGAGAAGAGAGAGAGAGTAAACTGCCATTTTGATCATCATCATCCCCAACATCATCATCATCATCCTCAATATATATTATTGTTAAAAAAAAAAACTAAAACAAATGAAATTTAAAAAAAATGACCAAAATGCCCCTGCACTACAGGACAAAATAGGAGGTTGCAACAGTAAAAAAATAAGGTTTTTGGATTTTGGACTAAAATGGCAACAAAATGCAAACCACAGGGACCCAGATGTAATAAGTTTGAGATTTGGACTAAAGTGGCAAAACTGGCCAAACCACAGGGACCAAAATGGCAGTTTACTCTAATAATAATAATGTCATCTTTTTATACGACGTTAAACAACTTTCGGTCCGGGGCACCCCCGGGCCGCCATTATCCTCTGCCCATGTATGGCTAGAAGGGGAGTAAGCTCAATCCGTGTGAATACATGTTGGTTTGGTATGAATGTTACTAGTTTTCATCGTGTTACCTATTGGGCTGGTTTTCATTATTACCAATTGGGCCAAGTTTAAGCTACTTAGGATCGATAGTGATAACTGATAAGACTCTTTGGGACGGAGTGTATAAATTATAATCAATATGTATAGGTAGGGCTGGCAATTTTACACGAATACACGACACGAACCTACACGAAGTTAACAGGTATCGTGTATGGCCTTAACAGGTATCGTGTACCAAACAGGTAGACACGATATTACCTGTTAATTTTCGTGTATAAACAGGTTAAATACATGTTTACATGTTAATACCCGTTAGTACACGATAAGAAATTAAATTAAATAAAACTCATAAGCCATATGCATGTGGGTTCCTTAATTCCTTTCTATTTTCACTCCTCATTCAATTAAAAAAAAATAAAACCCTAAACTCCCTCTGTAACTCTCAGATAGCATGTCGTATTCGAGTTTTTGTTCGTGTTAACAGGTATTAACAGGTAATTTTCGTGTATAACAGTCGAACAGTCGTGTTAACAGGTATTAACAGGTAATTTTCGTGTATATCGTGTCGTGTTCGTGTTTGAAAAAAAGGACACGATAAGTTATTGTGTCGTGTTCGTGTATATGATTTCGTGTATCGTGTCTTATCGTGTCGTGTCTTATCGTGTACGGGTATACACGATATGCCAGCCCTATGTATAGGGCCCAGCCGGTTCGGTTTGTTGTTTCCTAAATGATAAAGCTCATCTTACATGTAACGTAAATTGATTTGTGTATGTGAGTTGCAGGTGATATTAGTCCATGGGGTGTACTCTAACATCTAGAGTGTTAACAATAACATGACATGTTAATTAACATTGCAAACCACCCCCTCGTTATGTTAAAGTGCATTAAATGAGTTATGTGTTAACATGTTAACCCAATGTTAAGAGATTAAATTGATTATTATTTTCTTTTTAGACAAAAACCCAATGTTAAAGTGCATTAAATGAGTTATGTGTTAACATGTTAAGACATTTCCTTAGAGTGAGACAAAGTGAAATGAGAAAAAAAGTTGATGTGTCACTTAGGTGGAGTTAAGTTAGATTAAAGTATACCCAAAGGCCTTAGGCTGTGTTATATGGTCATAGGATGAAGAGCGGGAAGCCTACATGGCATTAGCAGGGAGCGGGGAAAACCACGCCCCTCCCACACATCGAAATTACCAAGGTTTTTTTAAACAATGGCGTGGAGATAAAAAGGGAGATGAAGGAAGCTAAATTTGCCAATGTACCCGTTGTGTGTTTATATGTAATAAATATATAGGATAAAGATCAAATACAAATAAACTTAACGTACAAAACGTATGAATTAAAGGAAAAGATAAAATGGCACGATGTCATTTTTGTAATTATGAGTAACTAACAAAATTACTCTTGTATAGTAATTTTGATCTTTTGTAGAGTAATTTTATAAAATGTTCTTGTAGAGTAATTTTGATATTTTGTAGAGTAATTTTAATCATTTGTAGAGTAATTTTATAAAATGATCTTGTAGCCTGTAGAGTAATTTTGATCTTTTGTAGAGTAATTTTGATCCTGTAGAGTAATTTTGATATTTTGTAGAGTAATTTTGTAAAATGATCCTGTAGAGTAATTTTGATCTTGTAGAGTAATTTTGTTAGCATTTATCTATGAGGTTTAGTTTTTAGCTTTTTGTTTGGGGGGGGGGGGGGGGTATTGTAATTTTGATAATTACCCTACAAGACCAAAATTACTCTACAAAAGATTAAAATTACACAACAGTTTTTTGGGAGAAGGGGGGGGGGGGGGGTTTAGTGTAATTTTGATAATTACCCTACAAGACCAAAATTACTCTACAAACGATCAAAATTACTGTACAGTTTTTTTTTTTGGGGGGGGGGGGGGGTTAATGTAATTTTAATAATTACCCACAAGACCAAAATTACTCTACATGAACATTTTACAAAATTACTCTATAAAAAATCAAAATTACTCTACAAGAGTAATTTTATAGTGACTGATAATTACAAATTTGCTACCGCCTCCTTTTCTCCTTTTCATGCAATTCGTATGTTTAGTACATTAAAATTATTTGTATAGTGAGTTTACCCTAAATATACAATCATTCTCTTCAACTATTTGGAATCCAAGAGTCTCACAGATTAAAGTTGTACGGTTATTGCAAGAATCTTTACTAGAATCTCTTGGTTCTTTTTGTTAGGCTATTGCGGTATGGTTACCATCCTTCCTTCGAGGATGATCCGCCATTTATGTGTCACGTCATAGTTCCTTTGAGGATAGTCCAACACACTAAAACAATGGAAATGGTAGGATGATCATACCCCACAAGTTTACTTTTTTTTTTAATTCATCTACTTTTTTTAACATTTATCAAATAAGATAGAAAAATAAATCTATCTACTATAACAAAAGAAACCAACTTTTGTACACGTATCATTCATAGAAGGCATCCTCAAATATATACTTATCTTATATTAACTAAATAAATAATAAATTAATATTAAATTTTATCACACTTTAATAAAATATTATCCTCAAATCTAAATAGTGAATTTAATATATTTTTAAAACAAATACTTTTCCTAATTATCTTAAATTAAATATATAAATAATAAATTAATATTAAATGTTATCCTAATTTATTAAAAATATAACTTTTTTATTATTTGATATACAAAATTATATTTATTCAACTCGTGTAAAACGCGGGGTTTTAAAAATTTAACTTTTATTATTTACTATACAAAGTTAAATTTATATAACCCGTGTAATACACTAAGTTTTTAAAAATATAATTTTTTTTTATCATTTGCTATGTAAAATTAGATTTATTCAACACGTATAATAAACGGGGCTTTAGGATATAATTTGCAACACTCGTTTAAATTACCAATTTAAGTCTAATAAAAGATACTAAATTTTAGATATATAGTACCTTGGTTTAACATAAGTACAAAATAAAAGTTTCAAAGTGACACCTACTAGTCAACTACCGACTAGTTTAAACATTCGTAACATGATTAGCAAATCATTTACATCAAAAACATTGTCTAGTCGAAGTCATCCCAAAAACATTGTTTAAACATAAACTAAGTTAACGCGGAAGCTTTGCAAAGTTGTGTTCGGTTCTTCAAAAACTTGCTCGATCGCCATCCGGATAGTTCCCTTTATTACCTAAGGTCAAAACCATTTAAAATGTTAGTTTTGACATTTATATGAAGTGTATAAACAAGTCCCAAGCGTTGAAACATAAAAAAAATAAAAATAAAATTATACCCTGTCGCGTGGCGCGGGGGAGCTGGTTTTCCAGCAGGTCCAGTTTTGTGACCTGCACTTGCTGCCAGTTCCGGAAACTCAGATTTTCAGCTTAAAATGACCATAACTTTTGACTCGTGAGTCCATTTTAGGTGATTCTTTTTTCCTATGCGTCTGTAAATTCAATACCGACGTAACTATAAAGATTTCCATAGCAAAAGTTTGTTTTACGGACTGGACGACAAGATGTCATTATGTAATCATTCGACCCTTTCTAGTTATCCTTATTTTGCTACCTTTGTAATAGAAAACATAAGACGCTAATTACCCAACTTCCAGGGCTTATTATCATCGGCACTTCATTACCAAACTTATGGCTTCATGCTCTCGTGATCGTTATCGCCATCGCTATCTATTTAAAACACTAAAACTACAATGTACACTATTATTCGACCCGTTTGGCTCATCTACGGAATCCTCCATTATGATGACTACCAAACGACTTCTAATCAATTCTTAACCTACGGATTTAAGTAACGAACATGGTCGCTACAATCAACGCAACTTCTATTCTACAATATGACCATACATAATTTAATAACAATTCACTTAATGTAACGGGTCAAGTTACATACCTTTAGTGCACGCCCTTCAAACGCAAATCGCCACCGACTTGTCCACTTGACGCTCCGGTATCTTTTCCTATAGAGTTCAATCATGACGCGTTTAGAACTCTTTTCAATCACATATCGCATAATTTGCCAAAACATCACAATTATGCGTTTTAACTTTAAATTTTCAATTTCGAGTCTTCTTTGAGGCATTTCTTCAAACACTTAAAGGGCAGGATTTTATATCTTTTATATTCAAGTTCATGGCTTTTCGCTTAGCCAAAATTAACATCAATCGAGCTATCACATATAGAATCAAACATCAAATTTTTCAGAATTCAGTTTCTATGAATCAAATTACACTAGAATAGCCTTCTAAACCCTAGTGTTCATCAACTTCTCACAAAACCCATGAATCACCTTCAATGTGTTCATGAAATTTTCAGAGATTAGACATGATTTCACTTATTGTTGTCTAGGGTTTACTCCTAGACACTATATCATCCTTAATCTATTCATTTAACAATCATGCATCAACAGATTTCAATTTCTCTAGAATCATGAGAATTTCAAGTAGAGATTTCTTATCAAATTTTACATACCTTATGACCCCCTTGCAATGGAGATCACTAATCTTAGCTCGGATTTCGTTTTGGATCAGATTTGAACCTTCAATTTATGAGTTTTGTGGATGTTAGGGTTTTGGAGAACCCTGGTCGCCCCCCCCCCCTTTCTTGTCTGGTTCGATCTCAGCACACACAAGTGTCTTTGAGTTTTAATTTTTTTGTTTCATCAATATTAGTTTCAAATTAAACACTTTTGGCCCCTCAACTTTTGTTTTTTTATTTTGTTTTAACCCCTTAACTACTCATAACTCATTATCTAACTAGGTTAATATCATTCCTAGTTAATTTTATTTTTCTTATTTATTTTCAACTTTATTGTATTATAAGAATTCGTATTTTCGGGGTGTTACAAGTCCACCCCTCTTAAAAGGGGTTTCGTCCCCGAAACCAGAGTACATACCGAATAGTGTAGGGTAGAGACGTCGCATCTCCTCTTCGGACTCCCATGTAGTGTCCGAACCTTTCCTATGCTCCCACTTGATCTTGACTTGATCGATTTGTTTATTTCGCAAGTGTTTAACCTTTCGGTCTAAAATCTCCAATGGCCTTACCGCATAATTCAGGCTATCATCCACCTCGATATCGTCGTAATGGATATACGCTGTTTCCTCCGCTAGACATTTTCGTAGCTGTGATACATGAAACGTGCCATGTATTCCACTCAACTCTTCCGGTAACTCGAGGCGATAGGCTACCTTGCCCACCCGCTCAATGATTTTAAATGGCCCAATAAACCTCGGGCTTAGTTTCCCTCTCTTTTTGAACCTGATAACGCCCTTCCATGGGGAAACCTTTAACATAACCATGTCGCCTATCTGAAATTCAATCGGTCTTCGTCTTTTATCGGCATAAGACTTTTGCCTATCTTGGGCTGCTTTCAAATGGGCTCGCACCACTTCAATTTTCTCATTAGTGGCCTGAACGATGTCTTTATGTGCCAATTCACGAGGACCCACTTCACCCCAACACACCGGGGTTCTGCATTTTCTACCATATAGCATCTCGTAAGGTGCCATGCCGATACTCGAATGGTAACTATTGTTATATGAAAATTCGGCCAAAGGTAGATAAACATCCCAACTTCCACCGAAGTCGATGATACATGCCCGTAACATATCCTCTAGCGTCTGTATTGTTCTTTCACTCTGTCCATCTGTCTGGGGATGGTAGGCGATGCTAATGAAAAGTTTCGTTCCCATTTGTTCTTGAAAATCTCGCCAAAATTTTGAAGTAAACCCGGGTATCTCTATCCGACACAATAGATACCGGTACTCCGTGACGTGCCACTATTTCGTTTGTATATACCTCGGACATCTTTTTCGAAGTATATGTCTCGCGTATAGGAATAAAATGAGCACTCTTCGTCAGTCTATCTACAATCACCCATATGGCATCAAATCCCCGAATCGTTTTAGGTAGTTTGGTCAATATGTCCATAGTGATATGTTCCCATTTCCAAACCGGGATCTCCAAAGGTTGCAGTTTTCCATATGGTTTCTGGTGTTCCGCTTTGACTTGTAAACAAGTCAAGCACTTTTCCACGTATTTTACTACATCCCTCTTCATTCCGGGCCACCAATAGTTTTGTTTCAGATCATTGTACATCTTGGTCGCACCCGGATGAATAGAATATCGGGATTTATGAGCTTCGTCAAGTAGAAGCGTCTTCACCCCACAAGTATTTGGAACCCATATTCTTCCGGATCGAGTCTTCAACCCATTCTTTCCATCCGACAAATCTTTTAACTGGCCCATTATTCTTTCCTTCTTCCAGTTCTCCTCTTTCACTGCTTCTACTTGCGCTTCTCGGATACGTTCAAGTATACCCGAGGTCACCACAAGCAGCATCGACCTTACTCGTATTAGGACATAGTCCGCTTTTCTGCTCAGAGCATCCGCCACCACATTTGCCTTTCCAGGATGGTAGTGTATTTCACAGTCGAAATCCTTCACCGTTTCTAACCATCGCCTCTGTCGCATATTTAACTCCTTCTGATCGAAGAAGTATTTTAAGCTCTTGTGATCGGTGAATATGGTGCACTTTACCCCATACAAATAGTGCCTCCATATTTTTAACGCAAACACCACCGCAGCTAATTCGAGATCATGCGTGGGATATTTCTTTTCGTGTATCTTCAATTGCCTCGAGGCATAAGCTATAACCTTGCCCCGTTGCATCAGAATGCATCCGAGCCCCGATAATGAGGCATCCGAATAGACCACCAAGTCTTCGACCCCCTCCGACAGCGTTAATACCGGAGCTTGAGTTAACTTCTCTTTTAGCGTTTGAAACGCCCTTTCTTGTTCAACACCCCAAATGAACTTCTCATCCTTCCGGGTTAACTTAGTTAGCAGCGACACAATCTTGGAGAAATCTTGAATGAATCTCCTATAGTATCCCGCAAGCCCTAAGAAGCTTCTAAAAGATATAATACAACCGATATTTAATATGAACAGCGGAAGCAATTTAAAAGATATAATACAACCGAATTTAATATTGTAATTTCAAGTGTCACAATATTAGGAAGTTTATCCACAGAAGGATCGAAAATAAAATATGAAACAAATAGTTCAACAGACTTCAGGCATCTTAAGCTTGCGAGACTTCTAATGATGCTAAGGAGAAATCCCATCCAATTTCGCTTAGTACCTGCATTTAATCTTTTTGGGAAAATACGTCAGTTTACACTGGTAAATACAATCAACTGACTCATTTTGGAAAAATGATTGAAAATTGGTTTGGATGCACGTGGCATAAACATTTTTATCTAACTTGGGAGAATTATTTAATATTATAATCTTGTGAACGAATTACATGTTCCTTGTGCGTTCAGTAGCCCGGATCAAGTCCGGGTTAAAGATCAATAGACACACCACATTATTCTTTTATGCGCTGACAGGTGTACGCCTACACCCCGCGCTTAAGTCGTGGCCATTACTTCGAATGATGCCATGGATATCCGGGACATGGTCATTAACCCCCCAAAGGCTTTAAGTAACAAGACTGTTTAAACGAGCCGATCAAATTTATTCAATTACCCACTCAACGGTGGAGAATTTGATGCCCGATCAAGCGGTATGCTATATACCGTAACCCAAGCCCGTATAGGGAAAATAAGTTAAAAGTATTTACCTGAGCAATGTATAAATCACAATAAGCAAAATGCACGTAGCTTTTACTGGTACTCCTAATCTGGAACGAAGGTTTATAATAACCTATTAGAATCCTAACGGGTCTTTAATTAAGCTTAAGCTTAGACCGGCTAGTTTCAAAGATACGGTTCGTACGCACGATTAAGCGAAGACCGGATAGAATGTGATTTAGACCCGACAAGTTCAGAGACTTGTTTAATATGGGTTTATTACTCACATTCTGGATTTTGAGATAAAACCGTTAAGGTTTGACCCGTTTCGGCTCATTTATGTAAACTTGTTACATAAACCGAACCGTACGCGTAATAAGCGTAACGGGTATTCATGAGAGCTATAGACAGGTTTCCTAAGTTAATTATGCCTCAAATATGTTGTGACATCAGCAAGATGTCTTTCATTATGCCCGAAACGTGTTTAAACACAAACTAGGCCCCGTAGGGGTAGTTTGGTCATTTAAAAGTTTATAAAAGAGTTTAAGTAACAAGCTGAGTTACAGGTCTGATGTAATCAGCAAATATACTCAATTTACTAAGTTATATCAGTAGGATAAAATATATATGTGAAATTTATCAATTATAACCAAACTATGCCCCGTAGGGGTATTTTGGTAATTTCACATAAGCCGAAAAACTCAAAACTGAAGTCTGAGTTAATCAACTTTTGCTTACTGTTAAAATATCATAATTTTCCTATAATATCAGTAGGTATCAATCCTTGTATGTTTAAAATAGTTTTAGTACATACTATGCGTTAAAAACGCTTAAAAAGGCGATTATGAGCCGTTTACGGGTTCGATACATAAAGCTGATATTTTTATACTTCCAGAAGGCTTAAAATAATTTATTTAACATATCTAATCAGTAGCAAAAGGTTTGGAGTCGTTTAGATATGTAAAACTCATTTTATGGCCCGTAAGGGCAAAACCGACAATTACCGGACTAAGCCTACGACTACTAGTTATGCTCAGTCTAAAATTAATTAAAAATATTTAAAAATCCCAAAATAATATATTACATCAGTGGGTAAAGATTTTGATACCAAAAAGTATGTTTAACTAGGCTATATGCTAATTACGCCATTTTATTAACATAAAGCTTTCAATTTGCGATAATGAGCATAACTCTCAATCTACACCTCAAACTGATGTCAAATTTTGCATACAAGTTTATATATCAGTAATTAAGGTTTCTACTCTTTTACATTTCCAAAAATCTGTCAGGATCGGAGGCCCTCATGATTGTGTTTGTTTGTATGTTTTGAACAATTTGTGAATATGAAAACATGTAAAGTGCAGCGGAAATGAAAACAGACTTAGTAAACACAATCAAAGGAGAAAATAGTTTGATAAACAATTGCTTCTCATAGAGTCAAAGGATTTACAAATCAAAGCAAAAGATTACAGATATGCTTACAAACTAAACTCCCCCTCAGCCTGATGCCCCAAGGTTGGTTGCACACAAGATGAAAGGATTAGACATGAGGAGAAGAACCCGCTCAGTCAAATCGAATGTAACAGTACAGGGTACTGTTACATTTATAGGCAAACCAAACCACTGAGGATCTCAGCTGACGTCACCATGAAAGCGACGTCTAACAACCTAACAACCTTTAACAACTGATCTATGACTACTGACCATACAGACACTGAATACAATCTAACTACTGATGTATAAACACTGATTCTTCATTCCACTGATGTAGTCAACCACTGATGTCTAGTATCAGTGCTTTCTTCAAAGGGTGATCAGACCTTGAATGGGCAGTGCTTTAATCCTTCAGCAGTGCTAGAGTTCCGTCAGTAGATTGAGCTTCAGCCTTTAAACTTCATCAATACTTTAGAGTGGTCAGCAGTTGCAAGGCAGCAGTTGTACATGGACAGTGGATAGAGACTATCAGTTGTTATAAATCACTTTCAAGGGGAAAGCAAAGTGTAAACTGCTGCTTATTGTGAATCCTCTGTTGTGACCTGGTTTTGGCTTTACATTATCTGTTCCTCTGGTAGGGTTCAATCCCAACAATCTCCCCCTGGAACAGATAATGCCAAAACCTTTCATTATTCAGGACCTTTATTACTCATCAAGAGTGCCTTAGCTTGTTCTTTGAATTCAGCTTCAAATTCCTTTGCACTCTGGTCATCCTCATCCCTACACAGTGAAAGTTCAAGGAGATCCTGCAAATCTTGAACACTAAGGCCTAGTGCTTCTTTCCTTGATATGTACTTCACATCGCCATTGGCTCTGACCAGGGTCAATACGTGAGTCTTTTGATCAGACATCCACTTTAGTATTTTTAAGCCAAGTGGGTTTCTTGGGAGAGACTTATTTGCAGATGAGTTGAGGAATAATGGCCTTGAAAACATCTGCAGACTTTCAGACATTCTTTTGAAAGCTTCTTCAATGACTTTGTCTGCTGCAGCTATGTCTTCTGCAGTTTCTTGCTCAATAAGCTCTTGTCTTTCAACTTCTGTCTTATCTTTTGTAGTGTTTGGAGACGCAGATTTGTTTAATACCTTCTTAAAAAGGTTTTGAAGCTTTGATGAGCTGTCTTCATTCAGACCCATTTTTAAGATGGCCCCCTTGAGATACTCTGCTTCTTTTTCTATTACCTCTTCTTCAGTCAGTTGTTTGCCTTCAACTTGGTTTGACACAAGAGTAGAACTGTCTGCTGATTTTAACATTGTTATGAGGTTTTCAATTTTCTGTTCAAGCTTCATCATATGTTCTCGCTTCTTTGAGGTGCTTGAAACAGTTATCTTTCTTTTCTTTAGCCTTTCATAGGCTTCATCGGTCTGCTGTTTTAACCATTTTGATATGGCTTCAGCAGTATCCATTTTCGCATCCACCAGCTCCCTTTTCTTTCTTTATATTCAGCAATTAAGTCAGCAATGAGCTTTTCATATTTTCTCCAGTTAGGAGCATTCTTCTTCTTCGTAGGATCATTCTTAATCTTTTCAATCCTTTCTGCCTCACGCTTAAGAGCTACTACTGGCCATTCTCTGAACTGTTGTTCTTCAGCAGGATAGAATTTCTCTTTCATGATGTAGGCTAGATATTGTTTTCTTAACTCTTTCTTTTGATCAGCCTTTTCTTTGTTTAGGTCTTGTGCAAACCCTTCTATCTGCTTTACTTTTGTGAAGTAGAACTCCAGTCTTTTAGCTATGCCATCTTCGCTTAACTTATCTTTTTCACTGTCAACCTTGGCTTTTACTTTAGCCTGCCTTGCCTTGAGTTTGAGATAATCATCCATATCCTCTGGTGGCATGTAGCCTATGAGTGAGGAGAATCTTCTTTTTGAAGGATCTTCTTCTGTATAGAATTGCCTCATCTCATTTTTGATGGCTTCAAGTTCCAGTGGATGTTGTGCAGCATTAGGATCATGTATACCCTCTTCGGCAGGAATTGGCCTTATTTTTCTATTGAATAGCTTTGGTTGTGATGTAGAAAGGGTGAGAGCAGTGGTGGATGGCTGACTAACAGCTGTTGAAACAACTGGTGTCTCAACATCTGTTGTCATTACAACTGCTGATATGTCAGCAGTTGTCTTCTGCTTTTGAGCAGGGGATGGAAGTGGTGAGGTAGTTTTTGATGGTGGTGATGATGGTGGTGAATCATCATCTGATATGAGATTCCTTCTTCTTTTTAATGAAGAAGGAGCAGATGATGTTTTGGGTGGATCAGTGGTGGTAGATTGGATAGTAGTGGTTTGTGACAGTGATTGACTGACAGTGGTTGAAACAACTGGTGTTTTAATCACTGTTGTCATTACAGCAGATGTTGTAACATCTGCTGTCTTCTGCTTTATGGCAGGAGGCAGTGATGATGGTGTGATTGTAGATGATGGTGGTAGAGCAGTAGTTGTGGTGGTGTGTGGTGAAAGTGTGTGTGTTGATGACAAGGCAGCTGTTTGACTACTGACAGCAGTTTTTGTAACTACTGGTGTATCAGCTGTTTGACTAACAGGTTTTGAGACTTGTTTTTCTTTTTCTTTTTCTTTTTCAGGTTCAATATGAAGGCCATGTTCTATTCCCTTCTTCTTCTTCATTTGCTTCATTATCTCCCCCTTTTTGGCATTATCTGCAAGGGGGTTATCAAAGAATAGTAAAGTTGAAGGAGCCTTTCCAGTGGTAGTTTGGATACTGGCCTTAATAGCCTTGATATCTGCTTGAGCATC
Source organism: Helianthus tuberosus (assembly GCA_030545235.1). Taxonomy (NCBI): domain Eukaryota; kingdom Viridiplantae; phylum Streptophyta; class Magnoliopsida; order Asterales; family Asteraceae; genus Helianthus; species Helianthus tuberosus. The sequence continues at coordinate 155,636,740 of CM060384.1, forward strand.
CTTGAACCTTGATTCCACCATGTTGGTCAGCAGTTGTACTTGAATAGCGTGCTTTTGATCAGCCATTTGTTGCTGTTTTTCAAGCATGGGTTGGAAGATATTCCAAAGCTCATTTGCAGCAGGTGCTTGTTGTGGAGCAGGTGCTTGAGCAGGAACATCATTGGATTGTGCTTTCTGAGCTTTTAAAATCTCTTGCACCATCTCTTTTATTTCAGAAACTGATTCTTCAAGTTTTTCCACTCTGCCCGTCAATTCCTGATATTTTGAATCATCACCTACTTTAGTAGGATCATCTGAATCCCCACCAGCAGTGGTTATATCAATGTGTGTCTTAGGAACAGAGTCCCAAAAATCACCCATTGATGCCCCTTGTTCTTGGTACTGGGGACTTCTTTCTTCAGCACTTGATAAACCTTTGATGGTGCCAGTGGTTAGATCCAACTCACTGGTGGTTATCGAAGCTGCCATGGAAGAAATTGCCTTCAAGGAAGTCTGATTTATGAAACAACTGGCCAACTGGAGACCTGTTGGTCCACCAGTTGTAGTTGCTGCTCCACTTGAACTACCACCGAGAGTTACTTGTAACTCAGGGGGTGTAACCTCCTCAATTGTTGCTGGGATAGCAGGAGTAGTAGCATCAGACCCAGTCACCTGTGGGGGTATACTCTCAGTGACAGGTGATAGAGAGGAACTGGTTTGTGTCTGAGCTATAGCAGCTGCATGCAACAAAGGTAGCATGGATTGTGGCATTATTATTGGTGAGGGTATGGGGGTTGAAAGAGACATGTCCTTGGGATCAGGACTGTGGAAGATAGAGCCAAGTGGATCTAGAGCTTCATAATTTGGTGTCCCTGCGAATACAACCTGATCCTTTTGTGAGGATGCAGGAGGAGTTTTAGGCATGGGTTGAGATCTTTCTTCCAACTGCTGTGAGGAAGTAGCAGCAGTGGTTTGTGGTGACTTTTGTGTTGTCACAGGCATATCCTCTGGGATCTCATCTTCCAGAGTTGCCTTTGTTTTGGGTTTGGTGGGTTTTCTGGATGTTTTTCCTTTTGTAGGCTTTTTGGTGATATCAGGTGTGGGTTTCAAAGCAATGGTTGTGTTGCTTTGATCACCTGGAGCAGTGGGCTCAGCAGCAGATACCTGAGGAGCAGTTGTAACCGCTAAAATCTGCTCAGGTACCCCTGCTTTTGTTTTTATTGGTGCCATCATTCTGGAAAATGTTTCTTTTGTTAAGCTTTTTATTTGACAATGAACACCTTGTTTGAGCAAATTTACATTTTCCTTTTCAAATTTTTGTTCAAAATAGTAACTCAAAAATCTTGGAAAAAGTAAAAATGCTTTACTTTCAACGTTTTTCACCATGTCATTGAAAATCTCCTGGGAGTAGTTGTAGTCCTTATTATTCAAAATAGCATAACCCAGGCATTGAATTTTCAATGGTATTTCGTTAAAAGATGTTGTTTTATTCGAAACACACATCAGAAGTGTGTGAAATAAAAACCTAGGTGCAGAAGGGAAATAACCTTTTTGTAAGGTATCTACCTTTGATTCTTCTGCATATCCCCTTTTTACGAAATCAGTTTTCATCTCGGCTTTATCAAAAGAGATTTTACCTTTCTGATCGTCAAGATTAAAGACTTCGGAGATTGATTGTGGTGTGATTCGAATCACTTTACCCTGTAATGAGGAGTTTATGGCTATGACTTTATGGTCTTGTTTTTCAAGCGTCGCCTTTTTCCAAAACTCTCTCTGGGTTTGAAGATAGATGGGAGCATTTGCTGTTAACAAAGTTTTGTACTTTGATGCAAATAATGTATCAATGATGGTGTCAAAGGTGTGATTATCAGTAGGTTTTGTGAGTAAACCCAGATAGTTGTGAGATTGTTTGTATGGTATTTCGATGGGTTCTTCGGCCGTTTGAGCGACCTCTTTTGAGGATGGTGGTGATTTTGGTTTTGGTTGTGATTTTGATTTTGACTTTGATTTCGTCATTTTTGCAGAGAAGAACGAAGAATGATTTTGAAGTTTTTGAGAAGAAGGGTTGGAAACTGCTATGAGAAGAGAATTTTGGAATTCAATTCGACAGTGTAAAACCCTGTTTGGGGTTTAGGGTAGGGTTTTATTTTGAGAAAATAATGATCGCTGATGTGGCAGCGGTTATTATGATCTGAGGGCTAAAAACTGACCACGTGTCAAGCACAGATGAAACGGATGAAGTATTGAGAACAGTTGTTTTAAGAGCCACTGACGTATCAAGTATCAGTGGTTACAACGGTAAAAATTGTGAGCAGTGGATGATTTTTACTATCAGTGGATAGCATATCAGTGGATAAGACACTAATTTTGAACATCAGTGCTTTTCAAGAGAATGAGAGATCAGTGGTTAACTTTCAGCAGTGGTCAGTGTTTAGAGATCAGACATTTGAACAAAACAGTGGTTAGGGTAAATGATACAGATCTTGAAGAACAAGTGTTTCAGCAACAGTTTTGAAGATTTTCATTCAAGGTTTTGCCACATGTCAATTTTGAAAGACAGTGGTTTAGTACCCCAGATGATGAAAACTTTTTGCTAAGGCAACTCATTTTCGTTTAATATTCAATTAAAACATGAGTACCTTAGTAATTCAAGCATGGTTTGCAATCAATTTTTGATGAATATTTAAGAGCAAACCTGAGTATGACATGATCATGACATATGAACCATTTCCTTTTGACCCATTTAAGAGGACACTAATACCATCAAAAATAAGATATTACATCCTGACAGGAGCTGAAACTATTGCCAACAAAAACAAGCAAAAGTTCCAAATATATCCTTTAAAAAAATGAATGATATATCCTGGTTATTCGAGAAAATCCTTTGAGAAAAAAATGATTAAAGGATTTTCTGAGAATAGCATCAAAAGGATTTGGTATAATTTCAAAAACACACAATCACATCATTCTCAAGTTATTGAAAATGGTCAGTATTTTGACTGCAGTGGTAGAATACTCTAAAAACATTTTGACCACTGCTTGGTACCATTTTCTTTGTCAGTTGATTACAAACATGAGGACACAAGGACACATGAGTTTTGAAGATCCTGTTGTAGATCTAGTTATTATGTGATGATTTTGAAAAATTGTCTAGTCCTTTTGTAAGTTCAATCACTGGGAACACTAATGTCACCAGAACTTTCTTGAACCGATGAGCACAAACAGTTGCTTAATGACCATTGTTACCCCAAGCTTTTGACTCTTAAATGTTTTAAGTTTATACTCTTCTCTTTTGAATTCAAAAGTTTTTGAGATAAACACACTTCAGAGTTTTTGTGAATATTAGTCCAAAATCACTTTGCAGTAATGTTTTGAGAGACTTGGTCATGTTTTCATAACTTTTTCAACCAATCTCACACTACCTATGATACGGACTCTGTTGACCCTTGATTTTCTTAATGTATTATTAACAGAGTTGATTTGTTCCTTTCGAGGATCTCAACCTGTTTTCAACACATAAGATCTGAATGACTAAAGTTATAATTTCCCTCTTTTTGTGTTAGCAAAACATCAATGTTTTATGAACATATGTTTTGTTAATCTGAGGTTCAGACTTTAGTATTTATGGAAAACATCACAAATTACATATCAACAATTGAAATTAATTTAGAAAATAGGAAGTAATCTCATAGTTTAACAGATATTTATTTCAGATCTAGAAACCATGAGTGTTTTGTGCATAAATTCACTTGTTGTGTGAAATTTTGTGTGTCATATGACATCTTGGTTGATATACAGAGTTGTTGAATAACCATTTTGATCATGATATACTCGATACTCTGTTTTTCAACTAAATACAACCAACCTAAGTATCAATGAATTTTGAGCTGAACTGTTATGTCAAATTGATTGTTATATCGAATTTGACTGTCCAAGCTCTGATACCAATTGTTAGGATCGGAGGCCCTCGTGATTGTGTTTGTTTGTATGTTTTGAACAATTTGTGAATATGAAAACATGTAAAGTGCAGCGGAAATGAAAACAGACTTAGTAAACACAATCAAAGGAGAAAATAGTTTGATAAACAATTGCTTCTCATAGAGTCAAAGGATTTACAAATCAAAGCAAAAGATTACAGATATGCTTACAAACTAAATTCCCCCTCAGCCTGATGCCCCAAGGTTGGTTGCACACAAGATGAAAGGATTAGATATGAGGAGAAGAACCCGCTCAGTCAAATCGAATGTAACAGTACAGGGTACTGTTACATTTATAGGCAAACCAAACCACTGAGGATCTCAGCTGACGTCACCATGAAAGCGACGTCTAACAACCTAACAACCTTTAACAACTGGTCTATGACTACTGACCATACAGACACTGAATACAATCTAACTACTGATGTATAAACACTGATTCTTCATTCCACTGATGTAGTCAACCACTGATGTCTAGTATCAGTGCTTTCTTCAAAGGGTGATCAGACCTTGAATGGGCAGTGCTTTAATCCTTCAGCAGTGCTAGAGTTCCGTCAGTAGATTGAGCTTCAGCCTTTAAACTTCATCAATACTTTAGAGTGGTCAGCAGTTGCAAGGCAGCAGTTGTACATGGACAGTGGATAGAGACTATCAGTTGTTATAAATCACTTTCAAGGGGAAAGCAAAGTGTAAACTGCTGCTTATTGTGAATCCTCTGTTGTGACCTGGTTTTGGCTTTACATTATCTGTTCCTCTGGTAGGGTTCAATCCCAACAAAATCACGTTTTAAGGTAATAAGGGCATAATGGTCAACATATGAGCAATTTAACGGAATCATGCTTATTAATTGGATAACTAATGATCCGAGGTGTATAATCACAGAGGGTTATACTAGCATGTAACCTGGTCCAAATAAAGCTCTAAGGCATTTCTAAAACATACCATAACGGGTCAGAACTGAAAGTCAAAGTATAAGTCAAACTATGCGACTTTCGGTTTCGAACCGGGTCTAAGCAGGAAATTGTCGGGTTGAACATGTTTAGACATGTTCTTACACTTATTACTAAGTTATAACAATGATTAAACAGGTTGTATATGATCTACATTGCTAATTATGCATAAATTGCATTTTAAACATTCTGTTGACTTTTTCTTAATAAGTTTGACCCGACATTTGACCTAGTTAGAGTGGAAATCAGGGGGAACCCTTTTAAGGTTTTATTACCCACATAATTACTTACTTAAAGGTACTTTTGATTCGACTAATCACTGGACCATTAGTGATTAATCTTAAAGTCAACCGTTAATTACGACGGTTTGACTTTTAAGCTATAACTAAGCTAAAACTTAATTAAAAAAGGTTAAACATACTTACAAGTGTCTAATGGATGATTAGGAAGTCTTGGAATCAGCTTTGGAGTTCCAGAGATGATCAGAAGTGAGTGCAAGAATGTTTGTAAACTTGAAGGCCTTATATACTAGTTGTAATCACCATAAGATGTTGACAACTAAGGCTACAGGTGACCACAATTGTCCCACAAGTGTCCCTGGGGTCTAGGAACATTTTAGGGGTCGCCCAATAGTGAGAAATACCAGTGAGATCGGTCAAAATCGCGCAAAACAGGCTGCAGCCTGTTTCTGGTCGCTGGGCACTGCTTTACGGACCGTAAAGGTTTGGCTTACGGTCCGTAAGCCTCTGGTCAGACACGAAAAATTGTTGTTCTTTGACGTTTTGAAGGGGCAAGTGGGTACAAACGAATTGTGGACTTCTTATTTACAACATGGGACTTCAATTATCAGTTATATACCCTACCATTTGAATTTGTTTGCTTGGATCCTTTATAAAAGTACCGAAAACTAAGGGTTACCGTAGGAATTTCTTCGTAGGAGTCCACCAATTAAATTATGAATCATTCATTGCTATAATTCACTGAACTTGTACATATACTAGATGTTTTTAATATGATTTGAGTCTTGGGATTTATAACAAGGTCGTTCAGAGGTGCAAAAGTTAACATGACGACACTTTTAAATCCTGTCAAACATTTTTTTATAAATCCGAGTTTATAACGCTTTTTGTCTTACTCGACACGTGCCGTTATTTTATTTAACACGAATTTTCGAGGTGTTACACTGAGTGTCTCTAGCACCTCTTGTAAGTGGTGTGCATGTTCTGCTTCATTTTTCGAGTATACCAGAATATCGTCAATAAACACGATTACCGATTTATCCAACATCGGCTTGCAAACCCGGTTCATGAGGTCCATGAAAGCCGCGGGTGCATTCGTCAGCCCAAATGACATCACGAGGAACTCGTAATGTCCGTATCGCGTGCGGAAAGCCGTCTTCGGCACATCTTCCTCCTTGACCTTTAGTTGGTGATACCCCGATCTAAGGTCAATTTTTGAAAACCAGTTCGCATCTTGTAATTGGTCGAATAGATCTTCTATTCTTGGAAGCGGGTATCGATTCTTTACCGTGAGTTTATTAAACTCCCGGTAATCGATACACATGTGCATGCTTCCGTCTTTCTTTTTCACGAACAGCACCGGTGCGCCCCAAGGAGACATGCTCGGCCTTATGAATCCTTTATCGAGCAGGTCTTGAATTTGTGACATCAATTCTTGTAATTCCGACGGTGCGAGTCGGTACGGTGCCTTAGCTACAGGTTTCGCGCCCGGAATCAATTCGATTCCGAACTCTACTTCTCGTTCGGGTGGTATCCCCGGTAAATCTTCCGGAAATACATCTTCGATGTCCCGTACTACCGGTACGTCTCCAATCTTCAGTGATTCTGTCTCGGGCTCATTCGTGTATACCATAAACGCCTTACATCCCTGCTTCAAAAGCTTGTGAGCTTTCAACATCGAGCATATTATGGGGTTACCTCCTTTTTCGCCATAGATAGTGACGTGTTTTCCGCTCGGAGGTGTTATCTTTATCTCCTTACGGAAACACACAACCTTTGCGTGGTGCTGAGATAGCCAATCCATCCCAACAACTACTTGAAATTCCCCCATTGACATTGGGATTAGGTCTATCAAGTATTCTTCACCATCGATGCTTAATTTGCAGCCTCGACAAATATCACAAACTATAAAACTTTTGTTATCCCCTATTTCGACTTCTAAGGGCACAAATAATTTCGTCAATACAAATGAAGGATGTCGAATAAATCCATGTGAAATGAAAGATTTATTCGCACCCGTATCAAATAATACACGTGCGGGGATCGAGTTTATTGCGAATGTACCTGAGACCACATCGGGTTCTGTCTTTGCTTCAACTGCTGTAAGTTGGAAGGACCTAGCCTTCGCCTTTGGAGCTTCCGTTGGAGACTCTTTAGTGTCTCTCTTTCCAACCAAATCTGGGCATTCGGACTTTTTGTGGCCGGGTTGATAACATTTGTAGCAAACCGAGACTTTACCCGGGTATAGAGACGCCATGTGCCCCGTTTTACCACATATGGGGCACGGTTTGTCTTTGAAACGACACTTTCCCTTGTGCCCTTTTCCACACACTTTACAACTTGGCGTCCAACCTTTAGCATCCATTTTCTTCCCCGATTCTACAGTTCGAGCTTTCTTTGTAGGGCTTGGATTCACATCCTGTGCCCTTCGTTCACCCCTTTCAACTTGTTTCTTCAATTCAATTTCCCGTTCTCGAGCAACATTTATGATCTCGGTAAGGGTCTCATATTTTGAAGGAGTCATAAACTCCCTATACTCGGCGCTCAACATGTTATAGTAGTAGTAGTATATCTTATGTTCTTCATTCGTCACCAATTCATTGCAAAACTTCATCTTATCCATAAACGTCGCTGTAATCTTGTCTATGGTCTCGCCCTTGTGCCTAAGTTGCATGAACTCTTCCTTGATTCTATTAATGACCGCCTTGGGACTATGATGTTTAAGAAACGGCGTCTTAAACTCCTTCCATGTCATGGCCCTCGCCGCTTCGGCTCCTATTTCCTTCTTTTTATTATCCCACCAATCCTTGGCTTGACCCCTCAACTGACCCGTTCCGTACGCAACAAAATCACTTTCGTCACAGAGGGTCCTTTCAAACACCCCTTCAATATCACTTAACCATCTCTGGCATATTATCGGGTCAACCTCCCCGTTGTAGATTGACGGTTTACACGCCATAAACTCTTTGTACGAACATCCCTTACGTTCTCCCGATTTCTCTTTCATAAGGTTGACACTATCTTCCAACCTTTTGACTCGTTCTTCGACAAGTGAAAACACCGTGTTTTGAATTTTGTCTATAAACCCGGATAGACTACCTTCAATTGCCTTCCCCACTTCTTCGGCAATTATCTCTTTCATTTGTTCGGTGCTTGTCGGCACCGGATCATCATCGTTTCTTTCCGACATCTTGAAACTGAAATGTTTACATTAAACGTTAAACATTTCATTTATAACATAGCTTTATTTGCTTTGGTTTAGCCAAGTTCATAACTTGCTTTAACCGTTCACTTTTTGGTGCACTTTCCGGGTTTGAGTGTGTTAACACACTCTTCCCGTGCACATTGATTCACATTTCATTTCTTACATAAGATAAAGTCTACTAAATTAATTAATTAATTCTTACCGGACGATCGATCAAGCTTCAACCGAACACTTTGTTGACAACCTTAAGCTCTGATTACCAACTTGTAACACTCGTTTAAATTACCAATTTAAGTCTAATAAAAGATACTAAATTTTAGATATATAGTTCCTTGGTTTAACATAAGTACAAAATAAAAGTTTCAAAGTGACACCTACTAGTCAACTACCGACTAGTTTAAACATTCATAACATGATTAGCAAATCATTCACATCAAAAACATTGTCTAGACGAAGTCATCCCAAAAACATTGTTTAAACATAAACTAAGTTAACGCGGAAGCTTTGCAAAGTTGTGTTCGGTTCTTCAAAAACTTGCTCGATCGCCATCCGGATAGTTCCCTTTATTACCTAAGGTCAAAACCACTTAAAATGTTAGTTTTGACATTTATATGAAGTGTATAAACAAGTCCCAAGCGTTGAAACATAAAAAAATAAAAAAAATTAAAATTATACCCTGTCGCGTGGCGCGACAGGGCCTCGCGTGGCGCGGGGGAGCTGGTTTTCCAGTAGGTCCAGTTTTGTGACCTGCATTTGCTGCCAGTTTCGGAAACTCAGATTTTCAGCTTAAAATGACCATAACTTTTGACTCGTGAGTCCGTTTTAGGTGATTCTTTTTCCTATGCGTCTGTAAATTCAATACCGACGTAACTATAACGATTTCCATACCAAAAGTTTGTTTTACGGACCGGACGACAAGATGTCATTATGTAATCATTCGACCCTTTCTAGTTATCCTTATTTTGCTACCTTTGTAATAGAAAACATAAGGCGCTTATTACCCAACTTCCGGGGCTTATTATCACCGGCACTTCATTACCAAACTTATGGCTTCATGCTCTTGTGATCGTTATCGCCATCGCTATCTATTTAAAACACTAACACTACAATGTACACTATTATTCGACCCGTTTGGCTCATCTACGGAATCCTCCATTATGATGACTACCAAACGACTTCTAATCAATTCTTAACCTACGGATTTAAGTAACGAACATGGTCGCTACAATCAACGCAACTTCTATTCTACAATATGACCACACATAATTTAATAACAATTCACTTAATGTAACGGGTCAAGTTACATACCTTTAGTGCACGCCCTTCAAACGCAAATCGCCACCGACTTGTCCACTTGACGCTCCGGTATCTTTTCCTATAGAGTTCAATCATGACGCGTTTAGAACTCTTTTCAATCACATATCGCATAATTTGCCAAAACATCACAATTATGCGTTTTAACTTTAAAATTTCAATTTCGAGTCTTCTTTGAGGCATTTCTTCAAACACTTAAAGGGCAGGATTTTATATCTTTTATATTCAAGTTCATGGCTTGTCGCTTAGCCAAAATTAACATCAATCAAGCTATCACATATAGAATCAAACATCAATTTTTTCAGAATTCAGTTTCTATGAATCAAATTACACTAGAATAGCCTTCTAAACCCTAGTGTTCATCAACTTCTCACAAAACCCATGAATCACCTTCAATGTGTTCATGAAATTTTCAGAGATTAGACATGATTTCACTTATTGTTGTCTAGGGTTTACTCCTAGACACTATATCATCCTTAATCTATTCATTTAACAATCATGCATCAACAGATTTCAATTTCCCTAGAATCATGAGAATTTCAAGTAGAGATTTCTTATCAAATTTTACATACCTTATGACCCCCTTGCAATGGAGATCACTAATCTTAGCTCGGATTTCGTTTTGGATCAGATTTGAACCTTCAATTTATGAGTTTTGTGGATGTTAGGGTTTTGGAGAACCCTGGTTGCCCCCCCCCCCCCTTCTTGTCTGGTTCGATCTCATCACACATAAGTGTGTTTGAGTTTTAATTTTTTTGTTTTATCAATATTAGTTTCAAATTAAACACTTTTGGCCCCTCAACTTTCGTTTTTTTATTTTGTTTTAACCCCTTAACTACTCATAACTCATTATCTAACTAGGTTAATATCATTCCTAGTTAATTTTATTTTTCTTATTTATTTTCAACTTTATTGTATTATAAGAATTCGTATTTTCGGGGTGTTACATAAATTTTTTTTTATTATTTGGTAGATTTTTCAACACGACTATAAACGGGTTTTTAAAGATACGACGTTTTTAGTATTTAATATAAAAATAGCATTTATATTATCTGTGTAATACACATGGTTTTTAAAGATATAACTGTTTTTTAGATCTATTCAACACGTATAATATACCGTTTTTAAGGATGTAATTTTTTTTATCATTTGGTAGATTTATTCAACCCGATTATACACGGGTTTTTTAAAGGTACGACGTTTTTAGTATTTCGTATACAAAATTACATTTATTTTATCTGTGTAATACACATGATTTTTAAAGATATAACTTTTTTATTATTATTTGATATATAAAATTATATTTATTTAACCCGTACAATATGCGAGTTTTATAAAGATATAACTTTTTATTATTTAATATATAAAAATACATTTATTCAACCCGTGTAATACACGGGGTTGTAACCTAGTTAATCAATATTAAAAACATTACATAAACTTAAAAAAATATCCTTAAAAAAAATTCCTAACTTTGATACTTCTTCATGATGTCCTCTTGCATTTTCTTTAAAGTAGAGCGTTTTAGTTCGGGATAATTATCAACATCGATCGTCAATATCTCACACTCTTTGACCCGAACCTTATCATAGGCCACACGTACCTTTTCTCCCGCCACGCGTACCCTTTCTTCGACTGCCCGTTCCTTCGTCTTCGCCTTTTGGGTCGTGACCTCCGTGTAAGTTTTAAATTGGGCCATAAACGCCTCCATCTTAGAATCGCCACCCTTTTCGTATTTTTTTCTTTGAAGCCGCCTCCCTTTTTGATTTGTCCCGGCACGGGGGACGTTCTTCCTCACTTACGGCGTACTCTTCTTCGTCAAACTCGGCGTCTTCGTTTAAATTAATGTGACATCTTGCGTCCGAGCCGCCGGCACTAAAACTACCGGTCTCCGAGGTTTTTTGACGTTTTGCCATCTCAACCTCATTCGGAACCGGCGCCCACTTTGGGTTCTTTGGCATAACTTCCCAAGCCCGAACGTGTGGGAACGCGGTTTTATGGTTCGTCTTGTATTTTTCCAATGCCGATTTGAAGACATCCTCGTCGCTCATCCCACTACGACGCCCAGTTGTATATATTTTATTATTTTCCTCCGAAAACCGGTTCACGACCCCACTCATCTTTCGCCACTTCGAAGCTACCGAGTCGAGTTCTTGATATGGACCTTGTTCCATTATCTCAAGAAACTTTGACAATACCGCTTTCCAAAACCCCTCACAGGTTTGATTGTTACCTATATTCAACAAAAATATGTATTACAAAAAATTTAAAAATTAATATTAAAAAGTATACACTAAAAAAAAATTCAAGTTAACTTTACGTACCTTTAACGGGGTGTGTGGATGAGCCTATATACGCCTTCGCTAAGGCTTCCTCCTCGAGCGGCGTCCATTGCTTCGGCTTCGGTTTCGAATGTTGACTTTGGTCAACCGCAACTTGCTTTCCTTTTTTTCGTTTGGAGGTTTGCGGCTGGGTCTCGGGAATGACTTCAGTGACATCTTCATCGGGAACTATTGGTTGAGAAGTTTGAACGGGTTGCGGTGGTTGAGAAGCTTGAACGGGTTGCATGTTAAACAGGTTACGCACTTACGCATCATCAAGTTTTGTAAGGCTTGAGTTTGTTGCGTACTCGAAAAAACGTTCGGAGAATTTTGGAAACCCACAAAAGCGTTGCCGGAAAATTGAGCGAAAGGGTTCGGTTCCATTGTGGGATATTAGGGGTGTTAATTGGTTTGGATATTAGGGGTGTTATTCAACAAATTAAACCAAGTTAATTTTAGAACAAAATTTAAAAAGAATGTTAAAACTTTTCTGTTCAAAGTGATCATGTTCACGTCTATGTTTATGTTTAAGTGTCTGACATGATTTTCAGCTTCAATGTTTATGTTTAAGTGTCTGACATGATTTTCAGCTTCATCGTGTTTTCAAGTTTGTGTTGGGTCCAAGCCGCATAAACTCAAACTCATAACCTCAATACTTGAAAAAAAAAAGTGAACTCGATCACACAAGTTAACAATTTGTTGAGATTGTTAGTGACACCCACACAGCAAAAGCCCACTAAAGAATTGACAAATCTATACGTAAATAAATGTGTGACACGTGTCATTTATTGGAGACGTCTATTTTTGGGTTTTCCCGCCTTTTCTTTCATATTTATCTTCTAATTTATAGATAATATTAAACAGAAAAATGTTTTAATAATTGTAGATAATATTAAATAGAAAAATGTTTATCTCATAATTATAACCCTTTTATTGAAATTTGAAAAGGGTTTCACGCTTTAATAGAAAAATAGAAAAATGTCTTTTAAGTTTTAAATTCTAGGATCTGGCTAAACACACACTTTGCCATTAATCACATAATTTTTTGAATTTTATTAAAATTCATGACTACATTATATAATTATAGGCTTGAATATATATGTCAAAATTAAGAATTATTCTTCAAAAAACCAGTAACATCTATACTCTATATTTTTTTAACGGCCAACAGAATCAATCCCGACTCTCGGGGCAACAACTGGACAAACGGAGTATTCCAAGAGTAACCCGAGTCTACCACCAATTTCGGGGAAAATCCGGTAACCCACCCGCCCGTAGGCACGACGGTGAAATTACCGGAAAAACCCGTTTGGCTCAAGGATCCAACCCAGGTTTCCCTGGGTCTCCTATCATTGCCCACCAGTGTCTAACTCTGCACCAAGTGGTACTCTGCATCTCATAAGAGAATTGTAAGTCTTCCACCACTTGATCTAGAGATCATTGGCATCATCTATACTCTATATATACTATATAATTAAATAAACCGACGTGTGACACGTGTCATTTATTGAAGACACATATTTTTGAGTTTTCCCGCTTTTCTTTCATATATATCTTCTAATAATTGTAGATGATACAAAATAGAAAAATGTTAATTGAATACAAAAAAATATAGGATAACATCAAATGTATATCGATTACTTAAATGAGTATACACATGTATGACATTTTTTTACTATTATTATTAGTTTCATTATTTATCAAATATATATAAATGTCTTCGTCTTTGATTCGCATTTACAAGAAATATTTATTATATAGTTAAATTGTTCAACCCGTGTAACACACGGGGAACTAACCTAGTCAAAATATAAAACAAATAATTCATAGCAAAATATCCATAAACCCTAATAATTCAGCATCCACCAAAAGATATTAAACATATAAAACAATCAAGATATTAGACATATCACACACTGTAGCATCAACATCACAAACCCTAATTTCATATCACCAGTCAGTAGTTATAACAATAATTCCCAGAGATCAAAACTCTACCAATCTCAAAACTCAAAAACGCATCAATGCATGCATACACCACCTGTGGCCGAGTTAACCACTGATTATCCCATCGGCTCATGGTTATTCTCTTGGGCTTCAAAACCTCTTTTCCAAGTACCTCTTCAGTCAAAGTCTTAAGCCCTGCATACTTAAACTTTCTCACACCGTACGCATTCGCCGCCAACGTTGTCAACTCCGCGATCCTGGCAACCACAAGGTTATAATCCTCAACCAGCTTCCCAACATCGCTCTTAATCCCGACACCAGTGAACGTATAGTTAGGGTTTCTTAAAAAGTTTACGAGAGATTGTGGGATGTAAGGGGCGTAGAGGAGTTGAAAGGTCAGGCAACGGCGTCCTACGCAGAGTTGGAGGGTGGCTACGGGGTTTTGGATGTTTCGGGTGAAGTTAGGGCGCCACTCGACGTCGAGGCCGACGACGAGGAAGTGGAGACGGCGGCGGTGGATGCGCTCGATGTCGGATATCCACATGTCGACGTAGGATGGTGTGTGTGTTACTAAGGTTAAGATTGTGTCGTTGGAGAATGTTACGTCGTAGTAGTTGTGTGTGTCGTAGGGGAGTTGATGATCGTAGATGCTCGTCGCCATTGTTGTGGCTTGCTGTGTGTGTAAGAGGGTTATGACTTATGAGATTAGTTGAATATTTATAAAGATGATGACACACTTTCGTTAATCCGATCTCTTTTCTAAAATATATTACCATCTTTATCAAAACCTAAAATAGATGATCCTTGTTTCTCAAGTTACATTACACCATGTGTCATGGGAATGGGAAGGTGAAGTGGGCGTGAAGTTACCCCATAATGGCCCGTACATCCCCCTCTACGGTGTGATTCAATCAAGAAAAGCTCAGGCGTGTTTATGAAAACGCCTCCCCCACTTTGAAATGACCAATAAGATCTGCCAACTCATCCATCATAATATTATTTGTTTTCCTTTTCTAAAAAAATAATATTTGGGTAATCATTATTAGGGCATTGTACCATTACGCTACTTTTGAACTTCGCCTCTCATAATGCCCCATATGTCCGCTTCATGCCCAAGAGTGGGGCATTATGATAATGTCCCACTACACATGGTCTTATTTTTGTTGCTATTGCTATTAGATTAGTTTTGTAACAGAGTGTTAATAAAGTCATACCTCAAAATCTTATTTTCAGACCCTCTATATGGGTCGTATAGGGTTATACGATCCGTATAGAATAATCTAACATGACAAATATTGGGTCGTATAATGATATACGACTCGTATTGATAGAGAAAATATTAGGTTCTATAACATTCTATATGGGTTGTATAACATTATATGAGGTTTGGGTCGTATAATGTTATACCACTCGTATACATGGAGACAAACAAACATTCTCTAACATTTTTTTTTGTGCAAGAATCTCCTGTACGGCCTGTATAACTCTATATGGGCTGTATAGCTGTAGAGGTGTGAAAAATAAGATTTTAGAGGTGTGAAAATAGCGGAAACACGTGTTATTTGGGGCCGATTGCTTTTAGAGTTGGATTACGTCATGATAAGCTAAGTCGATATTTTCTATTTATCTTATTATTGTTCTTTTTTCGCTTAAATACAAATCATATTGTAATACATACAATTTTAGGTTGTGTTTGAGATTACTTTTATTCTTCTCCTAAATCTCTCAAAATAATCCATTTTCTAATTCACACAATGAAGAAGCTTATCATCATGTTGTGTGCGTGAATTGAATTGGTGAAGCTTTACATATGGAGAACGGTGGGAAGGACATGGGCGGTGGGTTTTTAGCGAGTGTTGTCAGGTGTTGCAAATGAGGGTGCGTGTGGTGATGAAGCCACCACTGTCACACCCCAACCGATGGCGGAAACATCGGGATGAGATGAAATAGATTGCAAAAGACTTCATAACACTATGTGACAATATAAGAATGAGGCTCTTAAACTATAGACTAGGTAAAAGCATTCCTACTTTTCCTAATTCCCTATACTTATGGCTCTGATACCAATCTGTCACACCCCAACCGATGGCGGAAACATCGGGATGAGACGAAATAGATTGCAAGAGACTTTATAACACTATGTGACAATATAAATTAAATTCAAATTTTATTTCAAGACTAAAATGTCATACAAAGATTCCAAATAAATGACAACATTGCTTTAAACATACATCGACAAAATAGATTAAACTAAATGTGTTTCTAAGTCCACCTAAATCTTGTTTCTTTGATTAGCATCATCTTGTCTATTAAAACCTGCAACATGTATTAAAATATGATCACCAAAAAGTTGGCGAGTATACAAGTTTGATATGTAGCATAAAATAGTTTAAAATAGTCTAACGGTTCGTATCCAACATGAATCACAATATGCAAGTTACTAGTATGTTGAAACGGTGTCAAGTATATGTTCAAACCTAAGAATCCAATGCGTTAAAATAGCCTATCCCAAAAAATAACGGGAGATAACATGTTTAACTTAACAATACCCCAAGACTAGTAGGCGGTGCATTACTCCTATAGCGCTATAATTGTTAAGGTAGACTTGTACGAAGTTAATGAGCATATAGACACAAAAAGTTTACATAACATACGAGATTAACAAGCATCATATAGTTTCATGTTCAAATATGGATAGAGAGTGATTCAAATAGTTTCAAGTGTTTCGTGTGTTTATATAGAATACATGTTGCACCCAAAAGTGTTTAAAAGTAAAAATGGGTTCGAGTATACTCACAAAATTACATATGCTTTCTGATTATCCAAGTGTTGACGAGTAATGGGATTAGGAGATTGAATGTATATGGATTGGAGTTCAAGGTATGCTTAAGGTCGGAACTCGGAATTTAAAAGTACATGGAAAGTAATTATATGAGAAAATAACCCATTCTTGACACTAAACTCAAAAGAGTTTAAATGTTTTCATGGGTCAAAATGCCCATTAGAATCATGACGAGTATTATGTTCTTAGGTGGTGTAACCTACTATTTTGACAAATAACCATTAGGTTATCATCAAAAGTTTGGTTATTATAGGTATTATATATCTTGTATAGTTTATATTATAAGTTATTAGTCCAAGATTATAACAAGAATGTCATATAAGTCAAGCAAGAGGCAGGAAGATAATCTTCCATTTAGGAACCTCTTTGGTATTCATATAAGTCATGCATGAGGTAGGAAGATGAATATTCCATTTAGGTACCTATTTTGTATTCACCACTACACATGTTGTCATAGACAACAAGGAGGGTCAAGAATATACATTAAGGAATTGAAATAAACTAACTAACTAACTAAGAAGAAAACATCAAGTGATGTGTGGATTTGTAAGTAGGATAGCCCAAGCTATCCAAATAATCACACATATTCAAGTGCAAGACTTGTTCATCACTTGTGGGTTAAAACCCTTTTAAAAACAGAAAGTTTAGAGGATTAAAACCTCTGAATTTGTATGTTACAACCTTGTTTTTAAGCACACATAATCACAGTCTTGATTTTTGGCATAAGGACATAGGAATGTATGAGTAAAACATAAGATTAAAGAATGTTTAACAAAGTTTTCTTGCAAAACAGAAAGTTGGACCTAAAAAATAGGATGTTTCACCTTGGATTTCCATGGAAAACCTTATGAGAACAATCCTAGAGGTGTTCCACACTTTGTAGAGGAAAAAGAAGTGAAAAAGGATGAAAGAAAGGTGAGTTTTGACTCACTTTTGCACTTGAAAGTTCCCGCCTTGAATTTGATCTTAAACTAAGATTTAGCTACTGATTTGGAGTGTTTAGAGTGAGGATTAGTGAGTTTACAAAGGAGAAATGAGGGTTAAGAGTCTTGAATTTATGGTGGGTGAGGTTAGGTGAGTGTTTAATGAGGTTTAGAAGCCCATTGGTGGAGAATGGAGGTGAAGGTTGGAGCCATAAATAAAAGATTCAAAATTTATATTTTAGGGTGAAGGTTGGAGATAAAAATTCAGATTCAAAATGTGGGTTTTAGGAGGGGTTTGGCTTTTTGTCATAAATGGTCCCCCAAGTTTGATAAGTATGCAATTAGGGCCCCAAAGTTAGGTTTTAGGGTGTTTTCGAGTGCTTTTCGCGTAGTTTCAAGCGTGTAACAAGCATACAAGTATCGTAAAATTAATAGTGATGTCAAGTATGTCCATGTATGTGAAATTATGTAAAACAAGTATCGGTAATTGTCACGGCCCCCGGCCCGGTTTGACCCGGCCAGGAGCCGCGGAACAGGAAACCCGTGGTATTTATTTAATTGAGTTTGACAGCGGAAGATTTTAGCAGGATCTTTTTAAAACTCAAAATGCCCGATTATTTTATTTCATAATTCGGGATAAAACCCCGGTAATTTACAATCAGATGATTTCACTGGGAAATCTTTATTTTACAAAACATGTTTCTTTATTTATATTGAGCCACTTCCTTAAGCTTGTAGTGCTTCGCGGCACTTTTTCCTGGATCACAACAGATCACCCGAAACATGTTTGAAAAATGTTTTGTCAGCAGGGAAATACTGGTGAATCATTCTTTTTACTAAAAACGACGCATTGTTATAATTTACAGTATTAAGAGCGATTACAATGTTTATATATATCAACCATCTACCCACGGTATTTATCACTCGACCACCTATTGGCTATCTCGTTGTCCAATGGTGTCTGTGATTATGGTCATATCACCCCTTGGCTAACCCGTTGTCCAATGGTGACGGTTATCAAGTAATGTATACAAAACCCCACATACCGGCTGTAATTTGGTGACTACAAAGACTTAATCCCTGTAATTATAACTTTGAAAGTAAACATGATTTTGAAATCAAATTTGATAAAAAGAGAATGACTCACATTGCAGATTTAACACGGGCAGAGTCTAGTCTATTGATTAGCCTTGTAACCTAATTTAAATAACATGCACACGAACTAGGTCAGTAACTAATACAACATTTACGATAACTCACGAGATTAAACCCTCACAACGAATGATAAAGTGCGATACTTAAACATCCATCGAATTCACGACGAATGACAAAGCATAACCCTAATGTGGGCAGCACTTAAACATCCATTGGATAGTTTCAATCGACCGGACATTGAATCGTAGCAGCAATCGAGTTATTACCCTGTTATCGCGGCAGAACTTCGAGATTATATGTGTTTTGGGACTGTTTCTACAATATCTCAGTGTACGCTTTGAGTTTGAACGTCGAACGAACGCGGAATTGCAATTGCCAAACTCCCCTATTTATACCTGGAAAACGGCGCCCTCGCGTGGCGCGAGGGGTGCTGCCCTATCATAGGGTAGCCCCGTGTCTTCCTAGCTCAGCTGACTTGGTCGTTCGTCAATTTTCATTATACACGTAAAACTGTCAAGATAATACCAACTAGGGTTTACCCGATCCTGATTCCGATTGTTCTGAAAATTTTAGGGTTTATGCAGGATCACTTAGGGGTCTCAATTAGGGTTTCCTTTTGGACAAAATAAGATAATAATTAGGACTTTTGATGAGAGTTGTTACATCCTCCCCACCTTAATAAAAAATCTCGTCCTCGAGATTCACTGGAATAAGTGAGGATACTTCCGCTTCATTTCCGATTCCTGTTCCCAAGTGTATTCGGATCCTCTCTTTGAATCCCACTTGACTTTGACCAGCACTAACCGCTTGTGCTTGAGAAACTTGATCTTTCTATCTTCTATTTGTAATGGCTTCTCAACAAACTTTAACTTTTCATTTACCTTTATATCTTGAAGAGGTACTACCAGGGACTCGTCAGATAGACATTTCTTGAGATTGGATACATGAAATACGTCATGTACTCCAGCTAACTCTTCTGGTAGTTGTAAGCGATAGGCAACTGGTCCTATTCGTTGGATGACTAGAAATGGTCCTACGTATCTCGGACTTAGCTTTCCTTTCTTACCGAACCGAACTACTCCTTTCCAAGGAGAAACTTTTAATAGTACTCTATCTCCAACTTGGAATTCTAACGGTTTGCGTCGATTATCTGCATAACTCTTTTGACGATCTCGAGCCGTCTTTAGTCTTTCCTTGATTTGAGTGATCTTGTCGGTAGTTTCTTGTACTATCTCAGGACCTGATAATTGACTTTCTCTTATTTCTGCCCAACATACTGGAGTTCTGCACTTACGTCCGTATAGTGCTTCGAATGGGGCAGATTCGATACTTGAATGATAACTATTATTATAGGAGAATTCTATTAAGGGTAGGTGGTCGTCCCAATTACCACCAAAATCTATTACACAGGCCCTAAGCATGTCTTCCAAGGTTTGTATCGTCCTTTCACTTTGTCCGTCTGTTTGAGGAAGATATGTAGTGCTCAAGTTCAGTTTAGTTCCCATGGCTTCTTGGAAACTTGTCCAGAAGTGGGAAGTGAAACGACTATCCCTATCTGATACAATGGAGAGTGGAACTCCATGTAAGGATACAACTTCATCTACATATAACTTTGCCAACCTTTCCATGCTAAAGGTTTCTTTCATAGGTAGAAAATGAGCTGATTTGGTTAATCGATCCACAATTACCCAAATCGCGTCATTACCCTTTCTGGTTTTGGGCAACTTAGTTACAAAATCCATTGTTATGAGTTCCCATTTCCATACAGGCATTTCCAATTGTTGACGTAGACCCGAAGGTTTCTGGTGTTCTGCCTTAACTTGTGAACAAGTTAGACATTTAGAAACATATCTAGCTATGTCCTTTTTCATTCCTATCCACCAGAAATTATTTCTTATATCTTGGTACATCTTATTGTAAATTTCCTTGCTTCTTCTAAAATCTTATCTCTTAAATCTCCTTGCTTAGGTATACCTAGACTTATGAGCTTCTTCTAAAATCATGGTATACCTAGACTTATGAGCTTCTTCTAAAATCTTATCTCTTAAATCTCCTTGCTTAGGTACCTAGACTTATGAGCTTCTTCTAAAATCTTATCTCTTAAATCTCCTTGCTTAGGTACCTAGACTTATGAGCTTCTAAAATCATGGTATACCTAGACTTATGAGCTTCTTCTAAAATCTTATCTCTTAAATCTCCTTGCTTAGGTACCAAATTCTTTTCTTATGGAATCTCCAAATTCCATCATTTCCTTGCTCTAATTCTTTTATTCGTCCCTTCATTCCTTCAGCAGCGTCCTCTATTGCTGTTTCTTGAACATTCTTCAGTTGCTCCATTAAATCTAATTGTAGATTTAATTTGAGAGCACGAACTCGTCTTTGTTTCTCATGATACTTACGACTTAAAGCATCTGCAACTACGTTTGCCTTTCCTTCGTGATATTGAATATCACAGTCGTAATCACTTAGGATTTCCATCCATCTCCTTTGTCTCATGTTCAATTCTTTTTGCCCAAATATATATCTTAAACTCTTATGATCTGTATAGATAGTAAACTTACTTCCATACAGGTAATGTCTCCAAATCTTAAGGGCAAAAATTATGGCTCCTAATTCTAAATCATGAGTCGTATAGTTCTCCTCGTGCTTTTTCAATTGCCTTGATGCATACGCAATTACCTTCTTGCGTTGCATTAACACACATCCAAATCCTAGTTTTGAAGCATCACAGTATACTTCGAAATCTTCCGTCCCTTCTAGTAATGCTAGGATTGGGGCATTTGTTAACTTATGCTTTAAAATCCTAAAAGCCTCTTCTTGCTTAGGTTCCCATTCAAACTTAGCTGCTTTACATGTTAGCTTAGTTAATGGTACAGCTATCTTGGAAAAATCCTTAATAAAGCGCCTATAGTATCCAGCTAATCCTAAAAAGCTTCTAATTTCCATAGCTGTTTGTGGAACCTTCCATTTGGTAATTGCTTCTATCTTAGCAGGATCTACGTGAATACCTTCATGGTTCACCATGTGCCCTAAAAATTGCACTTCCTGTAGCCAAAATTCACACTTCGAGAATTTGGCGTAAGGCTTTTCTTTTCTTAACAAAGTTAAGAGTGCATGCAGATGCTCACAATGCTCCTCCTGGCTTTTGGAATAAATAAGTATATTGTCGACGAAGACAATCACAAATTTATCCAAATACGGTTTACAGATCCGATTCATCATGTCCATGAATGCTGCAGGTGCATTCGTTAGTCCAAAGGGCATGACTATAAACTCGTAATGACCATACCTAGTTCTGAAAGCAGTTTTAGGTATGTCTTCTTCTTGTACCTTTAATTGATGATATCCAGAGCGTAAATCTATCTTAGAAAAGTATCTAGCTCCTTTAAGTTGATCGAATAGATCATCAATCCTAGGTAATGGGTATCGATTCTTAATTGTAACTTTATTCAATTCTCTATAATCAATACACATTCTCATTGACCCATCTTTCTTTTTCACAAACAACACTGGTGCTCCCCATGGGGATAAACTAGGTTGTATAAAGCCTTTACTTAGTAATTCATCTAATTGCTTTTTCAATTCTAGCATCTCGGTAGGTGCTAACCGAAAAGTGCCTTGGTTATCGGTGTAGTTCCAGGAATTAGATGAATTCTAAATTCAACCTCCCTATCGGGTGGTAATCCCGGGAGTTCTTCCGGGAATACATCTGGGTATTTTGAGACTACTGGAATGTCCTTAAGTTCCTTACTCTTAGTGCTAATGATTACTGAAATCATATACACTACTCCTTGTTTTCGTTCATAATTAGCAATTTTCATTACTGATATGAACTTCATGGGTTTACATGGCTTATCTCCTATAACCATGATTACTTCTCCAGTGGGTGCACGAATCTCTATAGAGTTCTTATCACAGAGGATATGAGCATGGTTGGCTACCAACCAATCCATTCCAACACAACATCGAACCCAGCTAAATTCATTGGTAATAGGTTTGCATGAAATTTATGACCTAAAAGTTCTATATTTTCTTTTTGCAAAACCTTATCTATTTTAACAAAATTCCCATCTGCGGTTTCGACTGTAAAAATCTGCCTAAGGTTGGTTAAGGGTAAGTTAAGAGCTTGGCAGAATGTAGTATTTATAAAACTTTGGTTTGCACCAGAGTCAAATAATACTTTTGCGTAAACGTTGTGAACTAGGAACGTACCAGCTATCACGTCAGGGATTAGCTCGTCTTCCTGAGTAGTTAACTGGAATGCTCGAACATTCTTCTTGGTAGCTCCGTCGGCTGGCTTGGCTTTATTGTCTGCTGGTTTAACCAATTTAGGGCATTCTGGGTTAAAATGTCCTACTTCTCCACAGTTATAGCAGATCTTTGTTTTCTTTCTGCAGTCTTCTTCGCGATGTCCTATAACTTTACAAAAGTTACAGGTTACATTACATCTTCCATAATGTTTCTTTCTGCAATTCCTGCAAAATGGCGGAGTTGAGGATTGCACTGTTCCTCTTTTCTTGAAGTTGTTATTATTACCCACACGAAATCCTTGGGTAATTTTCTGAGCCAGTTCCTTTTTCCTGTTTTCATCTCTTGTGCGTATCAGCTCGTCAGTTAAGGTGTTAGCTAATTCTACCGCATCGTCAATAGTGCGAGGTCTCGCAGCTTTAACGATATTACGGATTTCGCTAATTAATCCCCAAATATAGCGAGAAATAAGTACCGGTTCTGGCGAAGCCAGTGTTGGTACTACTCTAGCATATTCGAAGAATGTCGAAGTATACCCTCGACAGTCTACATTCACCATCCGGTGGTTCAGGAACTTATTCGCCATTTGTTCCTTTTCATACTCGGGACATAATTTTCTTTCCATCAGACTTTTAAATTCTTCCCATTTCATAGCATAAGCCACATTTCTTCCTTTGGCTTGAAGTACCGTGTTCCACCATTCTAGCGCTCCTTCTTTAAATAAATGTGATGTGTACATCACTTTGTCTTCCTCAGCACATTTACTTATTGCAATTACTGCCTCGGTTTTCTCTAACCAACGCAGTGCAGCAGTCGCTCCTTCGTTTCCTGCAAACTCAGTCGGTTTACCGGCAAGAAACTCTTTGTAAGTGCAACCAGACGTTGCCGCTTTCATTTTCTTAAGGAGTGGAGCTTGCCATCCATCATTGTCGTTATTAATATGGTTGCCGCCTCCATTTACACTATTACTAAAATTGTCGCCTTGTGTGCGTTTACTAGGAATAATTTGTTGAGGTTCAACAGGTTTCTGGGCAGCAGCAAGGATTGCTGGAATAACATTGGCTATCCCTTGAGCAAAGATATTTTCTATATCTTGCTTAGTCATAAAGTGATCCTCCTGATGTTGCTCAGATTGATTAACCTCGTTAACTGGTTCATTATTAGCGTTTTCCATCTGATAATTAATATATATAATTTATTAGTACAGAATAAATAACAATTATCCACAAAATAATCATACATATTTCACAACATAAATATATATATCCAAAATTATCGATTTCTCGATTCCTTTTTATATATCATATTATGCATCCGTACACAGCATTATGTTACAAAGTTTTATTTCTAAATTATTTGACAGACTTTATATTTTTATTTAGTATGATTATTATTATTATTATACAATCCACAGTTTCACCATCACCCTCGGCAGTTAGCACTTCAGTAACGACGTTCCCTTTCGTCGTACTTCCAGGAGATCTGTTCTCCCACTTCCCTGATCCTATTCCCTGCATCCACCAGCTCTTCGCCAAAATAACGGAGTTCAGCTAAGTTTTCATTGCTCATTGGCGGGTTTGGTATAGGCTCTGGGTCGAACTGAGGGAAAAAGGTATAAGGATTATTAAGGAGGTTTTGAAACTGCCAATCGTTCGTCCACCACTCGTCCATTTCTCCTAAAGGTTGAGTATGGATTAAAGGTTCTGGGATGGCTGGTTCCAAATTTATTGGGAGTTGAGTTTCAGCAGGATAAGGGTAAAGGTTATTATTTATGTGCCTGAGAATATCACAGCTTGCCAGTACGCGATCCAATTCCTCCTGTAATGGCAATTCCTCGACTTGCTTAGAACTTTCCCCAATTTCCATTTCTACTTGCCTAGAATCTTCCCCGATTGCAATTCCTTTTCCTTTATCTATGGGATTCTCTATTTTGGGAATTTTCCTAGTTGCTGGTTTCCTCCTGCGTACACGTCTCCAACCTACAAATCTTCTTCTTTTCTTGGGTTTTGGTTTCTCTGGAGGTGGAGCATTGAATTCCATAGGTTCTTCTATATCGGGTATGTAACCAGTAAAGTCTCTGGAAACTTCTATTTTTTACTGGATAAAGATTGAGATTCTGAAAGGCTTCAGATAACTCATTCATGCTGTTTAGCATATATGCAAAATGCACACAAAAAGCTAAGTTAAAATTTTATAACAAAATTTCATAGATAAACATTTAAATATTATTGCATACCGTGAGACAAATTTAATACAAAGGACAACTAATAATTAAACATACTAGGGTTTATTGTAAACTTATTTATTTACTGAGTAAAGTTTCTGACTTGTAGATGATAAGGGTGCTAATACTAAGTCAGGGTATTTTAAAGATTTGCATTTACTGCTACAGTGGCTAGCATACAGAGATCTGCCCATTTCTCAAATACTTAATTAGCTTAACTCAGTGGCTCTGATACCACCTTTTCCTGTCACGGCCCCCGGCCTGGTTTGACCCGGTCAGGAGCCGCGGAACAGGAAACCCGTGGTATTTATTTAATTGAGTTTGACAGCGGAAGATTTTAGCAGGATCTTTTTAAAACTCAAAATGCCCGATTATTTTATTTCATAATTCGGGATAAAACCCTGGTAATTTACAATCAGATGATTTCACTGGGAAATCTTTATTTTGCAAAACATGTTTCTTTATTTATATTGAGCCACTTCCTTAAGCTTGTAGTGCTTCGCGACACTTTTTCCTGGATCACAACAGATCACCTGAAACATGTTTGAAAAAGGTTTTGTCAGCAGGGAAATACTGGTGAATCATTCTTTTTACTAAAAACGACGCATTGTTATAATTTACAGTATTAAGAGCGATTACAATGTTTATATATATCAACCATCTACCCACGGTATTTATCACTCGACCACCTATTGGCTATCTCGTTGTCCAATGGTGTCTGTGATTATGGTCATATCACCCCTTGGCTAACCCGTTGTCCAATGGTGACGGTTATCAAGTAATGTATACAAAACCACACATACCGGCTGTAATTTGGTGACTACAAAGACTTAATCCCTGTAATTATAACTTTGAAAGTAAACATGATTTTGAAATCAAATTTGATAAAAAGAGAATGACTCACATTGCAGATTTAACACGGGCAGAGTCTAGTGTATTGATTAGCCTTGTAACCTAATTTAAGTAACATGCACACGAACTAGGTCAGTAACTAATACGGCATTTACGATAACTCACGAGATTAAACCCTCACAACGAATGATAAAGTGCGATACTTAAACATCCATCGAATTCACGACGAATGACAAAGCATAACCCTAATGTGGGCAGCACTTAAACATCCATTGGATAGTTTCAATCGATCGGACATTGAATCGTAGCAGCGATCGAGTTATTACCCTGTTATCGCTGCAGAACTTCGAGATTATATGTGTTTTGGGAGTGTTTCTACAATATCTCAGTGTACGTTTTGAGTTTGAACGTCGAACGAACGCGGAATTGCAATAGCCAAACTCCCCTATTTATACCTGGAAAACGGCGCCCTCGCGTGGCGCGAGGGGTGCTGCCCTATCATAGGGTAGCCCCATGTCTTCCTAGCTCAGCTGAGTTGGTCGTTCGTCAATTTTCATTATACACGTAAAACTGTTAAGATAATACCAACTAGGGTTTACCCCCCCCCCCCGAGTTTTAGGGGCCCTGATCCTGATTCCGATTGTTCTGAAAATTTTAGGGTTTATGCAGGATCACTTGGGGGTCTCAATTAGGGTTTTCTTTTGGACAAAATAAGATAATAATTAGGACTTTTGATGAGAGTTGTTACAGTAATGCCGGTTGTAACACATAGTTGTCGGTTATCGCACAAAATGCAAGTATAGGCGATTTACGATCTATAACACATAATTGCAAGTATATTTAATATGTCGAAGGTGGTTACAAGTATAATATGATGTATTATGATGTATAATAAGTATTGGAATCATTAATTGTTGGTTAATCACAAGTATTGCACGTAAATGCGTTGAAAGTCGGTTATTTGCACGTATCGTCACATAGTTTTCGAATTAGGGTTCGTTGCATGCGATTACAAGTATAAATTGAACATAACAAGTATAAATCGAACATAATTGATATAAATATAACTTTCATTATGATCGGTGTCTCAGATTAAAGGGTTTCAAAACGAAATACGATTACAAGGAATACAAGTTTCCAAAAATAGAATTACAAGACAACTTTCTAATTAAGGAAAGTTACGAGAAAGCGGAGCGTCACAGTCTCCCCTCCTTTAGGAAATTTCGTCCTAAAATTTATTCAAGAGGAAGTGTGAGATGTGTCGAAAAACGTATGAAATTGTTTGAGGAACGAAAGGATAGGTTTTTTTTAAAAGAGTTTTGACAAAGATGACTTGAGATATTAAACACAAGTAAAACGTGTATGTGTGTGTATAGGTAAAAAACGAGTTTAAACAAGTTTGAACATCATAAATTGGAGATGTATAAAATGTCGTGTTAAGGAGGAAAATTTCGTATACAATGGTTGTATTTGATGAAAAGTGTGGTAGTTTGCATGGAAAGTTTAAGAATAGTACTAAATCGCTTTGGTGTAGGAAATTGTTTATTGGGAGGAACGAGAAGTTTGGCATTTTACAATAAACGGTTTTTGAGATGATGACCAACTGCGGTGTTTGCACACGTATAAGGAATAGAAAGGTAGTTTTTAAAGTTTAGGGGTAGATTAAGATTCAAACGTTTAGGCAGACTCGATTGCGAATGGGGTTCGTATAAAGACGAATGGAGAGTAACAAGAGTATAAAAGTGAACGATTGACTTTTAAATAAACGAAAGAAAGTATAAGAATGGCATAAGTATTGGATAGACGAAAGTAGCGTGCTAAGAATGAAGTATCGTCATGGATAATCAGATATAATGCGTTTGTGAGTTGTTTAAAGTTTGAATTTGGTCCAAAAGGTCTGCAAAACACTGAATTTCTCATGACACATTTTACGAAAGTTTGGTAATATGGTGAAAACACTTATATATAGGAAGTACCAGCGGCGTATCCACCATGTTTTAACCACATTACGTCCGTTTCGTATCCGGTGTCATGTTACGTTCCGTGTCTTACCATACGCAGTAGTTCACTCTATGGTTTCTCATAAGCCCATCACTATAACCCCGTGTGCACCCGTGATTATACCAATCGTCGCATGATCTGTATAGCTTGTACTAGTTGCGTATGAGTTAAGGTATACATAAATTCTAAAAATAAGATTGCGCGTGTATAGAAATGTAGCATATAAGCATGTTTGAGTTCCAAATAGTATAAGACCAACGTAAGCGAATCCCTTGGGTTTTGCTCGCGTATAGGTGCGAAAGTATAAATTTTGAGTATGAATTAAAACATGAGCATAGTGTAAGTTTAAATATGTATACGCATGTGAGCATAACACAAACGCATGAATAAGAGTATGATTACAAGTATAAGCATAACGTGTATGAAAAAATGAGTATAAATGTGAGTACAAATTTGAGCAATAACAAACGAATGTGAGTATAAACATAAATCGTATAAATGAGAGTATATACATGAGTACGAGTATGACGTAAATCGTATAAGTGTGAGTATAAATATGGATACAAATATGAGTATAAGTATAAACACAAATTGCGTGAGTATGAATACGTATATAAGTAATAGTATAAATATAGGATGCATGAGCATAGATATAAATGTGAATACAGTGTAAAACATGAATGTTTAAGTATGGATAAAATGTATGAGTATGAATATAAGTGTAAACATAAGTGTATTAGTATACATAAAATGTGTGAGTGTGAATATAAGTTTAAGCATAATTGTATAGGTATAAGCATAAGTATGAGGTATGAGTATAAACGCGAGTATGAATATTAGTGTAATTGTATAAATGTGAGTGTAAGTATAATTATATTAATATAAATATAAACTTGGATATAAGTACAATGTAAATGTATAATTCATGAACATGAGTATAATATAAAATGTATAAACATGGACGTGATTATGAAAATAACATAAATGTGTAAGTATAAATATAAGTGAAGGAGTAAAATGTATAAGTATGGATGTAAAAAATAATGATGCTACTGGTAGTATAAATCGAAATACACGAGTTTATGCACGTAAAAGATTAAAAAGTTTTGAGTACGAGAATAAAAGGAAACTAGTGATACGCGTGTGATTGTTGTGAGTTATTGACTAAAACGTGTAAAATGTTATGTAATGGTTTGAGCAAAACGTGGAGTTTATTGAATCAAAATCTAGTTCGTGAGTGTAATGAGGATATAAAACATCTTAGATAGTGTAATGGCAATGCTACACTTGTTTTTAAAAGGATTTACATACGTTGAAAATTATTGATTCTTATGAAGTTTCCTTGCCCACATGTTTTAAATTCATTTGACTTATCAAGTAACGTTTGAAAAGGTTCTAGAAGTTAATGAGGTTACATCGTTTTAACTTTTAAATAATTTTTCATTAACGAAGAAATTCGAAGTTTAGAGGTTATTGTGAAAACGTTGATCCTTAGAAAAAGAAATTTGGTATATGAGCTTAGTGATCGTGAAAAGTGTTCTCAATAAAATACTTTGTTGACTTTGAAAAAAGTCTTGGTAAACGATCGAGTAATAATTGTAATAGTTTGTATGGAAAGTTGGTTTAATTCTCGATTGAAAAATATCAACCTTTAGTATAATGATGCGAGATGAGTGTGTTCTAGTAATTACGTGGAGTACCGAATTTTGTGGGCAATGGATTTATTAGACCGACTAGGTTGACAAGTAGCATTTCGTGAAATTTTGAAAATTGAGGAACAAGCGTTTAGGGTAGCATTAAAATTTTGTGTATGCGAGTGATGTGAAATAGATTATAGGACAAGAGATACGTTTAAATAAACGATGCCTTTTGAATAAATGATAAATGATTTAAGTATAACCATGATCGTGTTTACATAACATAGTCTATTAAAAGAAAGCCTTGGTAACGACCACCTAGGTAAGGGAATCACCCCTAACTCTTTGGTGAGTTCGTTGCAAGATGAGAAAAGAAGCGGAGTTAATCGTCAAGGTAAAGAAATCACTCCTATCTTGATGATATGTCTCCATTTGGTGTAACAAGTAATGTAGATAAAATTATATGAAATCATGCATGCGCATAATGTATTATTATAGGGAAAAACTCTAGTATGATGTATGCGTAAAAAGTGAAATCTCAAAGATAATTCGAATTTGAAAGAGAGATGATTGCATCATATAAGATCGAGAATAGTAAAACATAAATTCGATTAAAACTTGGATGGTTCCAAAACGGAACTTTAACTAACCAAGGTGGTCGAAAAGTCTTCTGAATTTGAGAAGCATGCTTTGGTCTAATAGGTGGTATACTCTCGCCGACATGTCGGTTAACGGTATTCACCCTTCCGGTTACTACATGTCCCAATTCAATCGAAAATTCGAGACTTGGCGGGATTTCTAAAATCGAGGAGTGGGATTAGTCGATGAGATGCGGGTTTCACCCCTAACTTGATGACTTCGTACCCTAAGTGTGGTTGGTACTCGTTGAGTCAAAATTAAATTTTGACACATTGACGAGGGTCCACAAGAATTTGAAATTTGAAATTTCCATTAAGATGTGGATTTCACTCCTAACTTAATGGCATAATTTCGTGCAAAAATAGAATTAAGCGGAATGAGAGTCGTTTACCAAATTGTGGGTTTCTAGCCTATTTTGGTAAACTCGTCTCGTTTGTATAATACGAGTGTTTTCTAGTTTAGTAAAATCGAACAAAATGCCTTAGGAGGGCATATGTTGAGGAATAATAAAACAAGCGTTAACACATAAGAAAACATGTTAAGAATAGCACATGGAGAATGGAACAATAAAACAAGTATTACCATATAATAAAACAAGTATTAACACATAAGAATAGCATGTCAAGTATAGTACATAAGGATAAAACGGCATATATGCTTAAAAGGCCCAAAGAGAATAAATAAGAAGCAAATAAAGTAGCATGCAAGTAGTTTCAAGCAAAACATAAGAATGAGGCTCTTAAACTATAGACTAGGTAAAAGCATTCCTACTTTTCCTAATTCCCTATACCTATGGCTCTGATACCAATCTGTCACACCCTAACCGATGGCGGAAACATCGGGATGAGACGAAATAGATTGCAAGAGACTTCATAACACAATGTGACAATATAAATTAAATTCAAATTTCATTTCAAGACTAAAATGTCATACAAAGATTCCAAATAAATGACAACATTGCTTTAAACATACATCGACAAAATAGATTAAACTAAATGTGTTTCTAAGTCCACCTAAATCTTGTTTCTTCGCTTAGCATCATCTTGTCTATTAAAACCTGCAACATGTATTAAAATATGATCAACAAAAAGTTGGCGAGTATACAAGTTTGATATGTAGCATAAAATAGTTTAAAATAGTCTAACGGTTCGCATCCAACATGAATCACAATATGCAAGTTACTAGTATGTTGAAACGGTGTCAAGTATATGTTCAAACCTAAGAATCCAATGCGTTAAAATAGCCTATCTCAAAGAATAACGGGAGGTAACATGTTTAACTTAACAATACCCCGAGACTAGTGGGCGGTGCATTACTCCTATAGAGCTATAATTGTTAAGGTAGGCTTGTACGAAGTTAATGAGCATATAGACACAAAATGTTTACATAACAAAGGAGATTAACAAGAATCATATAGTTTCATGTTCAAATATGGATAGAGAGTGATTCAAATAGTTTCAAGTGTTTCGTGTGTTTATATAGAATACATGTTGCACCCAAAAGTGTTTAAAAGTAAAAATGGGTTCGATTATACTCACAAAATTGCATATGCTTTCCGATTATCCAAGTGTTGACGAGTAATGGGATTAGGAGATTGAATGTATATGGATTGGAGTTCAAGGTATGCTTAAGGTCGGAATTTAAAAGTACATGGAAAGTAATTATATGAGAAAATAACCATCTAGCTCATAATACTCATTCTTAACACTATGAAAATCAAAAGAGTTTAAATGTTTTCATGGGTCAAAATGCCCATTAGAATCGTGACGAGTATTATGTTCTTAGATGGTGTAACCTACTATTTTGACAAATAACCATTAGGTTATCATCAAAAGTTTGGTTATTATAAGTATTATATATCTTGTATAGTTTATATTATAAGTTATCAGTCCAAGATTATAACAAGAATGTCATATAAGTCAAGCATGAGGTAGGAAGATAAATCTTCCATTTAGGAACCTCTTTGGTATTCATATAAGTCATGCATGTGGTAGGAAGATGAATCTTCCATTTAGGTACCTCTTTTGTATTCTACACTACACATGTTGTCATAGACAACAAGGAGGGTCAAGAATATACATTAAGGAATTGAAATAAACTAACTAACTAACTAAGAAGAAAACATCAAGTGATGTGTGGATTTGTAAGTAGGATAGCCCAAGCTATCCAAATAATCACACATATTCAAGTTCAAGACTTGTTCATCACTTGTGGGTTAAAAAGCTTTTAAAAATAGAAAGTTTAGAGGATTAAAACCTCTGAATTTGTATGTTACAACCTTGTTTTTAAGCACACATAATCGTAGTCTTGCTTTTTGGTATAAGGACATAGGAATGTATGAGTAAAACATAAGATTAAAGAATGTTTAACAAAGTTTTCTTCCAAAACAGAAAGTTGGACCTCAAAAATAGGATGTTTTACCTTGGATTTCCATGGAAAACCTTGTGAGAACAATCCTAGAGGTGTTCCACACTTTGTAGAGGAAGAAGAAGTGAAAAAGGATGAAAGAAAGGTGAGTTTTGACTCACTTTTTCACTTGAAAGTTCCCGCCTTGAATTTTATCTTAAACTAAGATTTAGCTACTGATTTTGAGTGTTTAGAGTGAGGATTAGTGAGTTTGTAAAGGAGAAATTAGGGTTAGGAGTCTTGAATTTATGATGGGTGAGGTTAGGTGAGTGTTTAATGAGGTTTAGAAGCCCATTGGTAGAGAATGGAGGTAGAGGTTGGAGCCATAAATAAAAGATTCAAAGTTTATATTTTAGTGTGGAGGTTGGAGCCAAAAATTCAGATTTAAAATGTGGGTTTTAGGAGGGGTTTGGTTTTTTGTCACAAATGGTCCCTCAAGTTTGATAAGTATGCAATTAGGGCCCCAAAGTTAGGTTTTAGGGTGTTTTCGAGTGCTTTTCGCGTAGTTTCAAGCGTGTAACAAGCATACAAGTATCTTAAACATAATAGTGATGTCAAGTATGTCCATGTATGTGAAATTATGTAAAACAAGTATCGGTAATGCTGGTTGTAACACATAGTTGTCGGTTATCGCACAAAATGCAAGTATAGGCGATTTACGATCTATAACACATAATTGCAAGTATAATTAATATCTCGAAGGTGGTTACAAGTATAATATGATATATTATGATGTATAATAAGTATTGGAATCATTAATTGTTGGTTAATCACAAGTATTGCACGTAAATGCTTTGAAAGTTATTTGCACGTATCGTCACATTGTTTTCGAATTAGGGTTCGTTGCATGCGATTACAAGTATAAATTGAACATAACAAGTATAAATGGAACATAATTGATATAAATATGACTTTCATTATGATCGGTGTCTCGGATTACAAGGTTTCAAAATGAAATACGATTACAAGGAATACACGTTTCCAAAAATAGAATTACAAGACAACTTTCTAATTAAGGAAAGTTATGAGAAAGCGGAGCGTCACAGTCTCCCCTCCTTTAGGAAATTTCGTCCTGAAATTTATTCAAGTGGAAGTGTGAGATGTGTTGAAAAACGTATGAAATTGTTTGAGGAACGAAATGATAGGTTTTTTTTAAAAGAGTTTTGATAAAGATGACTTGAGATATTAAACACTAGTAAAACGTGTATGTGTGTGTATAGGTAAAAACAAGTTTAAACAAGTTTGAACATCATAAATTGGAGATGTATAAAATGTCGTGTTAAGGAGGAAAAATTCGTATACAATGGTTGTATTTGATGAAAAGTGTGGTAGTTTGCATGGAAAGTTTAAGAATAGTACTAAATCGCTTCGGTGTAAGAAATTGTTTGTTGGGAGGAACGAGAAGGTTTGGCATTTTACAATAAATGGTTTTTGAGATGACGACCAACTACGGTGTTTGCACACGTATAAGGAATAGAAAGGTAGTTTTAAAAGTAATGGGGTAGATTAAGATTCAAACGTTTAGGCATAATCGATTGCGAATGGGGTTCGTATAAAGACGAATGGAGAATAATAGGAGTATAAAAGTGAACGATTGACTTTTAAATAAACGAAAGCAAGTATAAGAATGGCATAAGTATTGGATAGATGAAAGTAGCGTGCTAAAAATGAAGTCTCGTCATGGATAATCAGATATAATGCGTTTGTGAGTTGTTTAAAGTTTGAATTTGGTCCAAAAGGTCTGCAAAACACTGAATTTCTCATGACACGCTTTACGAAAGTTTGGTAATATGGTGAAAACACTTATATATAGGAAGTACCAGTGGCGTATCCACCATGTTTTGACCACATTACGTCCGTTTCGTATTCGGTGTCATGTTATGTTCCGTGTCTTACCATACGCAGTAGTTCACTCTATGGTTTCTCATAAGCCCATCAAAATGAAATATGATTACAAGGAATACAAGTTTCTAAAAATAGAATTACAAGACAACTTTCTAATTAAGGAAAGTTACGAGAAAGCAGAGCGTCACAACCACCGCCTAAACTAGCCAATCCAACCTTACCATTATAACATCATCCAATGAACACGTGCCAACAGCTGCCTTGCACTATTCATTCCCACTCCTCTTTTAATAGATTTAGATTAGATTAGATACCGGGTTGAATCGAGACTTATCTTTTTATTCAAATACATTTATGCTTATGTTTTATTTAACAAATCCTTGAAATCGATCTTGAATAAATAATTCAGTGAGAAACATACATGTTATCTATAATTCTTCTGATTTTTATGATAACTATCTTTTAAATTTATATTAGTGTCATTCTCCATGCCCTTGCGAGATTTGGTGTGTATTAGTTGGATTCGTTACAGCACATTTACGATACTAGCACTCGGTATGACAATCGGCTCGTGTTTTACATCAATCGAAAACCATTAAAACGAATACTGACACTGATGTTGTTCAGAGGGTATTGGTTATGTTTGTTACGGTACCAATACCGACACTCTTGATAGCTTACAATACCAAAAAAATACTCTATTGTGAATACAACTCCGTTTTCTACGAAATTTATACTGGAACGTCAAGAAAACTATCTAAACGAATACCGTTACTGATGTTTGTACGATATCAGTTCGATTCCTCACTGTAAAGAAAAAATCAGTTATATTTGCCTCGTTAGATTTTAAACAAAACATTTATCAAAGCATATATATAAATAAGCACGTCACTTCGGTATTTTAGAATTCTGTAACACATAATATTCATTATTAGGACAAGGAAAAAGGTAAACAACGCCATTTTATACAAAAAAAAAAAACCGAATGTAAGGTAGTTTTGATGACATACATTTGTGTTTCGATCACTTATACATTACAACCCGCCACCGTCTCCACTATCACCATCCACCACCACTAAACCCGCCAAAGTCTCAAATCTAATGAAACCCCAACCCACCACCATCCACCATCTCAGATTTGGAGAAGGTTACCATCTCAGATTTGGAGAGCGTGTGATAGAAAGAGGGGGGAGGGTGTCGCAACCCCGTCCCCTATCTGTTCTAGGAACAGGCGGCCACGGCCAATTTCGGTGGTATCTGGTGTTTGTCAATTTTGGCAGCGGAATTAACATCAGGACCGTAGTTAGGAAATATTTTATCAGAGTAAAATACCACACTTTTATAATATTAAACACATGGGAAAATTCCAAGTTTTAAGTACATACATTTTCATAGGGATAAAACCTTATTTTATTTAATAAAAACATCTATTTATTTTAGGTAACTTTATTGCCACTTTTCCAAGCCCTCAGTGCTGTCCAGCTGGCTTCTATTTGGCTTTCACATTTTGTTACCTGAAACGCGTTTAAAAACATTTTGTCAGTGGGAAATACTGGTGAGTGAATCCCAATTTAATCAAGTTTAATAAAAACCATTGTACAGTATTGAGGACGTTCACGCAATTACATTTGTTTCCAAGTCATATCAATTACCACCCACGGTACTGTCAACCCGACTTGTGGTCATGTTACTCCTCGCAAGGTAGTAACAAATTTTGTATACAAACCCCCAACATACCGACGATAATTGTATCCTTACAAATACTCAATAACTGCTTAATATATAATTAATCGTGTGAGCTTTTGTAAAAACAATTTACAAAAAGGAGATTACTCGCATTGCTGTCTTAGATTATCCTTTAGGGTTTCCTGGTGACAATCTATAATTTACACAAATGCACACGTGTTAGTATAATAATTCATTTTAACATTAGCAATACCCTCCCCGAGACGGCATTCCAATGACTACGTCGGGCAGAACCACGACAGCCGTTACGGAACCCTAGATCAATCGGGCAGCGTATCTAATACGTATCCAGGGGTTATGATACTTACAACGGAGCAGAACTTCGTTATTTAGGGGGTATTATACCCGCTATAGAGCTTATACTACAGAAAATCGGGAGAGAAAGTTGTTCGTGGTGCGAATTGAAACTGAAGGCTGAGCTCCCAATTTATAGGAGCTGATTCGCAGCTCCTCACGACCCGCGTAAGGTGAGACCTCGGTCTACGCGGCCCGTGTAGTAGGGTATAGGGCCTAGCTTGGCCTAGTCAGCGGTATAGGGTCGACACGCGTGGTGACACGTGGCAGCTCAGGGTGTCACCTGATCGTCTAGCTGTCGTGGCCCGCGTAAGGTCAAGGGAGTGGCTTACACGCCCCGCGAGAGACCTATTTTTCTTGTTTTTATTTAATTTTTAATAAAATAAAGGTATTCGGGGTCCGTTTTCGCGTATGGGGTGTATTTTAGGACATATAAGGGTATTTTAAATATATTAGGGCGTCGGAAAAAAATATTTAGGAGGGTTGTTATATCCTCCCCACCTTGTTTTAGAGCTCATCCTCGAGATCTACTGGAACAAGTGTTGATATTTTCTTTGCATTTCTGATTCAAGCTCCCATGTGTATTCTGGTCCTCTTTTGGAGTCCCATTTTACTTTGACCAGAACTAATGTGTTATGCTTGAGGTTTTTAGTTTTCCTGTCTTCAATCTGTAGAGGCCTCTCCATAAATTTTAACTGCTCATTTACCTCTATATCTTTAAGAGATACTACCACTGATTCATCAGCTAAGCATTTCTTGAGATTAGATACATGAAATACATCATGTATTCCTGCCATTTCCTCTGGCAGTTGTAGCTGATAGGCTACAGGTCCTATTATTCTAATAATCTCAAAAGGTCCAACATACCTGGGCTTAGCTTTCCCCTTTTGATGAATCTTACCACTCCTTTCCAAGGAGAGACTTTTAATAACACTTTGTCACCTACTTGAAATTCTAACGGTTTGCGTCTGTTATCAGCATAACTCTTTTGTCGATCACGAGCTACTTTCAGTCGTTCCTT
Organism: Helianthus tuberosus; assembly: GCA_030545235.1. Classification (NCBI taxonomy): domain Eukaryota; kingdom Viridiplantae; phylum Streptophyta; class Magnoliopsida; order Asterales; family Asteraceae; genus Helianthus; species Helianthus tuberosus. Next base: position 155,674,504 of record CM060384.1, read on the forward strand.
GACTTGAATGATCTTGTCGGTTGTCTCCTGCACTATCTCGGGTCCAGATAGTTTCTTTTCCCCAATTTCTGCCCAACAGACTGGGGTTCGGCACTTTCGTCCATAAAGTGCTTCGAATGGTGCAGCATTGATACTTGTGTGATAACTGTTATTATAAGAAAATTCTATTAATGGTAAGTGATTGTCCCAATTACCTCCGAAGTCAATTACACAAGCTCTAAGCATGTCTTCCATTGTCTGAATTGTCCTTTCGCTTTGTCCGTCCGTTTGAGGATGATAAGCTGTGCTTAGATTTAACTTGGTTCCCATGGCTTTTTGGAAACTTGTCCAAAAATGTGAGGTAAAATGGCTATCCCTATCAGAAACAATTGATAAAGGAATTCCATGTAATGAAACTATTTCATTTACATATAATTTAGCTAACTGTTCCATACTGAAAGTTTCCTTCATTGGTAGGAAATGAGCTGACTTAGTTAGCCTATCTACAATCACCCAGATTGTATCATCACCTTTCCTTGTTTTGGGTAATTTGGTAACAAAATCCATTGTTATCAATTCACATTTCCAAACTGGCATTTCTAACTGCTGCATCAAACCTGAGGGTTCCTGATGTTCAGCTTTAACTTGTGAACAAGTTAAACATTTAGAAACATAAGCTGCTATATCCTTCTTCATTCCTATGACCAGAAATTCTTCCTTAAATCCTGGTACATTTTATTGCTTCCTGGATGCATCGTATACTTAGACTTATGGGCTTCTTCTAATATACGATGACGCAGGTTTCCTAATTTAGGTATCCACATTCTTTTCCTATGGAATCTCCAAATTCCATCTGTTCCTTGTTCTAATTCCTTAATCATCCCTTTTAACTTTTCAGTATCTTCCTTGATTACTGATTCTTGTGCTTTTCTAATCTGCTCATTTAAATCTACTTGTAGATTTAATTTAAGAGAACGTACTCTTTTTGGCTTTTCATGATATTTTCGACTTAAAGCATCAGCAACTACATTTTCCCTTCCTGCATGATACTGGATATCACAATCATAATCACTAAGCATCTCCATCCAGCGTCTTTGTCTCATATTCAATTCCTTTTGCCCGAAAACATATCTTAAACTCTTATGGTCTGTGAAAATAGTAAACTTACTACCATAAAGGTAATGTCTCGAAATCTTAAGGGAAAAAATTATGGCTCCTAGTTCTAAATCATGGGTTGAATAATTCTTTTCATGATTCTTAAGTTGTCTTGATGCCTAAGCTATAACCTTTTGACATTGCATCAATGCACATCCATAACCTAACTTAGAGGCGTCACAATAGACTACAAAGTCTTCAGTTCCTTCTGGTAACGCTAGTATGGGTGCGTGAGTTAGTCTTTGCTTAAGAATTCTAAATGCTTCTTCTTGTTTTAGTCCCCATTCAAACTTAACACATTTACAGGTTAGCTTAGTTAAGGGAATGGCTATCTTAGAAAAATCTCGAATAAACCTTCTATAATAACCGGCCAATCCTAAGAAACTTCTAACCTCAGTTGGTGACTCAGGGGTTTTCCATTTGGTAATCGCCTCGATCTTTGTGGGATCCACATGGATTCCTTCATGATTAACAAAGTGTCCAAGAAATTGTACCTGTTCTAACCAAAACTCACATTTCGAAAATTTAGCATAAAACTTTTCTTTCCTTAATAAACTTAGAAGTGTGTGCAAATGTTGTGCATGTTCTTCTTTACTTTTAGAGTAAATGAGAATATCATCTATAAAGACAATTATGAATTTATCCAAATATGGCTTACATATTCGGTTCATCATGTCCATAAATGCAGCTAGGGCATTGGTTAAACCAAATGGCATGACAGTAAATTCATAATGGCCATACCTTGTTCTAAATGCGGTCTTAGGAATGTCCTCTTCCTGTACCTTTAATTGATGATATCCTGACCTCAAATCGATTTTAGAGAAAAATCGAGCTCCTTGCAATTGATCGAACAGATCATCGATTCTGGGTAATGGATACCGATTCTTAATCGTGACCTTGTTCAATTCACGGTAATCAATGCACATACGCATCGATCCGTCTTTCTTTTTTACGAATAAAATCGGCGCTCCCCATGGCGACGAACTTGGCTGTATGAATCCTTTCTCCAACAATTCGTCTAACTGTTTCTTCAATTCCTGCATTTCTGCGGGTGCCAAACGGTAAGGTGCTTTGGCAATCGGTGTTGTCCCGGGTAACAGGTGGATTCTGAATTCGACTTCTCTGTCCGGTGGTAGTCCTGGCAATTCTTCTGGGAATACATCTGAAAACTAAGACACTACTGGAATGTCTTTTAGTTCTCTTCCTTTAATGTTAGTGATTATAGAAATCAAATACACTACAGACCCTTTTCTTATACAACTTGTTGTTTTCATCACAGAGATGAATTTTGTAGATTTAGATGGTTTATCTCCTTTAATTGTGATCTTTTCACCCATTGGTGAATTTACTTGAATTGACTTTTGATCACATAAAATACTGGCTTTATTGGCTATTAACCAATCCATTCCTAAAATGACATCGAATCTTGCCAGATTCATTGGGTAAAGGTTTGCAATAAACTTTTGATTTAAAATTTCTATTCTTGCTCCCTGCAAGATTTCAGAAATCCTAACAGTTTCCCCATGTGCTGACTCTACTAGACATTCTTGTGGGAGTTTAGTTAATGGCTGATTGAGTAATTTGCAAAATGAAGTATTAATAAAACTTTGGTTCGCACCAGAGTCAAATAATACTTTAGGAAAAACATCATTAACTAAAAACGTACCGGCTATCACGTCCGGAATCATCTTGGCTTCATCTGCCGTCAGAACAAATGCTCTAGCATTTTTAGCGTTCTTGTTGTTCGTAGCTGGAGCCAATTTTGGACAGTTTGGCTTGATGTGACCTTTTTCTCCACAGTTGAAGCACATCCCATTATTAGGTTTCCTCCTGCAATCTTCTTCCTTGTGTCCTGGTAACTTACAGAAATTGCAGTGAGTGGAGCATTTTCCTGAATGCTTCCTCTTGCAAGTCTTGTAGTAGGGTGCAGAGGTAGAACCTACATTTCTACGGTTGGAATTTCCATAGCGGAATTCCTGGGTAAGCCTTTGAGCTAGGTTTCTCCTCTGGTCTTCTTCTCGAGTACGGACTAATTCATCAGTCAAGGTGTTTGCTAGTTCTACTACTTCTTCTATGGTTTGAGATCTAGCTGCCTTGACTACATGTCTAATCTCCCCGATTAATCCCCAGATGTAACGGGAGATTAATACTGGTTCAGGTGATGCAAGGGTTGACACTATTCTAGCATATTCAAAGAATGTAGTAGTATAACCCTTACTATCCACTCCAGTCATCCTAAGGTTTAGGAATTTATTTGCTATTTGTTCCTTTTCATTGAGAGGGCAGAATTTCCTTTCTACCATGTTTTTAAATTCCTCTCATTCCATATTATAAACCCGGTCACTTCCCCTAGACTGAAGGATAGTGTTCCACCATTCTAAGGCCGAGTTCTTAAACAAATTAGAAGCAAACATTATTTTATCCTCTTCCGCACACTAGCTTATTTTCATGACTGCCTCAGTCTTTTCTATCCAGCGTAGAGCTGCAATGGGTCCTTCATTGCCCGAGAATTCTATCGGGTTGCAGGACCAGAATTCTTTGTAAGAACAACCATAAGGCATGGTTCTTCTTCTTTTGGGAATGGGCACTTGAAGTACAGGTCCATTGTTTACGCTGTGTTCCGGTTTAGTTGGTCGCTTACTGTTATGTTTACTTTTATTATCCGCTTCTTTAACAGTTTGAATAATAAATGGCATTGCATCTATTATTCCTTGTGCCACTATGTGTTGGATGGCACTATTATCCACTGGGTTTCCATTGTTGTCATTGTTCGGGTTATCGTTATTCAGATTATTGTCATTCTGGTTTTCTGGGTTATTATCCAGATTCTCTTGATTTACTTGGTCGCCCATCTGAATTTTAAACATTTACCACATATTAATATCACAAAATAATATCTTAATACGATCAATCACATGACATGCATTTTGGTCAAAAGCGTCGATCATTGCGACTTACTCTATTTTTATTTATAGTATGCATCTACTAAAATTCAGAACTGGAAATTAAAATTACAATACCAACTGAAAATTAAAGTTACACTCCTAGTAGTAGGCATCCGTAGTTTTATTTATACACATACACACATATTTTATTATATTATATTATTATTATTATTATTACCATCTCTACCATCACATTCACGGATATGGATTCATCCAGAAATCCATATTGAGCTCGTCGTACTTCCAGACGAGTCGCTCTCCCACCTGTCTCATCCTCTCGCTACTCTCTAAAATTTCCTCACCAAATGTCCTGAGTTCTTGTACATTTTCTACACTCATTAGGGGTGCAGGTTCTAGGACTGGGTTTGGAATCTGGGGCATGGGTTCAGGGTATGGGGGTGTGGGTGCCTGGTATGGGTAAGGATTCTCTAAAATTTCCCTAATGAATACATCGTTATCATAGTAGGGATCTAGAGGGTCCAAACCTGGGTATGCTCCTAGATTCGGTATGGGCACGTCTTCTTGTATCGGGTAACGTTGCACACAGTCCCAATTGTCGTCCCACCACGGGTCGTAATTTGGGTCTAAGGGATTGGGTGCTGGTACCCTAGGTATCTCCTCCGGGTTGAAATCATGCATTTCTACTTGATTTTCAGGGTTGTTTTCTATCTCCAAGGGCTGTAATGGTTGGGGTTCTATCAGTTGCTCCAGGTTAGGGTCGGCTGCAGTGGTTGCTAGGATATGGAAATTGGCTAAACCCCTATTGATCATATCCTAGGCATGGGCATCTTTCTCTCTTTTGGCGGCTGCTAGTGCTCTCTGGTCTTGTAACCTTTTCATTTGTTTCCTATGCTCATGTGCTCCCCTACTGAACCATCCTCTCTTTTTCTGAGGGAATGGCTCTTCAGACTAAGCCTTAAACACGAATATTCCTTCTTCATTATCAGCAGAGTACCCTGAGAGGGCAGGCTGAGAAGAGGCGCCTTCGCTTCTAGGCGAACCAGACAACTGACGGTACGCGTCGGATGGTCCTTGGTCTCTCATACTGTAAACTAACAAATAGTCAAATAACACATAACAATAAAATACACATATGCATAATTTATTTCCTAACATATTGAATTTTGGTGTCAACAGAACACTTATGTGGCTGAATCACTGGCTTAGCTCTGATACCACCTTCTGTCGCAACCCCCGTCCCCTATCTGTTCTAGGAACGGGCGGCCACGGCCAATTTCGGTGGTATCTGGTGTTTGTCAATTTTGGCAGCGGAATTAACATCAGGACCGTAGTTAGGAAATATTTTATCTGAGTAAAATACCACGCTTTTATAATATTAAACACATGGGAAAATTCCAAGTTTTAAGTACATACATTTTCATAGGGATAAAACCTTATTTTATTTAATAAAAACATCTATTTATTTTAAGTAACTTTATTGCCACTTTTCCAAGCCTTCAGTGCTGTCCAGCTGGCTTCTATTTGGCTTTCACATTTTGTTACCTGAAACGTGTTTAAAAACATTTTGTCAGTGGGAAATACTGGTGAGTGAATCCCAATTTAATCAAGTTTAATAAAAACCATTGTACAGTATTGAGGGCGTTCACGCAATTACATTTGTTTCCAAGTCATATCAATTACCACCCACGGTACTGTCAACCCGACTTGTGGTCATGTTACTCCTCGCAAGGTAGTAACAAATTTTGTATACAAAACCCCAACATACCAACGATAATTGTATCCTTACAAATACTCAATAACTGCTTAATATATAATTAATCGTGTGAGGTTTTGTAAAAACAATTTACAAAAAGGAGATTACTCACATTGCTGTCTTAGATTATCCTTTAGGGTTTCCTGGTGACAATCTATACTTTACACAAATGCACACGTGTTAGTATAATAACCCATTTTAACATTAGCAATACCCTCCCCGAGACGGCATTCTAACGACTACGTCGGGCAGAACCACGACAGCCGTTACGGAACCCTAGATCAATCGGGCAGCGTATCTAATACGTATCCAGGGGTTATGATACTTACAACGGAGCAGAACTTCGTTATTTAGGGGGTATTATACAGAAAATTGGGAGAGAAAGTTGTTCGTGGTGCGGATTAAAACTGAAGGCTGAGCTCCCAATTTATAGGAGCTGATTCGTAGCTCCTCGCGGCTCGCGTAAGGTGAGACCTCGGTCTACGCGGCCCGCGTAGTAGGGGTATATGGCCTAGCTTGGCCTAGTCAGCGGTATAGGATCGACACGCGTGGTGACACGTGGCAGCTCAGGGTTTCGCCTGATCGTCTAGCTGTCGCGGCCCGCGTAAGGTCAAGGGGGTGGCTTACGCGCCCCGCGAGAGACCTATTTTTCTTGTTTTTATTTAATTTTTAATAAAATAAAGGTATTCGGGGTCCGTTTTCGCGTATGGGGTGTATTTTAGGACATATAAGGGTATTTTAAATATATTAGGGCGTCGGAAAAAAATATTTAGGAGGGTTGTTATAGGGGGAATTTAGAGATAGAGAGAGAGTGAAGAGCTTTTTTTATTTATACATCTTTTTTTTACACAATAGTCCTTTGATATAAGTTATTTACACAACAGTTCTTGAGAAGGTGAAATGACAAGAATGCTCTCATGTGCCTCACACATGACTATATTTAACAAGAAAACTTAACTTGGTTTAGGTCAAAGGACTCCGCCTGAAATTGGGTATATAGTTAAAGGACAAAACTTGTTATTTACTCTAGTTTTAAAGTGTTTAAAAGTTCCTAGTATTTACAGAAATGTCACCGCATCAACCTTAGCTACAAATCACAAGATCTTGTGGTTGAGATTCATTCCTACATTTTGTAACGTTTTACCTTTTTGTAGCTAATTAGTTCAGTTTTAGGCATACATTAATAGTAGGTTACGACTCAAAAGAAAGAGAGATTCTAGCCAATCAATCAGCTAAGAGGACTATTCAAATTCGAAAGTAGATGTTCATGCTCATAGAATTGTTAAGTGACACTTGACCTATTTCCCTCGTAGACAAATATGGAAATTAGAAAGTGTCTTATCTTATATAGCTGTCAAATTAGACTTTCACTTTTCCCTTTGTAAAGCAGATCATTAATTTAAATATATATAACAAATATATTATTATATATGTGTATATATGTAATATAAAAAGGATGAAATAAATTACAAGTTTTGTCCTTTATCTATATACCAAATTGCAGACGGTGTCCTTTAGCGCAAAATTTGACGAGTTCCGTATTTAATGTTTCAAAATCTTACACGATATGTTCTTTGACCCTAACCATATAATTTTTTTTGTTCACCAAAGGGTATTTTGGTCTTTTTACCCATTTATTTATTTATTATTATTATTATTATTATTATTATTATTATCATCTCACAAAATCCCACCACTACCACCAATCCCCTCTACATCCTGCCACCAACCCACCCTCCACCATCTCCTACAACCACCGACTTCCACCGCCGCCAACAACCACCATCACCCACCCACTTTCAATCCATTCCTCCACCACCACCAATTCCGTCACCATCCCGCCACCAACCATGTAACAACCCGACTTTTTGAAGTCAAAGTCAAAGTCAAAGGAAGAAAAGATTGCTAATCAGATCTGTCATTCCTTGCTAAATTATTGCTTGTACTCTCAAACCTCATTAATCAATACTATAGTTTACACTTTTTAGTTGTATTATATGAAGTAACAATGTGAATCTACTTAACGCTATCACATCGCTATCGCATCGCAATTCGAATTACAGGTTATGGGTATTGCTTTACGTGTGTGTGCTATTATGTGTTACTTGTGCATGTTTAATTATGTTGAAAGTGTCAATCGCAAACGCAATCGCAACTCTATCACAACGCAATCTCATCGCGAACTCGAACTTTAAGGTTTACTTTGGTGTTAGTTAGGAATTATGTTATTGTGTAACTAATGGGTAATACTATCACATCGCTTACTCGCAACGCAACGCAATGCTCAACGCACGAAATGAAAAGTCGGGAACCAACTCGCTCAAACCATCCGATCGAAGGACCATTCGATCGAATGGTCATCCGACCGGATGACCATCCAATCGGAAGGGCATCAGATCGGGTGGCCATCCGATCGAAAGGCCCTCCGATCCGTCAACCCTGCACCGCTTTTCTCACCCTATTGCCTATAAATACTCACCTGTCACATCACTGTTCATGATGTGACAGCTCTCCTCCGACCATCACGCTCTTGGCCACTTTTCTCTCGATTTCTCACGATTCTTGTAAGTTTATGCTCCAAGTCTTGTACTTCTATCATCTACACACACTTCTCCATCGATTTCATCAACAAAACACAATTTCTAACCATGAAATCCACCTGATTTGGGCTGTTATCGAGTGACGTCATCACGGGTTCATATGAACACCAAAGTGTGATCTCATTCCACCAAGAACAACTCAGATCTAAAGGATTTCTACAAGGTTTAAACACTGATTTCACCTAAATCTAAGCATGATCAAAGTGTTTCAAACTTTTCTTCAAACCTTCTTAACTTTTACTCGAAAAACCTATAGGATATGAACTCGTTCAGGCCTTCTACTCATTCCCTAGTGAAGTGCCGATTCGAGAACGGATTTTACAAACTTTTCAACTCGAACAGTCGCCCGGACAAACCGCCATCCGATCGGATAGCCATCCGATCGAACGGCTATCTGACCAGATGACTTGTAGTTCAAACACTTAAACAATTTTCACAAAACTTCGAGGAATATCAGTTTTAAATGGAAGGCCATCCGACCGAACGGTCATCCGTCTGGATGACCATCCGACCGGATGACCTGATATGTAGAAACACCTCTCATTTTACAAAATGCTACAACGAAAACTTCAAAGTTCCATCATACACAAACACATCCAACCTAAACGGACAACCCTCCGACCGAATGGTCATCCGTCCGGACGTTCATCCGACTGGATCACTATTCGTCACTTGAATGCCCCGACGCACCGTTTTACGCACTGTTCAACGCTTACACTATCGTTCTCTGATCAGGCTAACTCTTAAGCGCTCCCTTCAATCCAAGGAAGTGTTTATTTACTAAACACGCTCTGTGAGTATACTCGATCCCTTTTTGCTTTAAGCACTTTTGGGTATTACATACGTTACTTATATCAAACCACAACGATCACACAACGCCACCACCTTTTTATACGCTAACCGCTCTCGCATGTTATACGTATTATTCGATGAATGCTTGTATGTTATGTTTACACAGTGATTGTTGCCTGACACCTTAGCAACGATAGTACTATACTTCGGACTCAGCACCTGTCGTGGTTCTTCACGTGTCACAGTGGTGATATGTGTTGCGCATTCTACAACTTGCTGTCACGTCTGTGCATATTTCATTGTCGATAACTTACTTGCTTCACATTTCTACGTGTTACATGCTGGTTATGCATAAATCGCTTTCGCTTCTATTATAATATTAAACTTGTATGCTCACCTTTACACTATGTGTATTGACTTTTATTTTAACGTATGTGACAGGTGTTTAGGATGCTTACTATATTTGATGATCTCTATGGAATCAAGCTAGGGGAGTCTAGAAACAAACTAAATAAAATCTGAGTTGTCGGAACAATTTATTTATCTTTGAGATACTATGTCTGTAATAACTATTTTATTTGATATGTTATGGTATGGGACGTAACGTTAAATATCTAGTAATTTTAGTTGTTATGGATTTCTTCTGGACAATCTGTTTCGCTCAGTGCCGCACCCCGATGTTTCCACCATCGGTTGGGGTGTGACAGATTGGTATCAGAGCCATAACTATAGGGAATTTGGCAAGACTCGACCTAGTCCGGGTCGATGCCTTAGAATTGACCTAGTCTATAGTTTAAGTACCAACAGGCCGACTTGGCCGACTTCTTATATTCTCGCTAAATTCACAACTTTGCACGCACATCGCATACTACCACTTCGCGCAAGGTCAGCCTTTCCTAAGGCTGGCAACACATACGATTTTTGAAAACACTCACGTAGACAAGTGATTTGGTCGAGATTAGGTGTGATAACCACAAACTCTCGAATTAATCACTCTCTCGATGCACAATTTTTTTATTATAAACACGAGAATTTGCGTTGAAATAGGAGTGAAACCCATACTTCGACGAAATTCTCCGTCTATTTCGTGATATTATCACACAAACAGGAATGAAGTTGTTAAGTTAGAGGTGAAACCCGCATCTTAATGACTTATTCCACTCTATATTTTGGTTATACAAAGCTCTCACCAAAGTCTCGATGGGTTCCAATGACTTGAGCCACGTAATGGTCGAAAAGATGCGTGCCAATCGCCCGGAGTGAGGCGAGAGCACAGTCTAGGACGCCAATGCATGTACTCGAAGTCTTTGAGAATAGTCGAATCACTTTGGATAGTCAAAGTCTAGCACACCCGAGGCATTCTGATTTTCGCAAAATTTACGCTTGTCGCTTTTATGAGTTTCGATTCTGAGGATCACCACCGCTGACTCTGTGGATTATTGATTTTATGTGTTCTATGTGGTTTTGTGTGCTTAATTATGTCTCGGTTTTGGTAATTTACTCACTTTTCGCTCATCGATTGATAAACGCGCACGACACGCACAACTATTCACATCTCAAAACGTTAACAAATCGTAGTCACATTATGAGGAAATCACGTCGCTACTCGCTTTCGCAACTCTCGATCGCTTTTCGCAACCTTGAAAGATAGGTGAATACGTACAAATTGTGAAGGTGAATACGTGCAAAATATAGTAGCATATGTGCTTATGTGGATTACGTGCTTATGTGCTTCTGTGCTTCTGTGCTACGTTCTTATGTGCCTCTGTGTTTACGTGTTTATGTGCTTACGATTATGTACCAAAGTAATTGAAGTGTTCCTGAGCTTTATAGTATGTTGGTTGAAACGCTGTGTTGCGAGATTGAGTGTATCGTCTAAATCCTATGACGATGTTTGTTGCAGACAATGTTGTCTTTCAGATCTCATACTTCTCGCTCTGCTCGCCGCAATCACGCTGACAAACGCATCGCCTCGCTAGTCGCCAAGCAGATGGCTAAGGCCATTCCGCAAATCTTCAGCGAACTTAACGAGAACGCTAGCAAGTCCTCTGAGGAATCTACGATTGACTCGCCTAAATCTACGTTTAGCTTCAAGCAATTTAAGGCTTGCGGCCCCAAAGAGTTCACCGGTGAAGACGGGCCCAGAGCCATGTTTCAGTGGTTCGACTCAATTGAAGTCACTCTGCGCCAAAGCGGTTGTCCTGATAACCTCCGCACTGTCAACGCAACTGGCGTTTTCCAGTCCAGGGCTCTGGATTGGTGGACCACCGAAAGGAACAGGCGAGGTAATGATGTAGCCTATGGGCTTACTTGGGATGAGTTGAAGGAAATCATGATGAAAGAATTCTGCCCTCCTGATGCGTGTGTGGTGTGTATATAAATTTAAGTATATTTTAAGCCCTTTTTACACGTTAGTCAAGTTTTAAATTTATAAAACACGATATTTTACTAACACCAAACAATCATATGGGCAAGTGCACCCATCGTGAGCGTAGTATAGTGTTGACAAGATACCGAGGTCGTCCAAGGACACAAGAGCTTTTAGTACCGGTTTATCCTCAACGTCTAATCAAATCAAAAGGTTAGAAAAAGGTTTTAAACTAGAAAAATAAAAACTAACTAAAATGCTGAAAAATAAAATAAAAATAAAAACCGATAGACAAGATGAATCACTTGGCTCCGACTCGTGTTTAGTGTAACCTTTGATTATTTCCGCACTTTTGCACTTTTTAAGAGATTATCTTAGTTATTGTAGTAGGCCCCTCTTTTGAAGGTGACGTTACCCTCAACCCAGTAGTTTGAGTCAGCAAGGATACAATCCTAAAGGGTCGGATTATTGAAAGATAATTAATTAAGTTATTAATGCATATTATGGTAGGCCCTTCTTTTGGAGGTGACGTTACCCTCAGCTAAGTAGTCTGAGTCAGCAGGGATACAGTCCTAAGTAGCCGGGTTAAAGTATTAATAGTAGCTTACATATGAGGGGATCAAAGAGTTTGGACCCCCGCCATCCAATACCGGTGGGTATTGAAGGAGGTCCTACTAAATTTGACCCAGGTCCTTGCAGGATCTATACACTGAACAAGGCAAGACTCTTACCAAACCGTTCCCTTAATCCCCGACCAGGTAGCCAACATATCTCCATATAGACCGTGGAGATATGAATGGTGAAAATCTTTTATTTTATATAGACAGTAAAATAATGCCAAGACACCACGGACAAACGATAAGGAAGAATCACCTTCAACATAAGAAACTAGTTATTAAAGTCATTAATACATAACCAAGTAAAAAGTGCGAAAAGATTAAAAATAAAAAGTATTACACTAGACACTTGTCTTCACCAAGTGATGTAAGAGACTTAGGCAAACATGGCCTATGATTGTCAAGAACTCTTACGATCAATCTTGGATCCCGAGACGACTCACACACTCTACGATGGACAATGGATGATGGTGGTGGATGATGGTGTTGTGATGGTGGTGGGTGAAGTGTGAGAGAGGTGGTGTGCCAAGGGATGGTTTGCAAATGAGCCAAGCACCCCTATTTATAGCCTGAACAGTAGTCCGGACACGGCCCCGTGTCCATTGGGCACGGCCCCGTGTCCATCCTCCTTCTCTGTCTTCATTAATTGCAGTTTGTCTGCATTAGTTGACCACGCCCTCGTGTCCGCTGGGCACGATCCCGTGTGCAGAAGCGTATCTGTACTATCAAGATTTGCCTGGATTCTGCGAATCTTATAGTTGACCACGGCCCCGTGTCCGCTGAGCACGGCCCCGTGTCCGCTGAGCACGGCCCCGTGTCCGTTGAGCACGGCCCCTTGGTGGGCGATAGAAGCTTCTACAGCTTTGTCTTTTCTGCTGACACTTGGGCACGCCCCCGTGCTCATTGAGCACGGGGCGTGTTCAGTCTTCTGTTCTCTTGTTTTGCTTGGGAAGATGCTATCGGGGGGTCGGGCATGCCACGGTTGTTCCTTTTCTTGTACTTATGTTAGATTTAGCTGCCTTTTTGCTTCTTTTATTCATTTGAGCTCATTTAATCCTGAAAATACAAAGGAAAACAAAAACACACTTTTTCCAACATTAGTACTAAAAAAGGGTTAGTTTTATACCACAATTGATGTAATTTATATGTTTGTGCACATCAAATACCCCCACACTTGAATCTTTGCTTGTTCTCAAGCAAAACTCTTTATAATGTGGCTTTGCACTCCCAAATGGAATGGGTAGAAGAGAAGGTTTTTGGGCTTGTCGTAGAGTGTCGGGATTTCCAAGATTGTTTGTTAAGTTTTATTTTTATTTATTTACAATCCTATTCGTCATGATTTATTTAAAACATTACATAAGATAAATTACTTATTAGGGCATAACATGTCTTTTTTAAAATTCCATTTATATACAAGTTCACATACCTCACGGGGGATCACTCAACACTCGGCCGAAGATGTATTTTAGTGGATCACTCGAGAGCGGCATGGAACTTACTCCTACCATAAGCTTGCCAAGCAATCAATCCTCCTCCTTTTTAACTATACACCTTTGTAAATATCAAGAGGACTTTTGGGGTGAAGGGTTAGGCTTGGGTTAAAGGTAGGTGGTTGGGTTAGTGGTTAGTAAAAGGGCGAAAGACGTAAAAAGCGTCGGTTTTCGTAAGACTTTTTAATTTTTGAAGTTTTTATTTTGATGAAGCCATTATTCAAACAAAGTTATTTTTGATAAACTTGTTTGTTTATTTCTCTTTTGCTTCATCATCATCATCATCATCATCATCATATATATATATATTTTTTTTCAAAGTCATCAGAAAAACCGAGCTTGTTACTAAAACAAAGGGGTTAAAAATAAAAAAAGGTTTTGGTGGGTGAAAGGGTGTTTGTTTAGGGTTATGAAATGAAAAGGTTTAGGCTCAAAGGGGTTAACTAGGGGGATTTTGGGTAGGTGGTAAAAAAAATGGTGTAGAAATAAAAAGGGTTAGTCCTAATGCCTCCGTCATTTACTTAATCGGGTTTAAGTTGGTAAGGACCTGGAATGCATCGTTGTGGCAAGTTCTAGAGTCGTAAGAACCAAGCGGCTATTCACACAAGAAACGAAAAATGAGCATTTAGTTTAAAGATATATATTTGTATGCTCAATAAAGGCTCAAAACTCACTTTTTGTGGGAATGGGTTTTTATGTGATCAAGTATATATAATCAAATTTTAATTAAGCTTGTCATGCCGTTTCATAATTTTCTTATGTTGGTTCTTTTTATCACAACGCTATCGGTTGTAAATTTGTAAAAATATAATTTTTTTAGAACTTGAATTTCCCAAATTAAACCTAGACAAGTAAAAAAATGAAATTTTTTAAAAAAACTTTGGGGTGATTAGCGGTTCCTATAGAGTTTTGTGTAAGGCTTGTATTTAGGACTTGCAAGATTCAAGGTTTTAGCATCCCCCCCCCCCCCACACTTAAATTACAAATTGTCCTCAATGTGTCCCAAAAATAAGTTTTTAGGTTGATTGAATGTGTAAAAAGGTGTGAAAAAGCAAAATTTTATGTTACTGGGCGTCTGGACACGGCCCCGTGTTCAGATCGCCAGTAACAGAATTTGTTAAAAAGAAACAGAAGCCTGGGCACGGGGGCATGTTCAGTGAGCACGCCCCGTGTCCAGTTACCTGAACTGGGCATTTCTTGCAGATTGTGTAGCACGGGGCCGTGTTGGGCGGGCACGGCCCGTGCTGAACTTGCTGTAATGAAGAAAAATTTGTCGGGTGGCCCTGTTTTCGTGCATGGGGTGCTGGTTCACGTTTCCCTTGGTATCCTTCACCATCCCGAGTGTGTTTTATCATTACAACATCATCCAAACACCAAATTAAAACCATCATTCATTAAAACTAGCACATTACATAAGATCCTAGAAAATTTAAAAAGGAGGCAGAAATAAAAAGCTAAAAGTCCTAAGATAGATGGGTCAAATGGTACATAAAGTCATCCTAAGGAGTTCTACTTTTATCAAAATTTTCGGAAATAATTTTCCGGTTCATAAGATTTGTAGAACTTTTGACCGAGGGGTATCCCTTAGATGTTTATTAAAGCCACTCTTCTATTTCCCTTGGGAGAAAGAAGGCGGGGTCGTTTTCTTCAACATCTTGTGGAGGAGTAGTGACACCAACAGGAACCCCTTGTAGTACATCCCGAGGGGGCTCCGGATGTATGCCGTACCATTCGGCCGGTATGATGACTTCGGGAACCACATTCCATGCCCTTTGGGTAATGATTGGAACCAAAGGAGGAGAAGCGAGAATGTTCAACCTTTGGTGCAAAAGGTTGACTTCTCGAAGACATCCCTCTAGTCGCACCGTCAAATGATTGATACGGTCGACCAATGCTTCTTCCACTCCTGTTATCTCATCAATGGCCTCTCTTAAAGCGTAAACATAGTTTACAAGAGAATCTTCAACCGTTGATGACCTTCTTCCTTGTCGATTGTTCCTAGAGTGCGATGAAGATGTTCCGCTAGTTCTGCTCGCCATTCTGAAAAGACATACCGAAAAGAGCTCAATTTTATGTAAATAGTACCTCGGACACGGCCCCGTGCTCATTGAGCACGGCCCCGTGTTCAGATAACTGCAGATTTTTGGAACAAGGAATCTTGGTGTTTTAATTTGTTTTCATGATTTTTAAAACGTTTTTTAAGCAGAAACAACTTAAAACATTGTTGTAGAACTTATTTTTAACAAGATTCCCTGAATAAAAATCTAACAAACATCTCAATAAGACTTGGAATTATGGAGATTTCAAGCCCTAATGGAGGTGTTAAGAGAAATTGAAGAAGAAGGTAATGGATAAAAGTGGAAAAGACAAGATGGTTGTTGGGAACCTTCTTTAGAATATACCTAGGATGTTATGTGGAAATATCCACCAGATCTTTGTCTTTGGAGTGGTCCATGTGTGCAGGAATCTTGCTGCATTTATAGAAAATGACAGCACGCTGCACACGGCCCCGTGTCAGCTGGACACGGCCCCGTGTGCAGATGAAATCCTGACACACTTTGTCTGTATTCTGACACGAAATAAGACGAGAATCTTTGGGTGAACACGGGGGCGTGCTGACCTGGACACGGCCCCGTGTCCAGGGGCTGTTTTATGGAGTTTGTCTATTTCTAAGGAACTTATCCAGATCGGGCGGTTCCTTACTGGATGGAACAACCCCAAAGTTCCTAAGATACCTTAATTGCACTAGATTAAGACGAGAATGCAAGAGGTTGTCGGTGAGCGTGATTCCTATGCTAAATGTAGGTGGACAAGTCCAACCCTTTCCTGGGCTCTCGTTAAAGAAGGTGTATGCCGAATCACTCAGGTCTATGTATGCACCGAACGAAGTCGATGGAGAGTCCTTCATGGCACAATCGGCACAGGGACGACTATCGCTCAAGTCCTCGCTAGAGTTAGAGGTAACATCGGGAACAACGAAGTTGTTTTTATTTGAATGCGGTCCCAACAATTCTTCTTGGTTATCGTCTTGAGATAAATTATTGAAATCTATCCTAAGTTCTTTTAACCAATTAAGAATTAGATCTTCCATTTGAAATAGTTCATCAAGAAGCATTTCTCCTAGAAGATCCGGTTGAGAGCATTCGAGGGAGAGATAGGGATTATTTTTACTTTCGCCTCTCTTAAGGCTACAAGAAAACAATGGGTCTATATAGTGGGGCTTATAATTTAGAAAATAACATTCTAATTATTTATGAGGGCCACCACATATTTGACACCATGTACCATAAGAGTGCCGAAAGTAAAAAATATCAGTATCACTCATGTTTGTGTCAGAAATTACCAACCGTCGGGATCTTACGGTTCTGTTTTCAGTAACTGAATCTTGGGCACGGGGCGTGTTGAGTGGGCATGGCCCCGTGTTCAGCTTACTGTCTGACTTAAAACAGGATTGCCAGTTCCAATGATTGGGCACGGGGCGTGTTGAGTTCTGCAAAAGCTGAAAAACTAAGAAAATCCTAAAAAACAGAAAAATTAGAAAAAACGATTAGGCCGTTGATTCCTAACTTTCTTAAAATCCTTGTGTCTCCGGCAACGACGCCAAAAACTTCATGCGTATGTGGTGTGTATATAAATTTAAGTATATTTTAAGCCCTTTTTACACATTAGTCAAGTTTTAAATTTATAAAACACGATATTTTACTAACACCAAACACACATATGGGCAAGTGCACCCATCGTGAGCGTAGTATAGTGTTGGCAAGATACCGAGGTCGTCCAAGGACACAAGAGCTTTTAGTACCGGTTTATCCTCAACGTCTAATCAAATCAAAAGGTTAGAAAAAGGTTTTAAATTAGAAAAATAAAAACTAACTAAAATGCTGAAAAATAAAATAAAAATAAAAACAGATAGACAAGATGAATCACTTGGCTCCGACTCGTGTTTAGTGTAACCTTTGATTTTTTCCTCACTTTTGCACTTTTTAAGAGATTATCTTAGTTATTGTAGTAGGCCCCTCTTTTGAAGATGACGTTACCCTCAACCTAGTAGTTTGAGTTAGCAAGGATACAATCCTAAAGGGTCGGATTATTGAAAGATAATTAATTAAGTTTGAGTCAGCAAGGATACAGCAGCAGCCAGCGCAGGAACAACATCAACAGCAGCAGCCTCAGCAGCAGTAGCAGTAGCAGCAGCCAGCTCAACAAGCAGCCCGTGGGTGAGTTTTCAACATCAACGCTCGCCAGGCCCAAGCAGACAACAACGTGGTTAATGGTATATTTCTCGTAAATGGTATTTATGCTTCGTGTTTGTTTGATACTGGAGCCGATAACTGTTATGTATCGTTCGAATTCGAGAGGCTCCTAAATCGTAAAAGCGCTAACCTCCCATCTACGTTTGACGTAGAAATTGCCACTGGAAGAACCGTCACTGTTAGTTCCGTTCTATGTGATTGTACTCTTGAGCTCAACAATCACGTTTTCCCGATCAATCTTATCCCGATGCAGCTTGGTAGTTTTGATGTCATAATAGGCATGGATTTTCTTCGTGAAAATCATGCTGAAATTGTTTGTTTCGAAAAGATGATCCGTTTCTCTCTCTCAAACAGTGATCAATTGTGTGTCTATGGCGAAGTCGTTTTAAAGGAATTACAACTCATGTCGTGTGTTCAAGCAAGCAAGTATCTCCGAAAGGAATACAAGGCTTTCTTGGCGCACATCGTAGTAGCAGAGAAGGAAAAGAAAGAGAAGGCAATGGAAAAGGTGCTTGTAGTTCGTGATTTTCCTACTGTCTTCCCTGAAGATTTACCTGGTTTACCGCCATATCGTGATATCGATTTTCGAATCGGCCTCATTCCTGGAGCAAATCCTGTTGCTAAGGCTCCCTGTCGACTCGCTCCATTTGAGATGCGCGAACTCTCGAGTCAACTCCAGGAATTACTTGATAAAGGCTTCATTCGCCGTAGCACCTCTCCTTGGGGCGCACCTGTCCTTTTTGTCAAAAAGAAGGACGGATCGTTCCGGAAGTGCATCGATTATAGGGAGTTGAATAAGCTGACCATCAAGAATCGCTGTCCTTTGCCTCGAATCGATGATTTGTTTGATCAGTTACAAGGTGCTACGTTTTTTTCCAAGATCGATCTACACTCAGGCTATCATCAGCTACGAATCCAGGAGGAAGATATACCTAAAACCACTTTTTGAACCCGATACGGTTATTATGAATTCGTCGTTATGCCCTTTGGTTTAACCAACGCACCCGCGGTTTTCATAGATTTGATGAATCGCGTGTGTAAACCCTATCTCGACCACTTCGTCATTGTGTTAATCGACGATATGCTTATCTATTCGAAATCGAAAGCCGAACACGCGCAACATCTACGTTTGGTTCTCGAATTGCTCCAAGGGAATCAACTCTATGTCAAGTTCTCCAAGTGCGAATTTTGGCTGGAGGAGGTTCAATTCCTCGGGCACATTGTCAATAGTCAAGGTATCCATGTCGACCCCATAAAGATTGAAGCTTGTTAAGAGCTGGATTACACCAAAGAATTCTTCCGAAGTTCGTTCTTTCCTCGGATTGGCGGGTTATTATCGCCGATTCATCGCTGATTTCTCGAAGATCGCTGTTCCTCTCACCTCTCTTACATACAAGGACAAACCTTTTGTTTGGGGAACCAAACAAGAGGAAGCCTTTCAAACTCTCAATCTTATGCTTTGCAACGCTCCTGTGCTCGCCTTACCCAACGGAATCGATGATTTCGTGGTCTATTGCGATGCCTCCAACCTTGGTCTGGGTTGTGTACTTATGCAACAAGTCAAGGTTATCGCGTACGCCTCTCGTCAGCTCAAGATCCACGAGAAGAACTATACAACCCACGATCTCGAGCTTGGTGCAGTTGTTTTTGCGTTAAAGATTTGGCGACACTACCTATACGGTACCAAGTGTACGGTCTTCACAGACCATAAGAGCCTCCAACACATCTTGAGCCAGAAAGAACTGAATATGCGCCAACACCGATGGGTTAAACTTCTCAACGATTACGGCTATGAGATTTGTTACCACCTTGGAAAGGGAAATGTCGTTGCCGACGCTCTCAGCAGACGTAGCTATTTGCATAGCGTTCGTAATACTCAAGCCCAGCACAATCTCGAAGCTTTGATCCGTGACGCTCAGCACACCTGCTTTATTGAGAACACCTTGCGAGAGGAAATGAAGAAGTGCGATGCTGAAAATAAATTTGTCACCAATTCGAATGGTATCTAGTACTATCTCGATCGCATCTGGATTCCTAGTCGCAATAACCTTCGAGAGATATTGCTGACTGAAGTCCATAAATCTCAATATTCCATTCATCCCGGTGCCTACAAGATGTACCAGGACTTGCGTGCTAGGTATTGGTGGCCTGGAATGAAGAAGGATATCGCTATCTATGTTTCGAAATGCATTACTTGTTCAAAGGTCAAGGCTGAACAACAACGCCCCTCTGGCCTACTCGTACAACCCGAGATCCCTATGTGGAAATGGGAGAGTATAGCTATGGACTTCATAACGAAACTCCCGTGTACGCCATCAGGTCACGATAGCATTTGGGTTATCGTTGATCGTCTTACTAAATCTGCTCATTTTCTGCCGATACGAGAGGACTTCAAGGTAGAACGATTATCCCGGATCTACACCGACGAGATCATCTGTCGACACGGGACGCCTCGTGATATCATCTCTGACCGCGATGGTCGGTTTACCTCGCGCCTTTGGGAAATGTTTCAATCTGCTCTCGGTACTACTCTTAATCTAAGTACCGCTTTCCACCCCCAAACCGACGGTCAGACTGAACGCACGATTCGCACCCTTGAAGACATGCTTCGCTCATGTGTCATAGATTTCGGTGGTAATTAGGACGCGCACTTACCTTTGGTCAAATTATCGTATAATAACAGTTATCACTCTAGCATTCAAATAACACCATTTGAGGCATTGTATGGGAGAAAATGTTGATCGCCTATTGTATGGCACAAAATCGGAGATGCGCAAATTACAGGTCCTGAGTTATTGCAAGAAATGACTGACAAGATCCTCCAGATCCGAGACAATCTCTTGAAAGCTCGGAGTCATCAAAAGAGTTACGCCGATAGACGCCGCAAGCCCCTTGAATTTGATGTTGGCGATCACGTACTCCTAAAGGTTTCACCTTGGAAGGGGATGATCAGATTCGGCAAGAAAGGAAAGCTCGCACCTCGATATGTTGGACCCTTTAAAATTCTAGAAAGAATTGGCAAGGTGGCCTACAGACTCGAACTACCGGAGGAACTTAGCAACGTCCATCCGACTTTCCATGTTTCGAACCTCAAGAAGTGTCTAGCCGAGCAAAATTTACATGTACCACTTGAGGATCTACAAGTGGACGAAACATTACACTTCGTGGAAAAACCAGTCGAAATCATGGATCGAGAGACCAAGAAACTCCGACGCTCACGCATTCCTATTGTGAAGGTTCGTTGAGAAGGCAAACGCGGCGCCGAGTTCACCTGGGAACTCGAAAGTGATATGAAGGCTAAGTATCCACAGTTATTCGATACGCCTGCGCCTTAATTTCAGGATGAAATTCCCTAAAGTAGGGGAGGCTGTAACAAGCCGACTTTTTGAAGTCAAAGTACAAGTCAAAGTCAAAGTCAAAGGAAGAAAATATTGCTAATCAGATCTATCATTCCTTGCTAAATTATTGATTGTACTCTCAAACCTCATTAATCGATACTATAGTTTACACTTTTTAGTTGTATTATGTGAAGTAACAATGCGAATCTACTTAACGTTATCACATCGCTATCGCATCGCAATTCGAATTACAGGTTATAGGTATTGCTTTACGTGTGTGTGCTATTACGTGTTACTTGTGCATGTTTAATTATGTTGAAAGTGTCAATCGCAAACGCAATCGCAACTCTATCACAACACAATCTCATCGCGAACTCGAACTTTAAGGTTTACTTTTGTGTTAGTTAGGAATTATGTTATTGTGTAACTAATGGGTAATACTATCGCATCGCTTACTCGCAAACACAATTTCCAACCATGAAATCCACCTGATGTGGGCTGTTATCGAGTGACGTCATCACAGGTTCATATGAACACCAAAGTGTGATCTCATTCCACCAAAGAGACAACCGATTCATGGGTTAAACATGAAACTCTGCCAAGAACAGTTAAGTCTGGACGAACGGGGTGATTCCCGTCCGACCGGAAAAATAGGACTTGGTGTGGGTTCCGTTGTTTGGCACGTTGTCATAACGTCTTGATAAATCTTTTAACTTAGCTGATTATACAAACTTTTCAACTCGAACAGTCGCCCGGACGAACCGCCATCCGATTGGATAGCCATCCGATCGAACCGCTATCCGACCAGGTGACTTGTAGTTCAAACACTTAAACAATTTTCACAAAACTTCGAGGAATATCAGTTTCAAACGGAAGGCCATCCGACCGAATGGTCATCCGTCCGGATGACCATCTTAGCGGATGACCTGATATGTAGAAACAACTCTCATTTTACAAAATGCTACAACAAAAACTTCAAAGTTCCATCATACATAAACACATCCATCCCAAACGGATAACCCTCCGACCGAATGGTCATCCGTCCGGACGGTCATCTGACCGGATCACTATTCGTCACTTGAACGCTCTGACGCACCGTTTTACGCACCGTTCAACGCTTACACTATCGTTCTCTGATCAGGCTAACTCTCAAGCGCTCCCTTCAATCCAAGGAAGTGTTTATTTACTAAACACGCTCTGTGAGATTATTCGATCCCTTTTTACTTTAAGCACTTTTGGGTGTTACATACGTTACTTATATCAAACCACAACGATCACACAACGCAACCACCTTTTTATACGCTAACCGCTCTCGCATGTTATACGTGTTATTCAATGAATGCTTGTATGTTATGTTTACACAGTGATTGTTGCCTGAGACCTTAGCAACAATAGTACTATAGTTTGGACTCAGCACCTGTCGTGGACAGGGGTTGTTAAGGGCTTTTCTTCACGTGTCACAGTGGTGATATGTGTTGCGCATTCTACAACTCGCAATCACATCTGTGTATATTTCATTGTCGATAACTTACTTGCTTCACATTTCTACGTGTTACATGCTGGTTATGCGTAAATCGCTTTCGCTACTATTATAATATTAAACTTGTATGCTCACCTTTACACTATGTGTATTGACTTTTATTTTAACGTATGTGACAGGTGTTTAGTATGCTTACTATGTTGCTGATCTCTATGGAATCAAGCTAGGGGGGTCTAGAAATAAACTAAATAAAATCTGAGTTGTCGGAACAATTTATTTGTCTTTGAGATACTATGTCTGTAATAACTATTTTATTTGATATGTTATGGTATGGGACGTAACGTTAAATATCTGGTAATTTTAGTTGTTATGGATTTCTCCTGGACAATCTGTTTCGCTCAGTGCCGCACCCCGATGTTTTCGCCATCGGTTGGGGTGTGACAAACCACCTATTTTTTATCAACAATAATAAAATAGGCTGCCCAACCCGTTTTCAAAGCTCTAATTGTAGGTGAGTGGTCTTCAATAAATACTTTAAATGCAAAATATTAAACCGACAGTATGAGCAGAATTACATAGACATAACCAATAGTAACAGATTCAATTCAAGAAAAAAATGTTGATACCTCTAATGTAATCATTCTGCATAGCAGCAGCCAGAAGCCATGATTCGACCTGTTTTCTTCCGTCTTACCAGCTGTGTATGAGTCTAACCCTAATAACTCAACTAGTGCCCTAGTACAATACCCAAATGTGTTTGGTGTTTGATTTGTTTTCTTGTTGTGTTTAAGTATTTCCAATTGTTTTATAGTTATCGTTTTCTAGGGTGTTTAGTGGGAGTGATAGAGGTGCCACTTCAGAGGGCTCACGACAGGGTACCACCCGTGGCATGTGGCACAGGTGTTGTTGGGCCACACATGTGGGCCTTGTTGAAGATGATCATCTAGGTCCCATTCGTCATCGAACCGCCAACTCCGTTCATTACCTTCTCTCCTGAACTCTAGTTTGGCTTGATTACTGGAACTCAAAAGCCCTAGCTGAAGTTTTCGAAGAACATGTTTCGAATATGAGATTTATTAAAGACCTTATTTAATAGCATATTGTACTAGCGTATGTTTTAATTAATGAAATTTTCTCAGTTTGATTTTGTATGTCTCTAACATATGTTCTGTCGGTATAATGACATATAGAAAAAATAAATACAAATAAAAAACTAAAGGGCTTATGCGTATTTTGATCATAATTGTTAGATTTTAAATTGAGGTTGTAGTATGACTAATGGGGGTCCTGAGTCGAATGATGATTCAACGACTGCATTTCTCTGCTACGGTTCTTAGTTTAAAGCTAAAATGAGTGTTAACTCCTGATCAGGCTTATCTAATACTCATGATAAATGATTAATCGGCTAAGTGGGAGAATATGAGATTAAATATATTAGTGTTTTAATATTTAATCTTGTAGACATATAATCATTTATATTATATAGATCAAAATATATTAAAACCTATTATATAATTAGTTGGTAATTGTTGATGGACCATATTACCCTTATTAACTAATAATAATTAGGTTTCCTCTTGGGTGTACATATAAGGAGATAACTAGAGAGCTAAAATGTTACACAATTAATCATCAAATTGCCCCATCTCTCTCTCTCTCTCTCTCTCTCTCTCTCTCTCTCTCTCTCCATATTCAAGCTCAAACCCTAGAGTTTGATCATCACCATCATAATTATACACCCTAAGGAGGAACCAGATCATCCTGACAAAGTATGCCAAACTCAATGGTTGTTTCTCTGACTGGATTCCCTGCTGGTCTGTCTGCTGTAACATGTATTTCATATTTATGTTTTCCATCATGTTAAACAAAACTGATCAATAAGGTGGCCATCCATCATGGACGCCCTTGTTGGGCAGAACCTTCATGACCATTTGTGGAGGACGTCTGAGGGTTGTGCACAGTTCGGTTCGGTTATTAGCATTTAGGGGCGGATCCAATCCACATTTGTGGGTTCCCAGGAATCCAGTGTGTTTGGAAAAAAATTAGTGAGAACCTTATAGAATTTAGGAAAAATTAATGAGAATTAAAAATAATTTACCAAAAGGAACCCATTAGAATAAAATCCTAAATCCGCCATCTGAAACCGTAACTAAGGTCACTAGTTAATTGGTTCGGTTTATTCGGTTAGTTGGTCGGTTTTCGGTTTGGTTAGTAACTAAATCAAACAAGGGTTAAAAATTTTGTTTAAAAGTACATGTAATTGAGGTATAAATACATGAAATAGATCTATAAATACATGAAATGAAGGTATAAATACATAAAATGAAAGTATAAATAAATAAAATGGAGGTATAAATACATGAAATAAAAGTATAAAATTAGAAATATATGAAAATATAAATGGTCCGGTCCAGCTTGGTTAATTTCGGTTAACCGGTGGTACAAAAAATAACCGATAACCGATTTTTGATTAATTTGGTTTCATTTAATTTGGTTCGGTTTCAATTATTGCTCACCCCTAAATGCCTCTATGGTGAAGGACATGGAACATGTTTAGGAGTGCAACATAGTTGTTAATAGCGGCTATAGCAACCGCTATAGCGCGCTATGTAGCCATGCGACCAAGTGTCGCTATATGGGTCTTAGCGATCAATTGGGAACTTAGCGACAGTTAGGGTTTTTTTTTTTATGTTAATATCAATTAGATATAGTTATAAAATAGTTGGATTTATAGGTTTTTGTTAAATATACATATAAAAATTTTCAAATTTTTTTTCTAGTATAATCGCTATTTATAAAATAGCCGTCGCTATTTGTCGCTATTCGCTACGTAGTCTATAGGTGCCTTGTCGCTATTCGCTATCAACAACTATGAGTGCAACAAGCCAGGACCGGGCCAAACTGAACCTGACCCAACCCCAACCCAAACTGAAACTAAAATACACAAAATTCTAATACCGAATTCGGTTCTTCACGGTTCTATTGGGCTGGTTGGATCTCAAGTTGGGCCAGGCCAAGAAATGTTGGACCAGTCTTTCTTTAACCCAATTTATTTCCTGTTTGGGCTTGTTCACCACGTTAAAATCAAGTTTAAAAGATGCCACTTAATTGATGATTGGGTTAAATGCTAGGCCAGCCTTAAGATATAAGCATCATTCATAACCAAATCATAAAAGTGCAATAAGCATTAAACTGTCAAACCGATAAACCTAAACCATTGAACTGTCAAACCCATAAAACCATAAGTAGCAAGTGTCTCGACAGAACCAATCAATCCAACCCTTAAACATCCCCAAATTCTATACATCATTCTTTTAATAAAACTTGTCAATCACCCAGGACTTGAATCAAGAATCAACATGTTAGCCTCTATACAACCTCCATATTAGGGATGGATTAGACCTGGCAAATTGAACCCGAGCTCCCCTTTTTGGGTCTGTATGGGTACTTTTTATTTTACCGGTGGGCTCATTTGGGTCATAAAAAAGAGCTTAGCGGGTCTATTTAGGTTAAATTAAGAGGTCTAAAAAAATCAACGGGTCAAAGCGGGTTGGCTTGGGAAAATCACACCGGTTATGATGGGCGGATGAGAAAGAAACTAGGGTTTCAACGGGTTGCTGAAACAGAGCGATTCTTTTGAGATTCAAAGCTTATTTCATTCTACAATCGATCACGGGCGATCGTCTTCCAGCTGGTTTGTCACCCCCTTCGAAACATTGCAGTCGAGATGAAGGCTTAGAAAAATCACCGGCTTTTGCTTTCTACCGATTCTCTCAGATCCGCAAAACTCGACCTTAACAACGACGACGTTGCAGGTAGCTACCGGAGGAGCTTAAATTGCTTACTTATATGGCGCCATGTCACATTAAATCGAACAGGTTTTGCGGAACAATCCCTAAAAACTCTGAATTAAAGAATCTTTTCAAGCTTGATATTGGCAACAACAGGTTCGCCGGGAAAATGCCGGAACAAGTTCGCCGGAATATCAATTCTATGTTTGTCTTCCTGCAAGCTCTACATCATGTGTGATTCTTTGAACATAGTTTTTATACATATCACTTTTGGATCAAAGTGATATGTTTCTTTTCATAGAAAAAGGCACTATTTTAAACTGACCCAACCCGTCTCGACCCGAAACCCGTTCTGACCCGGACCCGTTTCAACCCAAAACCCGTTCTGACCCGGACTCGTTTCAACCCGAACCCGTTCCGACCCGAACCAAAACAACCCTTTCTTTAATTGACCCGTTTTGACCCGGACCCGTTCCGACCCAAACCCGTTTTGACCCGCCACCCAACCCGACCCGACCCGACCCGACCCACCCATTTTGCCAGGCGTAGAATGGATGAGCTCAGTACAGTACCAACAGGTACCGGTACCGAAAATCCCAAAAAATGAGTACTGGTACCGAAAATCCCAAAAAATGAGTACCGGTACCGAAAATACCCGGTACAGTTCGATATCTATACAGACCGGTAATTGAAGATAAAAACAAGTACCGAAAATGCTAAATATCGGTACCGAAAATATTTCAGTTTAAGAAATTCGGTATCAGTCCAAACCAGTACTTCACAAAAAAGTCAACTTAATTTCACAGGTGGCTTGGCTTGAAATTGTCAGTGACACACACAGCAAATCCAAACGTAGAACAGATCACTCATAGCAAAAAAGAAGAACATTAATGAATTTCAACCAAATTTGCAAAAAACCAACATTCAATTAAACCAAATAGACATATTAAACACCTAATCCTAAACAGGTTCATTTAGTAAATCATCATCCAAATCCTAATCCTAAACAGGATCATTTAGTAAATCATCATCCAGCAACAACACACATAAAACACAAAATCAAACATAAATCCCAAATCATATACACAACAATCAATTCTGACTCCCAGAGATCAAAACCCTACCAATCTCAAAACTCAAAAACGCATCAACACAAGCATACTGCACCTGAGCCGGAGTCAACCACTGATTATCCCACCGGCTCATCGTAACCCCTTTCGGCTTACTAACCACTTTCCCAAGCACCCGTTCCGTCAAACTCTTAATCCCAGCATTCTTCAACTCCCTCACTCCGTACGCCTCCGCCGCTAACGTACGCACATCCACCATCTTCTCAACCCCAAGGTTATAATCCTCAACCAGCTTCTCAACATCGCTCTCAATCCCAACCCCTGTAAACGTATAGTTAGGGTTTCGTAAAAAGTTTTTCAGCGATTGGGGCACGCTCGGCGCGTGGAGGATCTGGAAGATGAGGCAACGGTGGCCGTTGCAGAGTTGGAGGGTGGCTACTGGGTTTTCGATGTTGCGGGATTGGTTGGGTCTCCACTCGACGTCCAGGCCGACGATGGGAGAGTGGTTTAGACGGTGGGTGTCGGAGATCCATGTGTCGACGAATGAGGGGGTGTCGGTGACGATGGTGGAGATGGTGTGGTGGAAGAATGTGACGTCGTAGAGGTTGTGGGTGTAGTCTGGGAGTTCGTGGTCGAAGATGGTTATTGTTGCCATTGTTTGGGGGTTGTTTGTGCGGCGGCGCGTGAGTGTGGGTGGAAGTGAGGAAAGGGGTTTTGAAGATAGTGAATTATTGTGGAAATTATGGCTTTTTTATCTTTTTTTTTAAAGCATAATTCCTTCCAATATTTTTTTTTTTGATCAAATATATTTCATTCCAATAATTTGGGCAAATTACATAAGAATAACAGGTAGACGAGCAAAAACTGCGCCGTCATCCCTTTCTGAACAGAAAAACTTAATCTACTAAGAACAAAGCATCGCCCCTGAGGGGTCGAAAAGTTGCTATGGACCACACGCTGAACTCTAGACAAGAACCGAACTGCCTCCGGCGCCAAGGAGCCGACCGTGTCAAACGCCAGGAGGACAAAGACATACTGATTATCCTCACAAGCTTTCGCGTGCTTTTCCATCTTCTAATAATTGAACCTTTATTTTACACAAGAGATAATTTCTTTTGACCACTATCTACTCGTATTCGAAGCACGCTTTTCACAATTTTTGTTTTTCAGGACTTTTTCACTTTACATATCAGCAGATTCGTCTCTTATTCAAATTCTCATATTTTTATCGAATCAAAACGAAGGAACGTGGTAACCGGGTGGAAAGGAATGGTTTTTTTTTAATCACCAAAATAAAATTTAGGATGTGGCTAAGGCTAATGCACACACGAAAACCAATTGAAATTAGAAGTTAACACATATACGAAGAGTCTAATTTTAGAGGCCTCACCCTGATATTTTATAGGAATTAGCAAAATGTTTAAAAAGTTTTATATTTGTAAATTTGGCTTGAAACCATATAGTACCCACCTTGATTAGACTATGGGGTATGGGGCTTGGGTTGGGGGAAAACGCCCAAGCCACCACCCCGGGTGGGCTTGGGTTGGGACGTGGCCCTTGGGGCTTGAGTTTGAAGCCGGGCGTGGGGCGGGCTAGCGGTCCGATGTGGCGGCCTTCTATTGGCTTTGTTGGCCATGTCATAGCGGGTGCGGGTGTTTGAATTTTAAATTCTAACCGTTTGGCCAAGCCAAGCGGTCACCCCAACCCCCAACAGTCGACATCCCCTATAAATGTAACCCCAACCCCACAGGCTACCCCATCCCAAACCATCGCTGTCCACCGCTACCCCAACCATAACCCACTTGATCCCACGAACCCGCTACCCCAACTCCCCAACTCGAAGAAGATGGCCTCTTGGACCCACGAAGAAGAGTTAGCTCTCGTCACAAGCGTCGTTGACGCAATGAAGGGTCGACAACCCGGCCAAACACGCTATTGGCCGGAAGCCTTTGCAAGCTACCGACATAACGTCGGACATGACCGGCACAACTTAAACGTGTGCCAACATAAATGGCGCGAGCTACGGCCGAAGCTTGATCTTTTCAAGGCCTACTACGAAGCCGTTCCGAGCGGTGAGTTAAGCCACGAGGACCGGGTGGCGGTGGCGAACATTGAGTTTCGAGGCAAGGAGCGAAAGACGTTAGACAAGCTCGCGCTTTTTGAAATTTACCTAACGCTCTAGGTTTTTTTTTATTTTGTAATTTTTAGGAATTATGTAATTTTTAAGAATTTAATAAAATTTTAGGCTTTTTTTTTAAATGTTGTGTGAATTTTTTAAATTTTTTGTATTTTTTTTAAATAACCTGCCAACCCAAGCGGTGCACCCACGCCCCGCCATACCCCACAGACACGTCATTCGACAGTGGAGGGACTCGAACTCCACGTGTCAACTCATGCCCCCAACCAAAGCCCCACCATACCCACGGTCTTGGTGTGTATACTTGGGGAGTAATTCTGGTTCTTACTACATTTTCGTTCATGTTACCAATGTCCACATCACATTTACACATTTTTCATATATTATGGCTCTTTTTTGGCGGCACTCTTTGACAAGCCGCAATAGGGTGACAACTGTTCTTGCTTGCACCATCATTCCCTCACACGATTTATTTTGAGGAAAACCAATACTCTAAGTTTGGGAGGTAGTTCGGGCTTTACAAAGCGAATGCAAGAAAGCAAGTGGAGATCGAATGGATGCATTGTGAGCTAAGGAGGGAAAGACAGAGAAGAGAGTGACGTATGACAAAAATCCATTTCATTTAAGGTCTCGTTATGTCATTAAAAAATAACATTAAACAATTGAATTGCACATGCTGGCCGGCCCTGAGGGTGGGCAGGGAGGACCACCGCAGGGGCGGATCTACCATAGAGGTAGGGGGAACCCGGGTTACCCCTTGGTCGGAAAAAATTTGGAAAAATTAGTGTAAATTTTGGAAAAATTTGACCTTTTTTCGATTTCGTTATGGCTTATTTGTATAAGGTTACCCCTTCGTCGGAATCCTAGATCCGAAGGTTACCCCTTGGTCGGAATCCTAGATCCGCCACTGGACCACCGGCCAGGGCCCGATGTTTTGAAGGTCACATTATTTAAAAAAATTGATATGTATATCAGTATGTAAAAAAATAAATTAATAGGGTATACGTATACCATATAAACACCAACATAGGCCCACTTAAAAACTATTTTTAAGGTTTAGATTAGTTATTAGCCCATTGTCAATAAGTTTAGACCTCCCAATACCCAATTTCGTTAAGGCCTAAGGGCACGTTTTTTCGAGCTCAAACAGGGTACACGAATTCTCAGGGCCGGCCTGCACACTTACTACCAATATGATACTCATAAGAGAAAAAAAAAAGGAGTTGCACTTGCACCTCTGATTTCAAAACTTATGAACATTGTTAGTAGAACAAGTCAATAAGAATATGCGCTAGTGAATTATGACATGTACATTCTAATTTCTAATCTTTTATAATATAATTAAATATATTTGTGAAAATTCAATTATACCCACAACTTTTTAAAAAGTTAAAATAGTTTGTTTGATATATTAGAGTCAAAATATGACAACCTATGTATGGAGTAAAAACTTATGAAGTCAATGTAAGACAACTATAAATACACATAGCTTATACTCATTTTGGATTGAATGTAGGAAGCATTTGACCACTAAGGTCACTTTGTATATCTAATTGTAGAACAAACTGAGTTGATAAAAGATCAATCCTAAATCAAAGTTTAAGTTGCAGCCATAAGAACTAACTGCCTATCAAAGAGCACACTCTGGCGTGTTTGGATTTCTGTTAAGAAAGAAGCACTTGTGAATCTTGACCGGTTTATTGGAAGGAAGGTCAATACACAGACCATCAACTGACATTTGGTCTTTGGATGGTTGGTAGGGAAACACGCGTGTGTGAATCTAACAGGCGTCTCCCCTCTTATGGGTTTGGGGACAAATGTTTTAAAGCTGGGCCAGACTACTTTAAAAGATGCTTTATACAATGTGACCAAACACGAGAAAACGTACATTGACAACCAATACGTGTTTGTACTATTTGCATTTGATAATTTTGGTTTCTTTGCGCCGGAGATTGTGGAGCTACTTAGTTGAGTTCAGCGGGTCATGCATGGTAATGTTATGACTCCAAGGTCTATAAATGTAGTTTTTAAAAGAATTATTATTTTTTTCTATTAAGAAAGGAGCTAGCGGCATAACTTGTTACCCATTTACCTTCTGTTTTGTTGTGTTAGTTTGATATTGGGAAATTAATATAAGCTGAATTCTCATATCATTTACATGTTTGTTTTAAAATAATCAAGTTCTTTGACACATGTAATATTTTAACCAAAAGAAATCTACACATGACCAATGCATGTATATATATATATATCTATTATATATACACATGCGATTATGATCATCTTAGCACAGACAACTACACAGAAAATATTACCAAAAGAAAGCTCTTTCATTTTGTTGTGATTAAATATGATAATGATAAGTAGTCTATTAAGATTGGGTAGAAGACAACTTCACACAATTGTCTCAACAGAATTCATCAAACCATCTTTTCCTACCCCTTCTCACCTCAAAACTTACAATCTTTCGGTTTATGATCAATACATTCCAAGCTCATTTGCGCCGCTGATTACATTCTACCCAAACAACACACGCATTTATCAAAATTCACATGATCAAATGCATGACCTCAAGACTTCATTATCCCATACATTAACAAAATATTACCCTTTTGCTGGTAGACATGCGAAAACTGCACCAACCTATGTAGATTGCAACGATCATGGAGCCGAGTTCATTGAAGCATCCATTGATAGTACCCTCTCAGACTTCCTCCAAACCTCACAGCTTGAAAATTTTGACCGGTTATTTCCATATGAAAGAACTTGGCACCACTCAGACCGTGGTGATCAAAGCGATGACACTGTGATCCCACTTGCAATTAAGGTCAACCATTTTGGATGTGGGGGAGTAGCAATGGCAGTGTCGTTTTCCCACAAGATAGTGGATGCGTATAGTTTGATCCAATTTTTAAGCCATTGGGCGCGAGTTTGCTCCAAAAAGGAGACAGAGCCGTTCCTACGTTTTCGGAGGCCCTAATCGAACTACGAAGTGGTGGCCCTTTTGCAAATTTACCATTTCCAACATATTTAGTAAGAAAATCAGATATCTAACCTGTGCCACTGACTTCCGAGTTCCAAGAATCTGAGTGTCTGAGACTCTATGCCACTGAGTTCCAAGAACTGATAATCCACGTCTGCCACAAATCAAGATTCCGAGAACAGATATCAATCGAGAACTGAGCACTGAGGGTTTGTAAGTTTGTTAATTTGTTTGATGACTGACAAAACAGAATGGAGAAGAATATATAGACGTTAATACCTGTAACCAATCGACGATTCAGGCGACGTTTCAGGCGACGATTCAGGCGATGACAGCGTGATTTCCATTTTCCAACCTGCAAAGTCGGCGGTGTTTCTTTGGTAATGATCACATAATCCTCGAGTTTAAATAACTTACTGAAACTAAATTAGGAATTTAGGATCTGAAATCAAAAGAGATTTCTACGAATTTGTTGATTTTCAATGATGATGATAATCGTCTTCCTCATTCAAGGTGACATGAGCTGTCGATTTGATGATGATAATCGTCTTCCTCATTAAGTCGCCACCGTTCATTATGCCCTTCCCCTGTGCGACGATTCGTGAATGTTGTGGGAGACCGAGACAGCAGCGAGTTTCTATGTTTCTGACTTTCAGGCATCAGATTTGGGCCTTTTATTTTTCTCATTTGGGCCTTTTAAATTTGGTGACGATTAAACCATTTGGGCCTATTATCTATCTATTATACTAAAGCAAAATAATGTTGACCATTTGACCATGTGATTGGCATATGTGATTAGGCAGATAATTGTAATTTGGGCGCCAATGACCTATTATCTCAATTCTCCTTCAACTTCATTTGGGAAAACCGCTCATTTGTTCTTCATATAGAAACCCCAATCAATTATGTCAATTAGTTCAAAATCTTCTACAATACGTTTCCCTTATTATCGCTTATAAACCCTGGATGAAGGAATATAAGCCAGTTCTTCGAGGATTCCTGATTCAGTCCAATGGAATGATGGATTTTGACAAACACATATTGTTTGATACATCGTCTTTTCGATTTCAAAGTTCTTCGAGGATTCCTGATTCAGTCCAATGGAATGATGCGATGTGATTTGAGTTAAAACTTTTGAGAATTCGTGTCTGGAGTAAATTCGTTGATTTTCAAAGGTATATGCTTCATCTGTATATCATACATTTTGAATGTTAACAACTTTATTTTTATTTTACTAAAAATTTCGGTTTTGGTTCGGTTGGGTTTAAAATTGCTGCCTAGAACCCTAATTTGGTTATGTGTATAAATTTGCAGGATTCATGGGAGCAATGATTTCTCTCTGGTTCTCTCTCTAAACGTCTCTTGCTGCTGGATCCCTTATTATGTTGATTTCTTGGGCTACAAAAGTTGCTGAAGCACCTAATACTGATATAGAGTTCTGGAAATCTTTGTTCCCTGTAAGTAAAGTTAGGGTTTAGTTTTGTTATATATATGTTTTTAATATGGGGTTTGTGAAATTTTGTGTTTTTATACATGGGTTTTGTTTAAGGAATTATATCCAATTTTGGGTTTGTAAAATATTGTGTTTTATACATGGGTTTTGTATAAAGATTGATGTTCAATATGGGTTTTGTGAAATTTTGTGTTTTTATACATGGGTTTTGTTTAAAGATTGATTTTAAAATTTTGTATTTTTATACATGAGTTTTGTTTAAAGATTTATGTCCAATATTGGTTTTATTTAAAGATTGATATCTTATCTGGGTTTTAAGTAATTCTGGGTGTGTTTCTGAATCTTGAATTTTGATGTGTTTAGGTTGCATTGGCTCATAAAATTGGTCATGTAGCAGCAACTGTGAGTACGTCAAAGCTTGCTGTTTCTTTCACACACATAATCAAAAGTGGTGAGCCTGCTTTCAGTGTTCTGGTTTCAAGGTTCATTTTGGGCGATTCGATGTACACTAGACTATGGTGATTCAATTCGATTACAAACCCTAATTCAAAGATTTCCTTTTATTCAATATTTGATTTCTGTTTTTATTAGTTTTCTTATTTCAAATCTATATAATATGGTTATGTATTTTATTCTATTAGTGTTCATCGAGATTATGCTATAGAAGTTGATAGCTGACTTGGAGCTTTTGATTACATACTTGAGAATGATATCATTCCTCTAATGCGGCGTTATCGTTTTATAAGGTTCAATTTTACTCGCTTTTTAATCCGTGAATGTTTAGTTATTTACACAAGTTTTTGATGTACTGTTTAGGATTTACGGTTTATACGTTAAGATGTATTTATATTTTAAAGTTTTGTGTGTACATGTCATGTCAATGAATCAATAAATCAGCTCGCATATATTCTTTTTGTCATCCAGGTTTATATATTTTTAATTTCTTCTGAGTGCTTACGAGTGAACAGGTTTTGTTCTAGCTTCGTATTTAATTATATGTATGGTGGTTCTTCATTTGTTGTACAGGTATGTATATAAGGAAAGATTTCAAAAGCTTCCGTCAGGACAAGTTTAAGTGTTGGTCGGTCATCAGCCATCTAGAGGCCAAAATCCATGGAACTTTGGTGAACGTTTCCAAGATAAAGACTTCCCAAGTCTCTCTGGTGCCAGGATTGTAAGCATTGCTACACATCCTAATGCAATAAAGGTATCTCAACCCACTTCACCTCCTTCTTATCTTTTATGTTTTTCTTTTTGAAAAAAAATAATTTAGTTGCAACATTAATGACTGTGATCTCATTGTACTCCAGCATGGATATGGTTCAGCAGCCATAGAGTTGCTTGCAAGGTAAAACTCTTTTGAAATGATATTTTATTCTGACTTTAATCTTACAGGTCTGAATCTAGAGCTAAAAATTGCCACTTTTAAAATCCTTAATTGTAATTTGATGACTTATTTTTAAGTAACATAGGTGCACTTAAAAGTTTTATTTAGAGTGTAAAATTTGTTATCGAGAACATCGTAAAAACACAAGATGGAGTCAAACTTATGAATTATGTGGAATCCTTTGTTTAGGGCTAGCTTCCAATCTCAACCCAAGAACAAAGCTACATTCGCCTTTAACTTATCATGTTGAATTATGTTAAATTATGCATTTTGACAAACTGAGTTATCATAGTAATCTATTATTTAAATGGATATTGACCCAACCCTTATCATTCAAATGGATATATTATGCATATTTGGACTTCAACACTTACTCCGGCGTTCGAACTCCTAAAATAATTATGTAGCTTATGCTATGTCGTTCTTCAGGTTTGTTTCCATACTTTTTTCTTGTGATTCTCGATTTTTGTTGTTTATTTTGGCTTACATTTACCCTTTCTAAGACTGTATTCGAACGTTGTATTGGCCGGTACTTTGGTTTGGTTGCCTTTGTATCACCAGATTTTTGTAACAAAACACCGCTTAGGAAGCGGAATTCAAAATATATATTTAGTCATATACCAACATTTTGTTGTTCATTATGATTATCATAAATTTTGTACCATCTATGTTTATATGGTTATTTTGGTTTTATACATTTGAAATTGAGTATATAATTGATGATCAGCAGGTTGGACTAAATTTGTCAACACTAATTTTTTACTACATCGATAGCAATAAAGGCGGTGAGTGACAATGAGTGTTGGCTCGACTCAACACTGGCTTCGAGCTACAGCAGGTGGCACATCTCAAAGAATAAAGGCAGTAATGAGTGTTTGTTTTGTAGTGGAAATAGGGAAGTTGGCGCCCAGAAGACAACTGCATCAGTTGGCGACGACGAGCGATTTAGTGTTCAGCTACGATAATCTGGCAAGAAGGTAAGGTTCGATATCATGTTATGTATTTCCAAATTGCATATTATTGAACAAAATATTTTCCAACTTCTTATCACATTGTAAATTTTTAATCGTTGCCTTATTGTTCAGGTGGTTAATGGCTGGAGACATGAAGAAATTTCAATTTATGGATGGAAAACAAAAACAAGGTGTTTGGAACATTTGATTGAGTGGATGCGAACCAAGTTTTAAAATTTAACATTTAACCATAGTTTAACTACACGTTGGGACATCAGTCAACAAATCCCTGTCAGAGCTTCCTGGGCTCGCATGAGAGAACAATGGAGAGTCTTTTGAATGGTAGTGTTTAAATGTTTTAGTGATGAACAAATTTCAATTTATGGCTGGAAAACAAGAACGTGGTGTGTGGAACATTTGATTGAGTGGATGGAACCAGGTTTTAAATTCCAACATTTAACCATCGTTTAACTACACGTTGCCACATCAGTCAACAAATCCCTATCAGAGCTTCCTGGGCTATCTTTCATCATCTAAGAAGCCTGAGAGAACGATGGAGGTTCTTTTGAATGG
The DNA here is from genome assembly GCA_030545235.1 of Helianthus tuberosus. Classification (NCBI taxonomy): domain Eukaryota; kingdom Viridiplantae; phylum Streptophyta; class Magnoliopsida; order Asterales; family Asteraceae; genus Helianthus; species Helianthus tuberosus. The sequence continues at coordinate 155,711,582 of CM060384.1, forward strand.
TAGTGTTTAAATGTTTTAGTAATTTATGAGTTACATCTTGAATGGTAGTGTTTAAATGTTTACTCTATATAGGAAGCACAAAGGTTTAAATGAAGAGGGTGAAAGTTATTGATCGAATCAACATCATCGTTTCGTAACGCAAAGCAGAGGTTAAAAGTTCAACTACCGGTATGATTTAGGTTTTATTTATGGCTTTTGTTGATTGTTTCACTTTTTTCGAATTAGGGGTATGTTGTTTCTATTCCATGGGGTTTCTTTCATATTTATATAAATCTATGTTGTTAAAGTTGCAAAAACCTCGCCAAGGGCCTGTTTTCAGCATGTAGTTGGGCACTATAATGCTCAAGTAGCTCTAGATCATTTTTTCTTAATCTTTTGTTAGTTAATACAAAGCTGAAAAATGAAAAGTCAATATTTGGTTTCTAACCGACCCAGTCGGTTTGTTGTCCGGTTCTAGATTAGCCCCTGAAAAACAGGTTTTAAAACCGAAATCGAATTTCTTTTAAAAAAATCAGTTCTGTTAATATTAGCGGACGTTCTTGCGGATAAAGAGTTTAAGTTTATGTATCTTCTTTTTTATGTTTTGGTGATTCTTAACGTTTAACGTTTTAAAGTTTTGGTTTAAAAAAAATCTGTTTTTTATATCTTTTTATAACATTTTACTTGGTTTCGACAGCTTTAACTCAGCGAATAACAGCAAGAAAATAGAATGTTTAAAAAACCCCCAAAAACAGCACGTTTTTCGGCAAGTTTAAGCCAAAAACCCGCAGAGTTTTTCAGAACAAAACCCCAAAATAGCATGTTTTTTTAAGCAAAAAAAAACTGAACAAGTGTAGGTTCCTTCAGCACCCTGTTCGGCCAAAAAATGCAGTTTTTCAGCAAAAAAACCCCACAAAACGCGGGTTTTTTTCTCTGAAAACCAAAGAAAAAAACTCAGTTTTTTCAGCGAAAAGGCACCAGCAGCGTCGCTGCAGGGTTTTTCGACGGACGAAAACGCGCCGCTGTAGGTTTTTTGGACTGATTTTTCGACGGACGAAATGCTGTTTTTTTCAGCGATCTGCAGGCTGCAGGTTTTTCCGACGAGCGATGCAGCGCGCATGTTTTTTAGACGAACGAAGCATCGTGCAGATTTTTTCTGCGAATAACCAAAAAAACGCAGGTTTTTTCAGCGAAAAACAAAACAAGCAGCAGCGTCACTGCAGGTTTCTTCGATGAACGTTTTTGACGGACGATGCATCCTGCAGGCTTTTTTCAGCGATCTGCAAGTTTTTTGTCCGGTTTCGGCGAAAAACAACAGCATCACCGCACAGGTTTGCAAAGTTCTGGCCCGTTTTTTGGCCCAGTTTTTGGGATCCGTTAAAAAATACCGGTTCTGAATAACCAGTTTAAAAACCAAACAGATTCTGTTGGGGCCAGTTTGGGATTTAGGTTTCAAAAACCGGTTAGTTACCGTCACCGGTTTTTTATCTTTGTAAAATAACTGGTTCGGTTAAAAACGTACCGGTTTTTCCCGAAAAACTGATTTGTACGCCTCTTTATTCCATTGCGATAACCGATATCTCAAATAACGGTCCTTGACTATTTTACCGCATTAACTACTTAGGTATTATATCCATTCATTAAACATATTATAAGATCTTTTAATATTTAAGTTTTTTAATACATTTTCAGTTTAAACCCGGTGTAACACTTGCGAGGTCGGCTGACCCACAACCCAACCGGTTTTGTTTGTCATAATTTGAAAAGAATCAACCATTGTTATGACCAAATAATTGCGTCTTACTTTTTAGGTGTAGTTGGCGGTCTTTTATTTTTTACAAAATTTGCTTCTACCATCTAAATGTGCCTTACTTCTTTAGTGTAAGTGGATTTATAGAATGTTGGTTGCTGCTATATTTTTTTCAATTTATCCATTCAGGTGTAGGTGGATTTGTAGAATGTTAGTTGCTGCTATCTTTTTTTTTTTTCTATTTATCCATTCAGTATGATACTTAAAAATAAGTATCAAATAAAATTATTTGATGATAAGTCTAGGAATTCATCAACCATGATTATATCTAATTATATATCTAATTCTTTTATAAACTAAATGGTTTAATTTTAAACTTCAAATTAGCACTAAAAGTATATTGTAAAAAGGCATATGGGTTGAGCTTGTGTACAAGCTGATTAAATGGAATTGCTTCAAGATCTTTTTCATTATTTGAAATTTGAGAGGCTAACCATTTGCTTTTTGTGCAAAGAACATGAAGGATGGCAAAGAACCACTACAACTCTTGAATTGGAATGGTGCTTTGGTTGAATGTTAAAAGGTTGCATACTCGCATTAAACTTCATAGTCTAAAAAGATGGTCTTCTCTTACTTCTCCACCGGTGGAGTCCCACCATTCACATTCAACCCGAGAAACATAGGTAACAGCTCAACAAACTAAAATAAAACATGTACTTAACTCTCTCTATATATCTTGATGTGGTTTTAGGATATTACCGTTACATATGTGCAATTGACATCGATATTTAGGGTTTGTTTGATTTGAATTTGTTGATTTCAGCATATATAATGCGTGTTTCGGGCTATCATACATTCAGAAGGTCAAAAGTTTTTTCAGGTGTATGCATATGATAACTAAGGTATAGTAAGCGTCATTTACATCTTATCTATTTAATCGTTGATAAAGAAAAAAAAAAGTTACTTACAATAATCAGTGGTAAAAGATGTTTTTGTTTATTAATTATCTGCTCTTTAAATCTAATTTGGGAGACTTTTACTCCCATCTCACTAGATGTGTGTCTCTTCTTTCCACCCGAATGGTATTTTTGTCTTTTTATTTTATTTTGATAATTCGAAATGACATAAACCTTATTCATTAGATATATGTCTCTTGATGCTAATGAGTTCGACAACAATGGAACATCCCTATTTGTTGTTTAATATAAGCTAACGGAAAACCTTTTGGAAAATCCATAATCCATACAATTTTGAAAGAAAATAAAGATATCCCTATTCACGCAAATGCATATCTTAACTGATTGCTTTTCCGCTAAATTGCAGTACATAGCAGCTGATCCAAATAGTAGAGGTAATTAATCCCCTTTAGGCAAATCCATATAATCTAATGTGCTTATTCAGGTTATTTATAGTCATATCTGGCACGCTTTTATCTGTAAATAATTTAAAGTTTACGCAAAATAGTGGTCCACTTGGTCCGAACTAACCCGACCTGTTTAGCCCATACCAAAATAATTTGAAGGCCACCGACCTATGTAAGGGTTAATGCTTGGTTAACATGTCATTGGTGTACCGGTTGTACGTTGCTTTATCAAGACTAAAACTAGAGATTGAGTCGAATTACTAATATTAACAAAGACAACACTTACAAATAAAACAACAAATGTGGTATGTATTCAAAGTTTGCTATATCTTCACCTGTTTCTCTGGTATGTATTCCTCACATACAAAAAACATATTGTTGACTTAAGTTTTATGCTTTTAATATTTCTTTTTCAACTTCTTGCACAGGATCTGGATACCCGAAGCCAAGCGTATAATCCTATCATTTTTTAAAGAGTAAAATGCCATTTTCGTCCTTGAGGTTTGGCCACTTTTGCGACTTTCGTCTAAGGGTTTGTTTTTTCCGCATCTGGATCTAAAAGTTTACGATCTTCATTGTTTGCTTTATGATGAAGGCCTTTGAATTTTTTTATAATTTTGTTGATATGTAAATTGTAGATAAAGAAGCATGGAGAGATTGCAGCTGGAATGACCATTATGTTAAATGTGTTTGTGGGAGGGTAACTCTTTAGTATGTTGAACGGATTCATTGCTATTCGGGTACGATATTCTTAAGTTTAATTTCTTAATGCTTGATACATATTTTGTAGAGAAGATAAATGTTTGGGTAACGAGTCAGATATCTAATTTTTAAGAAAGGGTGAAAATGAGTCGATCACCATATGCTTGACGGGTCAAAACTGATATATGACTGATATGGTACTCCATTTGTCTTGATATTAAGATTTGAATTAATCACACTTAAAAGGATTATAAAACGTCCAATTTCTTATGTGTATGTTCAATCAAGACTATGAATAATATCACTACACCAGATTTACTTAAGACTAAAATTACTCAAAAACATACGATTTAATATAATTGATTAATCTTGCATGTGGAACTTTTTTACCTCCTAATAACCGGATTAAAAAGGTTCATGGAACTAAGATTTGGAGAGGCAAAATGACAGTATATTTTAAACTGAGAAATTCTAGCGAGATCCAAAGGATTGGGATCTTCAAAACAAAGGCTCGAGCCTCAAGCCAATAGTTGAAGATGATTCAAAGTTGAATTAATTATGGTGATATGACACGCGAATTGAGATGAGTTGCATTGAGAAGTAACACTTGAACTGAGTTTATGACGAGAATGAACTTCAACATGTGGTTTTAAATCTTATCGCGAGTACTGAAATTAAAAACCTTCAAATAGAAGTCTTGAACTTCAAAGAGACCTTAATGATTTTGATATGTATATATAAATTTTTAATTTGTTGGATTTATGTTTGTGTATATGTGTGAATTAGGTTGGACAAGAAGTGATTCAGATCAAACTGGCCCGTTTCAATCAATATTAAAGTTCCACCTTTTGACATATACACGTATTAACCTGCTACCAACCTCTTTGCTGGTTTTGTGCTAAGTATGCAAGTTTCATTTGCAGTTGCCTATTATTCTAAGTCATGTACATCCCATCAATGACTCTTTCACTGTATGCAAGTATATCAGGTTTGGTTCCAACTCTATAGCTTCGTTTATTCAATTATACGTCAAGTCGATCTCTTTGAAAGGCAGTGGTTAATCAGTTGCAATGAAGAATTGTGTTCTAAATATAAAAATACTCTTGGAAGATATGTATTTATAATATAATTGAAGAATGAACTGTTGAATTAACTTTTTAATGATTTATTACAAAAAAAAAAAGGTTTTTACTTTTTAATTCGGGCTGCACCAGAAAAGCATAAAGTAAATATATCCAAATGGTGCTGGATGAACAGGTGTTGGAACAGGCTTCTGTTGGAACTGCGACTCAAGTCAGGTCTGATGTTTCGTCCTCTGCTTTGCAGCCTTACTTTTTATGTTTTTTTGTTAGACTCACGGTGATTACACCCATGATCGGAGGTATACTGGAACCAGCGGATCTGGTGGTTACGGCGTCTAGGATTCCGCCGCAAGCGGCAGATATAATTGCCATGTAGTTGTATAGAACTGACCAGAAAAGAATCGTCGTCGTAGCTGTGACGGTGGCATATGAACGGGGATGCAGGTCCGAGGCATTTGTATACAATATTGCTTTTAGTTATTTGTTTTTTTTTTTGGGATTTATTGTCTATAAATTACAAAAATGAGATCACTTTGGTTTTATGGGAAGGAATGGGGGGTAATTTTGTTATGTATAATCAATTGTTTTACATCAATAGTTGGAATTCATATTCGTTTATGGACCAATATCCTTCCTAGATAGAGATTATTCAAATAGTCTTGAAAGTAAGAGATTAAATGGAAAGTTGTTAGTATTGAAAGGATGCGATACTGTTTCATGTAGAAGTTTTTTTTAATCAAATTGGTAATTACTGTTTGGTTCCTATCGTTGCATCAACAACTGTATATTCATGACCTTTTATTGTTTCGTCAAACGTACAACGTGCTTTTGTTTGCTTCTGGTGATATATAGAATCTTTCATTGTTTTAGTTTAACAATCATGCTCATCTCTTAACCTTATATTCATTTAGTTAACTACATCAATGCACGCGCAACTTCAACATTGGTTGGTGACCTTACTGAAGTAAATGCGGTCATCTTGAATAGAATATCCGTCTGTGGAGTAATTGGTTCACGCGCTAGAATCAAGAACCACGTGGTGTTAACAAACGAGTGTCTAAATCAGTCCATTGTCACCTTTTCATGACATGCTTTATTGCATTTGTTTATGATAGATTTTCATACTTATGTTTAGGCATCTTCTTTTCTTGGATGGATCCGCTCATGTCTTTGGGATATAAAAGACCTCTCTTACAGAAAAGGATATATGGAAATTGGACACTTGGGACCAAACAGAGACACTAAACAAGTATTTTATTGTTTCTGCTTACATATCTTTTAAACTGATGGACTTTGAATGTTCGTTGGGTTATATTTTCTTCTTAATAATAATTTACATTTTGCGCTTTAGATTTCAATCATGCTGGGCAGACGAAGTCCGTAAACCTAAACCATGGCTTTAAGGGCCTTACATCGTAGTCTTGGAGGAAGGTTTGTCCAAAGACTTTATGTTATAAAGCTTTGTTGGCCTATTGAGAAAGTCTGAATATATCATGTTTGTTTGATTACAGGTTTTGGTGGGGAGGCTTTTGGAAGGTACCCTATGAATAGTTCAGTTCTGAGTTCATTAATTTTGCATAGTTTTGAAAAAGTATGTTGAATATATCATGAATTTGTATGAATTGTTTGGTTTTATAGTAATGTTGACGATGTAGTTTTTAGGACTATAGGTATCTATAGCAATTTGAAATAACCATAGAATGTAGATGTTCTGTCCTTTCGTTTGTGCGCGATATGCCGATAAACTCTATTGTTTTTCTAGAAGTTTTTAAAGTAAGTTTCGGTCTCAAATTATAGTATAGATACCGAAACAAATCTTTCATTAAAAGATTTATGAAAACACCGTTAAATAATATATTTTTTTTGAGGCCACCCGTGTAACACACGGGAACTTAGACTAGATATGCGTTTACATATTTTATGGTGTTGTTTTATGCGAACTAGATATGCGTTTACATGTTTTAAATCTGATTTGCTTTTTCGCTCAAGGATGAGGTTATGATATTTGTTAAAAATTGAAGTAATGTTTTTGTATTTTGATGCAGATTTATTATAGCATCAATTGTTTCATCATGATCGTGCAGCAGAAACTGTCAATAAGAGGCAAAGAGTAAGTACCCGGAATTAGGTTTTTCTTTGTTTTAATTGTTTTTGGTTCGTACTTCGCCTTTGAGTTACAACCTGTTACATCCATTTAACCTTACATCCATTTTATTGTAATGGATTTTCGTGGTTTTTATATTAAATAAGAGATTTTAGTTATTCTACATGTTTTTGATGAGGCGAGGGATTGTTTCTTACTTTATTTATAGATTTATGTCAATTCCAAGCACCAGATTTGATTATACACTCAACCATTTTTTTAGTTGGTCAAGATTTGATGGGTTGTGCTCAAATGGATTCGGGCACTTCTTCTGCGGTTTTCTTTGTTCAAGTTAGCGACGGGTTTCTATGCCTTAATTTCGGTATCATAATCTATTGTTTTGTTCCTCATTATATGATTTGTGTTTAAAGTTAGAGTTTTTTCTTTTTTGGTTTTTGTTAACAGAGTGGCGACCTACGGTTTTGTTTGGCAGTCTATCAACCATGTTTTTTTAATCACTTTTCCAATTCTTTTATTTTGTTGTAGGTGTTTTGTTTAAGGAACAGCCGGAGGTGGTGGAGGGAGGATGGGATGAAGGAGACGGAGAAGTTGGCGGGAGACAGAGAATTTGGCGAGAGACTGGAATAACAAAATTGGTCAAAGGGTTGTGTATCAACTAAAATCAGACCTGAAACCGTAAAACAATGGTATAGTTGTTTACATGTGTGATTTGGTGTATATGTGTTTGTAGTAATTCTATTCAGTTTTGGACATGAAATTATGTTGTGTTTGATAAAGCTGATACATCAATATAACTCCGTTTACTCGAGTCATGAACCGGTTGCGCTCATGCAGTTAGTATTAGATAATTAGTTGAATGCGCTAAGTTCTTTTAAAGTAAATAATGATCACTTTGTTTTAATGAGTTTGAATTTGTATATTAAAGTAGTTCTTTTTCTTATTAGCCACCCGTGTATCACACGGGAACTTAGACTAGTTTTTAGTATAAAATAAAAAAAATGGGCCTAGTATATAAAGAACCATCAAAAATTTTGGAGGCCTTTCATTTTGGGTGGCCCTAGGCCTATGCCTAGGATGGGAAGCCCATTGGGCCGGCTCTGAAAGGAGACGACATGTGTTGAGCCACACTTTTTTTCTTTTGAAAACACAAAGATAAATTTCTCTGAATATTTGCTAGAGCAACCAAATGATCATTGTGTTACAAGGAGTTTCATGTTCCCTACGACAAAGATTAACGAGCTTAAGCTTAAAGTTAGAGCCATGATCAACAACCCTACTCGTGTAGAAGTTGTGACTTGGTTACTTTATAAATGCGCGGTGTCAGCAACTACCAAAAATAACTTGGGTGGTTCTTTTAAGCCGGCAAACATTTGTCTCGTGGTTAACTTAAGAGACAAAATGATGGAGCCAATGCCCGAAAATTCCATTGGAAATTTTCTCCATCGGTTGGAGGTTCAAACTTGGAATGAAATGGAATTGAACCCAGAGTTGTTCATCAGGGAACTAAGGAACCAAAAGATGAAAATCAATGGTATAAAAAATATCAAAGCTGTTTTTGCTCCACTTTTGAACACATCTACAGATTTTAAACTAGAAGAGGGTCAGGGAAAATTTGAGAATGCTTATATTTGTTCAAGCATATGTGGATATCCGATATATGGGATCGATTTTGGGTGGGGAGCGCCGATAAAAACAACACTTCCTGGAAATCTAAGGAAGAATTCCTTTCTTTTGATGGATTATGCATCCAAGGGGGATGAGGGTATTGAAGCACTTGTGTGTCTAACAAAACAAGACATGGATATTGTTCAAAGGGACCTTGATTTTTCTTTAAGTTAAGTTGGAACAATACTAAATAATCTTTATGGAAGAACCTATGAAATTTTACTATGTTGGTGGTTTGTGTGCTTATGTGTTAGAAACTCATGTATTACACGGGACACATGCTTAATGAATGATATATTAAAGAGTTAGTAATGATCATAAAATGATATTTTGTGTTAACATGTATTTACAAAAATAAGAGATAGAATTCGAAAGCAAAGTGAGAGATGATCGGTGCATTTTAGGTACAGAATAATTGGTATTAACTATAATATAATGCATCGATTTTATTATAAAATATATTACTTTGACGCGTTTTTATATTTTGTAGGGTACAAATGAAACATGATTAAACACAAGCTAATTAGACATTTGCGATCCATGAGATTAACGTCAAATGAGTTATGTATAATATTATTCTCAATTTACAATGAGGTTGATAATATAATTGCAACTTAAATGGAGAAGGATTTTGCAATGACGTCAAATGTGATCTTGGATTTAATTAAGTCAATTTTAGTCCCTGTGGTTTGGGTCATTTTTCTAATTTAGTCGAGTGTTTCATTTTTCTCCTGTGGGTCCAAAAAGGTTTCACCGTTGCCATTTTAGTCCACTGAGTTAACTTCATTCATTTTTTCTGTTAACGAGAAGGGCAATTCGGTCATTTTATATGGCCGAATTGGCTTTCTAGTTAACAGTATTACATATAAAATGACCAAATTGTCCTTCTCGTTACTAGAAAAATTGATGAAGTTAACCCAGTGGACTAAAATGGCAACGGTGAAACCTTTTTGGACTCACATGCGAAAAATGAAACATTTGAACTAAACTGGCAAAATGATCCAAACTACAAGGACTAAAATGACATTTAACTCTGAAAAGTTTAATAAAGATATTATATGAGTCAGTGGGCTTAATGAAGTTGTAATGGGCCAAGACCGAAGACAAAAATAAAAGGAAGCAAGTCATGCATAGAAAGGGAATTGTGGGAATGACAAAGAAGTTGCACCGCCGGTATATTAGGTTATACCGGTTTAAACCGATATACCGGTACTAAATCAATATTAAAATTTGGATTTTTAATCTTTTACGAGCTCAAAAAGGTGACCATTTACCTTCTTAGTAAAACCTAGCGCCCACAATCCACATCGATCAAACTTCATAACATGTATTCCATAGTCCCGATGGTTCATTTACTTTGACCTAGCGTTTGAGGGTTATATGTTGTGCTCAAGTTCACTCTAGTACCCAATTCTTGTTGTATCCTTCACTAGAAATTGGGTTAAAACCGATTGTCATGATCCGGGACTATGGATAAAGGTATACCATGTCTCAATATGTGAAAATCGATTCAAAATCGCCCATATCATGTTGTGTCACTTTGGTCATGAAGTCCAAAGTGTTGTGGTTACATTTCCATTTCCGAATCTCAAAGGATTGTAGATCTAACGGGTCATATAGATGACTAGATTATCATCTAGATGACCCAACCCGATAGTTTTATGTGTCAAACCACAAGAAAATTTTGATGAAGTAAAGTAAATCAACAAACACCTAAAAAGAACATAAGAATGCCAATAAGTTTCCTTTTGAGGTAAATAAATCAAATCGTCTTCAAACACGAACAATATGATCGAGTGGGTAGTAACGTTAACTACAAAGTTGATAATCTTTTTCGTCGAACGAAAATAGCCAAAAATTAAAAAGAAAATGAGTATGCAATAACTTAACTCATCAAGCGAACCTTGATCCCTCAGATGGAACATTATTTAGATTGCCCGTGACTTTATGATGTCGAAGCTCATCTCACTCGGGTCTGTAGCTTGCAACTCAACTTGGATTCCATCGAGTTCTCTCTTGAATCGATCCTTAGAGCTTGCATACACCATCTTCATTCTCACTTTAGATGTATCCGGTGACCTGTTTTATTCAAAGATTCATTTCTAGATTATCATCATCGATCAAACTAATTCGTGTAATGCCTTTCATGGCAACTTTTAAACATGATATACGCAGGATCCATCGTCGGGTGGTATATACTTATATAGAGTAAAATGCCATTTCTGTCCCTAAGGTTTGGCCAGTTTTGCGACTTTTGTCCAAATGTTTGTTTTTCCTCGTCTGGATCCAAAAGATTTGAAATCTTGCCATTTTCATTTTCATCCGGTTCGTTAACTCCATCCATTTTTCTCCATTAAGTCAGGGGTATTTTCATCTTTTTTATTAACCTAAAGGGTAATTCTGTTTTTTGAATACTTGTACATTATGCTAAGTGCTTGTACATAAAGTGAAAAAGACCGAATTGCCCTTTAAGTTAACAAAAAAGACAGAAATACCCCTGATTTAACGAAAAAATGGATGGAGTTAACGAGCCAGGTGAAAATTGCAAGATTTTAAACCTTTTGGATCCAGATGCGGAAATACAAACCTTTGGACGAAAGTCGCAAAACTAACCAAACCTCAGGAGGGACTAAAATGGCATTTTACTCAATTGTATATATCATTACCAGGCAATGAAGAAAATCTTGCTTTTCTGGCAATTTTCATCAGTAGTGAAGTCGAAATCGAAGACAGCATAGCGACATTCATCAGCAGGAAGAGAGTTTGTGAAATCCTCATAGGTTTGATCAGGCCCGCCAATCTTATCAAGGGTCACCTGCTGATTTTCGATTTTATATGTGATGAATCGGTAGTTCCTTTTCGATTTTAACTCCAGAAACTTCAGCTTGCATTCATCATCCACAGCCATTCCAGAAGCCGCGTTCGCCTAGTTAAACCAAAGTATAATGCATCATGTAATCGCTTAATTTTTTTTACGAATAGATGCTTTAGAATATATGATGCACAAACAAACATGTTACTGAACTATGTTATTATCGAACATTCGATTTTGTTTTCGCGACATGATAACAAAATTTGTAGAAAAACTCATGCTATGTGTAAACAACTGAAGCTCATGAACTACTCAGATTGGTTCGCTAAAAGCTCAAATCGAGCCAAGCTTAACTTAGCGCTAGTCGACATTAGAAATAAGTAATAAACGAGCCCAAGCTATTATTTCGAGCTCGAGCCTATTATTTGTATGATACATATTTAATAAAATTAATACATTTGTATATAACAATTATTATTATTATTATTATTATTATATATAAACTTATGATAACAATAACTAAATAATAGTATGTTATTATAAAAATTATAGTTATAAATAAATACATACAAAAATATTTGTAAATGCATATAAATAAATAAATAATAAACGGGGTCAAAAAATTAATCATGAGCCAATCTCGAGCTTTAGGAATAGAGAGCTTGGCTCATTTCGAGCTCTTGTAAGTTAAATGACCCGACTCGCTAGGTCGTTTAGACCCCTAGAAGCCAAGTTCCCCTCGAAGGACCGATAATCGTAGGAAAACAGTAAAGAAGGAGAAATAAATCATGTGATGTGGATAAATCACAGAAACAATCATGATATCAGTCTCGAGCAGGACTATTAAATCGTCGGATAACATTAACGAATTAAAAATCGATCATGTGGTGTCTATAAATGTGGATAGATGATTTAGATATCGAATGATCAACGATTAATTTGTATAAATGTCATTCGAGGTTCATAATATCGTAATGATGAACGAACGAACAAACTCAGTAATTCGACAATGTCATAGCAAATATTCTGCATCATGTGATCAAATAACAACAAACTAAAGATGAAAACACATGTAATAATGATGAGATACATACCATGATTGGTTGTGTAATTTGTTAACAGATTGAAGGAATGAAGATTGAGGGAGAGAGATCCTTGAAATCTGGAACAACAAATGAAACTAATATTTCTGTTGAGGGGAAACCAGAGATTATAAGGGGGGAGAAATTGTCTTTCAGCCTCTTGTGCATCACCTTTCAATTTTATTATTATTATTATTTTTCATGATATAACAAAATATTTGTATTTACTTCCTGTTAAAATATGTTTAATTTTTATGTATTTGTGTTATTACAACTTTTTATTTCCAAAAATTAGTATGTTTCAAAAGTGTGGTAATCTCAATAATAACCTTAATACTGACCTTAGTTAGCTATCTATTCCCAGGGCTGGTCCAACTGGTCCAACTGGTCCAACGTTTTTGAAGGCCCTAAGCAAACTACAAAAACCCCATTTGAATTGGTATAAGGAAAATATCAGTTCTTCTTTCTAAGTCTCAATCGCAAGTACAATATCACAAAGATTCAAGGTATCAATTAGGGATTTGGGGAAAACAGTGATTACGTAAATCGCAATATATAGAGATTACTATAAAAACTAGCCGTTAACCAACCTGTATTATCCTTAGGACACTACTAATTTCCCTTAACTTTGTCTCTAATTTTTTCCCAACGTGCGACATCATTGAGCGGAACGAGCATGTGTGACGTTACAATTAGCACGAATCGAATGACGATGGCAGCCTAAATGAAATCGAATTGCATATTGCTTGGAGTTGGAACTTGACATCTTTTATTTTAAACCGCTTCTTATGTTGGGCCTTGTAAATAAATATAGCTTTTGATTTGTTTATTTGGGCCTACATTAGTAATATACATTTGCTACATCAAGATTTTTAGAAAATTGGAGGCCCCTGTTCTTTTGGGGTCATAGGTTGTCGGCTAGATTTGAAAGCCTCTAGGTATGGCCCAATCTAGTCTGATATTTTTATAATGTTAATTTGTAAAAGTTATACTTATACTCTTAGGGTTATGGGCTGTACCCTTAAACCCTCCTGTTAAACAAGTGTGGTGTTGGTAGCATTTGCTTTGTTTGGGTTTTGTTTGACACATTGTGTTTGCAGAGAGAAACGGGTGTTGTAGCATCGTTGCAAGCGGCTTCAGCCGTCTATGGTGGCGACAGACTTACCGTGCGCGGTGCCTTATTTTGTTCTATGTTTCTTGCTTTGAACCTTTTGTTTTGACTCGATTATAGTCAACGACAATGATGCAAACTTTATCTAAGATTAACAAAATAGGGTGGCAATGATAATGTGGTAAACCATACCTGGATCCTAATTGCTTATGTTTTTATTATGTTGTAGCCTTTTAAATCATGAGTTTGTTTTTTTATTAAGATGTTTGAGCACATTTGCATGTTTTAGGTTTAAATAAAACTTTTCCACTACTAGAAACAGAAAACAAGACAAAACCAAAAACTTTATCACTCTAAAAAATTAATCAGATCTTCTCTTTTAGCAAAATTCACATAACACAAAGGTAAACAAACACCAATTCGCCATAAAGTAAACCGAAAAACCTGCTTCAAAGTCAACGTCGCCTGCCTAGACAGTGTTTTACTAAACAACACTCTAAAAATCTCACTTCTTCTTTTCTGCACCTCCACCAGCCCTGCAAAAAAAATAACAATTATAAAAAAACTGCAAATCGCCTATAACACAACCAAAACCGTCACGATTATAACAAAAATGAAAAAAAAAAATACCTCATCTTGCGGAGGACGCTTGACATCTCCTCTCTCTTCTTCTTAGCCCTCTTGTGGGTACCCAACTTTCTCTTTGCCACCTTAAGCGCACGCTTGTCCTTTCCAACTTTCAACAACTCGGTGATTCTCTTCTCGTATGGTGCAAATCCAGCTACCTCTCGGATCAAACTCCTCACAAAATGAACCCTTTTGCTTGTTTTCTACAGAAAAATTAACACTTGTTAACGATGCATATTTGATAAATACAAAAGTACAAAACACAACTTTTACAATGAATAAATCACTACAACTGCATAAAGACACCACAGCCAATAATTACGTAATAAAATGACAAGAACGTAAAATTGGTTGATGACTTACCCCTTTCCTGTCGGATGGGCGAGGAGCCAACTCCTTCTTGGTGACAACATGACCCTTGTTCAATCCGACAAAAAGCCCTGTATTCGGCTGCTTCGGAGCCATTACCTGCGACAAATATAGCACCAGTTTCACATCCATTCAAACAAAAAAATTACAGAGAACTAAACAACTTGAATCAATAATCTTTAAACTTCATTTTACTTATATACCACAAAGGTGTAGTCTTGATTTTTAATAACTTTCACAACGATTCATGAACAGAAGGTAGAAATTTTCAGTTTAAATACTGAAGTGTGTATTTAACTTCAAATCTATTTAAACAACAAAACCCAAAAGTGGGCAGCTAGAAACAACAATCCTTGGTTTTAAAATGTGCGCATTCTGCATGATGCACCCGTTGGGCTAGTGAGAGCACATCGCAACACCTGATGCGGTGCGTTTACATGATGCAATGATATTATGTTTTTTTCAGATTTTATGCAATGATGTAATGCACTCATCGCATAATGATCGATGATGCCCGCAACATTGTCTATTATGTTTTTTTTTCAGATTTTATGAAATGAGTTGGGTTTTATCAATAATTAATATCTTAGTACATTTGATTTGAACCATTTTGGTTCCTAAACACTTGTTTATGGCTCTAGAAACATTTTAGTATGCTTGATTTGTACCAAAAAGCACAACTCTTGTCCTCTTATTACGTCAGTTTTTTAGTTTAAGTATGTTTTAAAAAGTTATGTATAAATAATTTTTAGAGTAAATTACCATTTTGGCCCATGTGGTTATATCACTTTTACCCTTTTAGTCCAAAAAGAAATCTTTTAACATCTAAGCCCCCAACGTCTTCTTTTCTAACCCTTTTGGCCCCTAACACTAACCCCATCCATTTAATTTTAGGGGTCAAAAGGGTTAGAAAAATAGACGTTGGGGGCCAAAAGGGTTATAAAAAAAGACGTTGTGAGCTCAGATGTTAAAAGATTCCTTTTTGGGCTAAAAGAGTAAAAGTGATATAACCACAGGAGCCAAAATCACAATTTACTCTAATTTGCGCATCGCATACATGATGTGCTTGCAACAATCTATGAACTTCATTTGATTTAAAAATCCATATAAATTTTAGTCTTAAATTCCAACAACTTTCATAAAAAATCATGAAAAGAATTTCAGTTTTTTTTATTCTAAACTGCATTTACCTTTACATAATTAAATACACTGACCAAATCTCTCTTATCATATCAAACATTTTACTTCTTAAAACAGATCAAAGCTAAAACAGAGCATATTAACAAAAAAAATCAAAATCCAACAGAAAATTTTAACAAAACCTAACTAACTACCTACCGTAAGCTTCTTATCAAACCCTAATTCTCAATTGCAAATTGAACACTTGATTGATTCTCACACTACATGTCTAATCCACCAAAAAATCATGTTTCCTAAGTTCGATTACATTTCATAATAAGCTGATTATCACATAATAATGATAGTTTTAGCGAATCATTCATTCAAAGTGAGGATCGAATGAAGAACATACCTTGGAGTTATTCTGAATCGGCGTATGAGAGACAATTAGGGTTTTTGATTAGGGCTGTGTTTTATATATAGTCACCGCCATTGCTACTAAACGTTTGGGCTTTCAATTGTGAATATGGATCAGTACATGGGCTTGCTAGGCACCGGCCCGCTAAAAAACAGGTAGTATTCTGTTTAGAGGTGCACAAAATAACCGGTTAATTAACCGTAACCGGTTATTAACCGAAACCGTAACCGGTTAATAACCGATTTAGGAATAACCGGTTCAATAGGTTATTTAACCGTAGGTTAGTAACCGGTTATAAGTGTTTAGTATAATAACCGGTTTTTTTAAACTGTTTTTTTAACCGATAGACTGGTTAACCGAAAAAATAACCGAAAAATTCAAAAAAAGGCAAAAAAACCGGTTAATAACCGAAAATAACCGGTTAATTAACCAAACCGGTTAAAGTAATTAACCGGACCAGTTAAAAAAATAACCGGTTAAAGTAATAACCGGTTAAAGCATTAACCGGTTAAAGTCAAAAAGTCAAATTAACCGGTATAACTGGTTAACCGAACCGGTTATTAAAATTAACCGGTTTGTGCACCTCTAATTCTGTTTTACGGATTAAAACTTTGAGGTAAATCTCATTTTAGTTCATGTGGTTTGGTCCATTTTGTTAGTTTAGTAAAAGTGTTTCATTTTTTGTCTGTGGGTCCGAAAAAGTTTCATTGTTGTCATTTTAGTCCACTGGGTTAACTTCATCTATTTTTTCTGTTAACGAGAAGGGCAATTTGGACATTTTATATATAATTTCGTTAACTAGAAGGGTAATTCGGCCATATAAAATGACTTAATTTCCCCTCTCGTTAATAGAAAAAATGGATGAAGTTAACCCAGTGGACTAAAATGGCAACGGTAAAATCTTTTTGGACCTACAGGCAAAAAATAAAACATTTGAACTAAACTGACCAAATAACCCAAACCACAAGGACTAAAATGGCATTTAACTCTAAAACTTTATTATATATCTTTAGCTTGGTAAAGTTTAAACAATGTATATATAATTTAAAAAAAAAACAATTATAGAATAAGAATATTGGATTGATATAGTGTTTGATAAATAAAAAGCCATGAAAAGCAATATTCAATATATTGTTTGATAAATAAAAAGTCAATATTTGATATATAGGTGTGATAAATATATGAAAGTAAGATAATTTTTTAGAGTAATATGGTGTTGACACGTGACATTCTTTGGAATGCTTTATTATAAGTTAGATTAGATTAGATTAGATACTTTTTAATATTAGTAACTATGTTAGTAACTCATGTGATACACGAAGTTGGATAATAAATATAGGTAAAGGATCAAATAAAAATAATATTAACGTACCAAACGTACGCATTGAGGGAAAAAGCAAAAAGTGGCGGTGTCATTTTGGTAATTATCAGCAACTTCAAAATTACTGGGGAAAAAGCAAAAAGTGTCTTGTAGAGTAATTTTGAGCATCTGCAGAGTAATTTTGAGCATCTGCAGTGTAATTTTGGGAAATGTAGGGTAATTATCAAATTACTCTAGTAGAGTAATTTTGACTTCTGTAGAGTAATTTTGGAAAATGTCTTGTAGAGTAATTTTGTTAGCATTTAGTTATGGGGTTTAGCTTTATGGTTTAGTGTAATTTTGATAATTACCCTACAATTTTGATAATTACCCTACACGACCAAAATTACTCTACATGAACATTTACAAAATTACTCTACAGAAGCTCAAAATTACTCTACTAGAGTAATTTTGAAGTGTTGCTGATAATTACCAAAATGACACCGCCACTTTTTTTTTACTTTTCTTTCAATTCGTACGTTTCGTACGTTTATTTTATTTTTACGGGAACTTAACTCAATAAATATAATGCAACAAAAAATCCACATGACATGTCGTAAGCTACATGAGCTGTAAATTTCAAGCCATTCACATGACTTACAGTTCAATGACCACGAATGATGCTTGTAACTGAGCTGAGTTGCAGTTGTTCCTCTTTGGCCGAAAACTAGATCAAAGTTTTTTAATCCTGAAACCGAACACAAAGTTTAATAAAAGTTAACTGTCATTTGGTAAATTCTCAAAAAACTTACCGTTGTTAACCTTAAGGGACAAAGTTTAGGTTACCCCTTCAACTGCACTTCAATTTATATACACTATTTTTCAAAGAAACAATTGCCTGAATGGAATAAAAGATTCATGTTAATATGAAATCAAACTTACTTGTTACAAGAACACGCCTCAGATGTTCCTTTCTTGCCACGTGTCATCTCAAGCCAAAATATTAGTTCCATGTATGCAGATGGAAGACATCCAGATAAACATTGTTAATTATCAGATACTTTATTCTGTAGGATATTATGTCCGGTTGGATAAGTCAACGCTGTCGACCGGGTCTTGACCCGTAAGAGTTACACCTTGGGCAACGAACTAAAAACCACTTAACCTGTTTAACTGGTAATTACGAACAACATACGAGACAGATCATAATTATATTTATGATCATAAGCGGGTATTAACAGAGAGACGGGTACATGGACCGGGTGACACGGGTATTCTCACCCACCGCCACTTGTCATGCACCACCCTTTTGGCCAATCAGAATACATGCAATTTTGCATGAACGCCACTTGGCTTGCATGCATGAGGGTCCATATCCTTTTATTAGTTGTGGGTCTTGTTTTAGAGTTAGAGTTAGATGACCAAAATTAGTTGTTACAACTAAAGCTCTCAAGAACACCCACAAAGCAACCGGCCAAGGCCGCCTGCCGCCGCTGTCGGCCGCCACCTGCAGCCGCTGGATGCCGTCCCGCCGCTGCCAGCCGGCTGCCGCCGGCCACTGCCGTGGCTGCCGCCTCCTTCGTCGCGTCTCGTTGGTTCGTTAACTAGCACTTGTTCGTTGAACCTCGGTGTCTCGACCGGTTAGTCATTAACCGAGGTATAATTTTTCTCATCGGTAGTTAAATATTTTTACTGTGCTCGTACTTGTATGTAACCGGATCCTGTCGGGTTTCGTTTCCGTTGATCATTAGTTTATATTTCCGTTGCGTTTTATTAATTAACCCGCTTAATTAATTAACTATTATTTATTGAACCGGGTTTTTGATAAATAAAGTTTTGACCAATCACCACAGAAACCCAACAGTGGTATCAGAGCCTTGGTTACAACATACAAGTCGGTACCGGTCCTTTTAACCGGAATTAGAACACAAACTTTATTTGTTTAAAGTTTATGATCCAAGTATTTTTAAGGGCACTTTTATTTTTGGTCAATTTTTTTTATTTGTTTTTGCTTAACCAAAACATTGCTCGGTTTATTTTGTGATTGTTATGCGATATGTAAATCCGGCCCGACCTTATTTTTTGTGGTTGTATATTTTATTCGGTTTTGTAATTATTATTTTTGGCCACCGAGATGGTTCAAAGTTGTAATAGATTAGTTTATGGTTTTGGCCCGTCTTGTGGTTCAAAGTTGTAATAGATAGGCCTTTTGTCTTTGTTGTATTTACTTGCTAAATATTGTTGATACGAAGCAAACCCGAAGCAAACCCGAAGCAAAACCGAATGCCAAGAGGAGTCTTGGAGTTAGTGGGAGTTGCTCAAGACAACAAGATGCACTCAAGTCCATCCTTGTGGTTGTTTGTGTGTTGTGACCCCGTGACCATTTTGATCTTGCTATTAGGCTCTAGCAAGATCGAACAATTTTGGCCATATGGATTTACATATTTATCTTGCTATTGTGGCTGCTTTTATCTTATAAATTGTTATAACGTAACCAACCTAAATACCAACATGATTTTAAAAGGAGTTTTAAAATATTAAAAACAATCACATTAAAACAAGTTCTAAATTGTTTTTACAACTTGTTAAAGTTTTTGTTATAAAACAAAGGTTGTTTTTCGAAACAAATAATAACCAATTAAGTTTTGCAGATTAAACTAGTTTTTATTTTCCAAAAATATTAACTTAATAGTTCTCTATTAACTTAAAATTGGTTATTCCAAATCGCGACAAACTTAGTTTTATAGGTTATCTAAAACTAATTGTCCCGAGAGGTGAAAGTTTTTTTTTTTTTGTTATGTCGCAAATTTAATATCTAAATTAAAACCGACTATAACGACCCTATTTGGTAAAAATTAAAATCAATAGTCTATGCCATCCTACTACTAGTAACACTTGGGGCATAATGCGAACCATCAGTGTTGGAGCCACAGCACGACACTTGGTGTCTAGTTTATCCTTCCAAGGTGCAAGGGCTTCGTCGACACATCCGACCCATCCACATGTGACTGTTTTAGGACGACTATTACTTTTCTTCTCGTGTTTACGTGCCCCAGCTGTCTCGAGAACAAAAGTGGCATAGATGAGGCCAAACGTATCAATGCTAGGACAATAGGTTATCCTTGCAGCCTCATAAACCCCGGGAGTTGTGCTTTTCTCACAATTGACAATCGTTGTCAGTCCGCTTGAACCTCTTGCTAATGTTGCGTGCCCCAGCCGCCTTTAGAAAGGGCTTCTAACCGGATTCTCATTCCTTATCGTCTCACCTCACGAAATAAGGAGATATACATCGAAAATACTAATTAATATCACTTTGCTTATATAACAGATGTCTAATGAAAAACAAACTCCTTCATTTTCATGTCTATACTTGAAAAGAAAAGGAAATAAAAATTTGAATAACACCAACTTTCTCGAATGGCACCACAATCTGAGAATAGTTCTCAAGATGGAGGAAAAGTTGTATATCTTAAATGGCCCAGTCCCTACCGAGCCTTAAAGTAATTCTACTACTGCTCGCATGGCACTGGAGAAACATAACGAGGATGCCGTTGAGGTAGCCTGCCTTATGAAAGCCACCATGTCTCCTGAACTTCAGAAGAACATGGAAGATATGGATGCTTATGACATGATCCAGCAACTGAAAGGCATGTTCCAGAAACAAGCATGACCAGGTTTCGCTCATACTGACTATATATAGTCCTTGTGGTTTCGCTCCAATGACATTGCCAAATAAGCGAAACCTCTTGCTTAACCAAATGAGCGAAACCTCTAATGACTAATAAGCGAAACCTTACACTAATTGTTCACATAAGCGAAACCTCAACATAAAACCCTAATTCTAACTATCAAGCTCCTATGTTGACCTAAGACTTGATATACACGTAGTCAACAGACATTCCGTGCATCAACACCTTCACCGATGTTGGTGAACGGATCAATGGTCTTCTAGAACTCATTCACATGATGTATATGGCCCTTTCAGAACCATGACTAGAAACCATGACTAAAAACCAGCTTGATAGAAAGATAAAAGTACTTCGATCAGATCGAGGTGGTGAATACCTCAGCTTTGAATTTCTCAATCATCTGAAAGAGTGTGGAATAGTTTCACAACCCTCTCCACCTGGCACACCCCAACTTAAGGGCGTGAGTGAAAGGTGAAATCAAACTCTACTTGATATGGTTCGATCGATGATGTGTAGAACTAACTTGCCTCACTCCTTTTGGATCATGCTCTTATGATCGCTTCCCGCATTGTCAATTTAGCTCCGACTAAAAGGTAAACAAAAACGCCATATGAGATATGGCATGGGCGTAAACTCGATTTGGAATACCTTAGAGTATGGGGATGTGATGCATACATCACAAGTGATTCTGATGATAAGCTCGATCCTCGAGGCGAAAAGGTTGTTTTCGTCGGATACTATAAAAGAAGCGGATATTATTTCTACCATCCTGATGCAAATGTGATTTCCATCAAACGGAAGGGACTTCTCAATCGAGAAACTGGAAATAATGTGGTTGATCTTGAAGAAATTCAAGAACCACAAATAACCGTTGATATAGTCAGACTGTCTGATCAACAGGTAGTTGTTGCCAATGAATCAGACATAAAACACAAGCGTTTGCAGAAGTAGTAGAATTCACAAGAATCTGATAGATGTCTATGGCGCCTAAAAGGTCCCGAAGTCTTATTAGTAGCTGAGTCTAATGACGAACCTGCTAACTATAGATCTGCAATCTTAGATCCGGAATCTGAGAAATGGCAAGAAGCCATGAACGTCGAGATGCAATCTATGCATGACAATCAAGTATGAGACTTGGTTGAGCTACCCCCCGAATCTTGGGCAGTAGGGAGAACATGGATTTTCGAGAGAAAAACCGATATGCATGGAAATGTGCACACCTATAAAGCACGGCTAATTGCGAAGGGTTTCATTCGAACTCAAAGTATTGACTGTAATGAGACCTTCTCACCCGTTGCTATGGTTAAATCAATCAGGATATTGCTTGCCATAATTGTGTATTGTGATTATGAAATATGGCAAAAGGATGTCAAAACCACCCTTCTTAATAGACATCTCTCTGAAGATGTCTATATGGTTAGGCCTGAAGGTTTCGTCAATCCTAAATATCCAACTAAGGTATGCAAACCCAATAGGTCCATTTATGGACTCAAGCATGCATCTTGTAGCTGGAATCTTCATTTTGACCAGAAGATTAAACTATTTGGTTTTGTCAAGAATGAAGATAAGGCTTGTGTTTACAGAAAGGTTAGTGGGAGCACCATATCATTCCTCGTCCTGTATGTGGATGATATACTAGTCATTGGAAATAACATCCCTATGCTTAACGAAGTTAAACACTATTTGGGATCTTGTTTCGCAAATAAAAGATCTTGGAGAAGCTACTTACATTCTGGAAATGAAGATCTATAGGGATAGATCTAAGTGGCTTCTAGGGCTAAGTCAAAGAACGTACATAGACAAAATGATGACACGCTTCAAGATGGAAAACTCCAAGAAAGGAGGTGTTCCTATGACTAAAAGGAACCGTGTTTAACAAATCGCAATCTCCTTCAATGGACATTTAAACTAAACAAATGGAAGCAGTTCCATATGCTTCAGCGATTGGTTCAATCATGTATGCTATGTACTAGACTTAACGTCTCGTATGCTTCAAGCATGACTAGTCATTTTCAGCATAGTCCTGGCATTGCCCATTGGACTGCAGTAAAGAACATTCTGATGTACTTGAGAGGAACTAAAGATATGTTCTTGGCGTTTGGAGGAGTGGAGGAGGAGCTCACTGTAAGGTGTTACACTGATCCTGGCTTCCAAAGTGACCGAGATGATTCTCGCTCACGATTAGGATTCGTAATCACTCTCAATGAAGGAGTTGTCTATTGAAAAGCTCCAAACAGAGTGTAGTGGTGGTTTCAGCCACTGAATCTGAATATATAGCTGCATCAGATGCTGTGGAAGAATCTGCTTGGATGAAGTAATTCATCAACGACCTCGATGAGGTTTCAAGTATTCATAAACCAATCTAGGTGTTCTGTGATAACACAGGATTAATTGCTCAAACCAAGGAGCCAGATCACAGGGTTAAGCACATTCTAAGAAAGTTCCACTATATACGGGAAATACTGGAACGGGAAGACATCTTAATAAGCAAAATAGACACAGATCAAAACCTAGCAGACCCGTTCTCTAAACCGATGACTCAGGGCAAGCTATCGGTCTTAGATTGGATAACCATTTGTTTTGATTTAGTATTTGGATGTACGAACATTCAAACAGTTATACCTTTTGAATTCACTTTTTATTTACTGGCTAAATGCAAAGTTTGAATCTTACAACTGTGTTCGATTTTTTGTATGTTTAATCCATGAATCTTGTATTCTAAATTATCCGTAGTCGGTCAAACTCGTGGGAACGACTTTGAATTAAGACTATTCTGACTTTGGACTCAAAGAGTTGACCTCCAAACTCACAAACCTCATTGTGAATGACGTTGGATGTAACTCGCATCAAATCATCTTCATGGATCATGGTCATAAGATGTATTTGATTTAGGTATACTCATTTAGTATCCTCTGACCTGAGATACATACTAAAACTTTCGTTTACTAAAGACTATTCTTTGATCAGTGTCCAACGCTGTCGCATAACTGCCAGTCATAAAGGCATTGGTTGGGAGTGGTTCTGAAGTTCAGTGGGAGTTGTATGTAGTCAAGATGGGATTCTGTACTCTTACATTATAATGTAACAGTTAGACATCTGGGCGCCCTCGTTGATTCAAACTGGTGAAGTGTAAGGCCTTACCCAAACTTACTGTGTGTTTGATTGGACCGCTTTGATTCTGTGTACGAGAACGATAATAATTGAACGCCATGTGAGATTGAATCTGATCCATGTCTCATTGTTCAATTGATGTCTTCTACAGAAAGGATAGATGACGAGAATTGCCATAAGTCTACTTTCTTCATGTAGCAAGCCGTTGCTAAAGAGAAGATACCTTGGTTAATGACTTTAAAGTGTCATGACCTGTTGGGGGCAGCTATGTGTAGCTAGGACACCGCTGGCTGTCTGCGTTGAGATCTTATCAGAAACCGTCCAAGTGGGAGCTGTAGGATATTATGTCCGGTTCGATAAGTCAACGCTGCCGACCGGGTCTTGACCCGTAAGAGTTACACCTTGGGCAACGAACTAAAAACCACTTAACTTGTTTAACTGGTAATTACGAACAACATACGAGGCAGATCATAATTATATTTATGATCATAAGCGGGTATTAACGGAGAGACGGGTACATGGACCGGGTGACACGGGTATTCTCACCCACCGCCACTTGTCATGCACCACCCTTTTGGCCAATCAGAATACATGCAATTTTGCATGAACGCCACTTGGCTTGCATGCATGAGGGTCCATATCCTTTTATTAGTTGTGGGTCTTGTTTTAGAGTTAGAGTTAGATGACCAAAATTAGTTGTTGCAACTAAAGCTCTCAAGAACACCCACAAAGCAACCGGCCAAGGCCGCCTGCCGCCGCTGCCGGCCGCCACCTGCAGCCACTGCTGCTGCCGATGGATGCCGTCGTCGCCCCGCCTCCGCCGTCCCGCCGCTGCCAGCCGGCTACCGCCGGCCACTGTCGCGGCTGCCGCCTCTGTTTGCCGCAGTTGGTTGCCACCAACCGCCGCCTCCTTCGTCGCGTCTTGTTGGTTCGTTAACTAGCACTTGTTCGTTGAACCTCGGTGTGTCGACCGGTTAGTCATTAACCGAGGTATAATTTTTCTCATCGGTAGTTAAATATTTGTACTGTGCCCGTACTTGTATGTAACCGGATCCTGTCGGGTTTCGTTTCCGTTGATCATTAGTTTATATTTCCGCTGCGTTTTATTAATTAACCCGCTTAATTAATTAACTATTATTTATTGAACCGGGTTTTTGATAAATAAAGTTTTGACCGATCACCACGGAAACCCAACATATTCGTCATCACCTCAAAATCATGAAGAGTATAGCCTGTGAAAGAAATTCATAAGTAAATATATAATTACAAAACTACTATATTCAATAATAATAATCTGAACTTTTTTTTTAATAAAATGATGGAGATTTGGTTATATTGTACACTTTTAAAACATTCAATCCGTTTGACCCGCCCCACCCATCCGACCAATTTTCTTCAAAACTTTTTCAACCATAAAATGAACTTGATTAATTTCTTAAATTGAGGATTTTCTTTTCATTCGGATTTAAACAAGACACAAAATACCAACTATAAGACTTGGTTTTAAAAAGCGATCCTGAGGCGCGAGGCGCCCTAAGGCGCAAAGGACGTCGCTTCAGGTGACACAAGGCGCAGGTGAGGCACGCGCCTCATGTACATGCCTTTTTTGTGCAGCAAGATGTTGTACACTAGGCTTTTTAGGTTGTACATGTAGGTAATTTATCTATATAACTATATAAAGCAAATGTGATGTACAGACATGTAATTTTACATCGCGTCCAACATCTTAAGCAATATGTACAATTAACGAATACTTGTTTTATGAGGGTAAAATTGTAAAGAATACATTTTAAGACACTGTGAGAATATAATAGTAAATTCGACCTACACCCATACTCACAAACTCAAAACCCTTTACTTCCTTATCCCTCAAGAAACCAAAGCGACATATCATTGATTTGTATTTAATCATCCCCCTCCATATCTGATCGTTCCCTTCACTTCATATTCATCTTCCTTTTCTCTCCAAACAAAAGTCTTAGTAGAGAGAGAGGCGACCAAATATAAACCTTATTTATTACTATGTAGTGGTTAGGGAATGCAAAAAGACCTACGAAATATATAAAAAAATATATGTATAATCACTTTGCACCTCGTGTATAAAAAGCACACCGCTTTTAAATACATAGCATAATTGTGTCTAAAAGTTGTCTCACATCCAACATGGTACATTGCATATATTGTTTATTAAATGTTAACTATAAGTCAAACCAAAGTATACCGCAATCATGCATATCCTTGTCGCCGAAACGTCAAGGCCATAACATAGTTTACTTAACAATACCACAAGAATACGAGTGGTGCGTTAATCTTATAGCGCTATAATTGTTAAGGTAGACTTGCAAAGTTATTGAGCATATAGAACACAAGTATAAGCATGGCATATAGTAACAAGAATATAACAAGTATCGTGTTTTAATAGATAGAGTGTGTGTATAAGCAAGTTTAATCGTGATATGTGATTTTTGTAATATAGTGTACACGTTGCACCCAAAGTGTCTAAAGGGGAAAATGAGATCGACTATACTCACGGTTTGCTTAGAAATTCCCGCGTACATGAGTTGATAAGTTTTGATTTAGAAACACAAAAGTTACCCTAGGATAGGAAATGAAGGTGTGTGAGTTGCGAAGTGGATTCGGAATTTTTGAAGAAAAAATTATATGTCATAATATTATGTAAAGTAAGGTAACATGAAAATGGTCATGCAAGGAGGTAGGATGATTAGCATCCATTAAACCTCATTATATGATTCACTAAAGCTTTGTTGATGATTTCAGTTGGTCATGAATGTAAAGATAAGAACATAAAACTACTAAATCTAAAAACAACCAAGAGAGCTAGCAAGATGCGTGCATCCCAAACATGGAGAGTGTTTGGGGACGTGATGTGACCTTGTCCCTTTGTTGGAAGTTGTTTTGAGATTTAGTGTTGTGAAGATAGGATAACAAGTGAAACATAGTTGGAAAGCTAAGGCTTCCATGGTTCACACTTTTACCAAAACACAAGTTTCACCATATTGAAGATGATAAACTTGGATGGTTTCAACACTTGTAGGTTGATTGGAACTTTGTTAAAACAGAAAGTTTGGGAGCTGTTTAGACCTCTAAACTTTTGAGAATCAACCATACTCAAGCCCCATAACCATAAGTTGATTAGAAGCAGGGTAGGTGCAAGATTCTCACAAGATGTATGAGTTTATGAAAAGTTTATAAAAGATAATATCAAAACAAAAAGTTGGACCTCAAAATGGTGATGTTCCACCTTAGTTTACCATGGTAAACTTGTGGAAACATTCCTAGATGTGTTCTAAGCTTTCAAGAAAAATAAGAAGAAGTGAAGTAACATGAAGAAAAGTGAGATGTGAGCTCACTTTTGGACTTAAGAGAATTATGCCTTAACCTTGCTATTTCAGTATTTGGAGAGTGAGTTGAGAGTGTTTGAGGGTTTGGAAAAGTGAAATGGAGGTGTAGGAGGCTTGGTTTTATAATGGTGAAGTAGGGTATGTGTTTTAACGAAGATCGAAGGTGATCGGGGAAGAAGAGCGGTGGAAAGGTGAAATCCAGATTGGCTAAAACAATATTATGCGGATAACCCATCCTCGCGTCACACTGGCTTACGCAACGCGCGACGCAATATGTCGATTTTCCAGCCCAAGTTTGGTTTTTCATATTTTGGCCCTCAAACTTCTATATGTTCGTTATATTATGCCCAAAATTTATGCTTCAACATGTTTTTTAGTACGGTTGATGTGTAAGCATGTGATAAGCATCGTGCACGTATAGATGATGTTTCAAGCGTATAATAAGTCTCGTTTTGTATGTAAATGTGTATCCAAAGATTGATTGAGTATAAGTACAAGTATAACAAGTGTAAGTATAAAAGTGAATTTCCATTATGATCGAAGTCTCGGATTACAAGTTTGGAAATGAAATACGAATATGTTACGAATACAATTTTCTAAAAATAGAAATGCGAATACAACTTTCTAAATATGAAAAGTACAGAAATGCGAAGCTTTACAATTTACATGTATTTTTGGGCTTGTATTGTGCGTCGGTGATCACCGACATATAGTCTATTGGTGATCATCTATGGGGATGTGAAACATAATAGATCTTAATGAGCTAATGAAACATGAGATGTATTGTACATCTTTTATTTTCACAAGATATTAAGAAGTTTTTTTATGTACTAACAATGAAATATTTATTTAGTGCCAAGCTTAGTAATCACATAAATAGGTATGTAAAGTGAGCCATGAATTGATAATAACCGAAGCTTCTTCAGGCTTGTATAATGGCACTGAATGCCCTGCACCCTACATAACACAATTGGTACATTTATTGTTATAAATTTCATTTGTTTGATAAGTTTTTAACCATAGATGTTTACTTAAGCCCCTTCTTTTAGATTCTTTAAGTAACTAAAACATATCAAGAGCTTTAGCGAGTATGTACTTAACATTAAAACTAGTCAAATTATAAAAAAATCGCCAATAGAGTGTGTATTGTTTCTTACCTTAACGGTTGCATGCATTAAAGAGTATCCATTCTTTCTATATATGGTCCGATACCTACAAAAACAATGACTTGTCACCTTAGGCCATGGGGTGTAATCTAACATTTAGAGTGTTAACTGTGACATGGCGTGTTAACTAACATAGCAAACCACTTCCTCCTTGTGTTAAAGGGCATTAAATGGGTTATGTGTTAACATGTTAACCCAATGTTAAGAAATATAATTAATTATTCTTTTCTTTTTTAGACCAAAAACCACTAAAAGATAGGGTTAGATGAAGTTAATGGGATTAAACAATTTCCTTGAAGTGAGGCAAAGTGAAATGGGGAAAACATGTTGATGTGACACTTAGATGGAGTTAAGATATGTTAAAGTATACCCAAAGGCCTTATATGATTGATTTTCAATATATATAATATAGGGTAAGAATCATTTCAGAACTCAAAATAATTGTAGAACTTACATAACTTCTAATAAACAATCATTCTACTTATATATTTTCATATTTAACATTGTTTAAGGGTATTTTTATCATTTATCTTAATTCCATGTGTGTTAAGAGTAGTTTTATTATTTTTTATATTACATATATGTAAATGTAAATTAGTTTATTTACACATATGTAAATTAGTTATTACACATAAATAATTTGGGTTTTCATATATGTAATCATAAAAATACATATAATAAATGATAGAATGATCCTTAAATAATGTTAAATATAAAAGTATATAAATAAAATAATTGTTTTTTAATAGTTCTAAAAATTTTATGAATATTTAGATTTCTGAAATGAATCCAACCATATATATATATATATATATATGAACGATAAATTTAGATTACTAACGGACCACTATAGTATAATCAAGATATAGGTTATAGTTGTGTTACTTTATACTAAATGACTCTAAAAGTGATAAATTAAAAATATAGTTTACAATGATAAGAAAAATAAATTTCAATAGATACGTATAAAATTAAATTTTCGTGTACAATATTATATTTTAATGGATAAAAAGAAATTCTTTGAAACTATATCTAAAATTCTATACTTATTTATAGTTTTTAACCATATTTTTTTCACATTAATACCATCTAACCTTTCATTTACAAATATATGAACCCGCTTTAGAGCCCATAATAGATTAGGTCACACGTCCCTCACTTTTTACTAAACGATAACAAGAAAGGAGCTGACCCAGCAACTTGATTTCTAACAAACCATGGTGCCCATGGGTTTTGGATTGGAAGATTGAGAGATGTTATCCATGCCATCGTGCCGACATATGGAAAAGTCATATCATGATCACCGCTGTAAATCCAAATAAGTTATAATCATGACCAAAAGTGTAGATCTTATATACATTATTTGTATATATGTAAGGATACTTGTCGTACTTGATGATCAAAACTTGGCAGTTTCTATCAAGAAGTTGTTTATGATATACGATGCTGCTGAAGATGTGTTGATGCATTTTATGTGGACGCGACTTGGTTCGGTTCAACTCAATTCGGTTCGACCCGGTTAGCTTCGGCTCAAGCCCGACGTCACGACATTCCTCCGTCGTGCGTCCCAGAGTTCTACTCGCGAAGCACGAAGCGCCGCAAGCCGGTTCCCGCTGCCACATCATCATGATGATGTCATGATGATGTCACTACTTTGACTTAGCTTGGCAAATATAACATGTTGAATTCTGTACGTGCATGCATGGTTGTTGGGCCTTATCTTTGGGCTTTGACCACAGCCAATCGCACAAGACAACATGGGCCAAAGCCCCAATCGCACAAGTGATAAACCCATATATAAACCGAAATCACTTTGGATTTCGGGGGGCGGGTGTGAGAACCGAAGACAAGGAACAACAGAGAGAACCGAAGAACAAGAGAGAACCGAGAGATTCTATTGAGAGTTTGCAAAGATTGATTTGTAAACATTGGTTTGTAACTGACTTTTCAAGTATTAATACATTGGTGTTAATCGTTGAGTCTCGGTCTTGTATCTCGTGTTCTTGTCGTGTTCGTTCTCGGTTTGCCATTTCCGGTTGGATTCCGCACAACCGGGTGTGTTCGACAACAAGGATTAGGCGACTAGATCCTCCCCTAGCCGGACCTACAAGTGGTATCAGAGCCTTGGCTCTTCTCCTTGTTAAAACCGAGTGTTTTCGGGTTGTTTTCGGGTTTTTGAAGTTCATATTTTTCTGAAAATTCTGCTCATATCCTCGAAAATTCTGTTGTTTTGCTGGAAATTCTGATAAAAACCTTGTTGTTTATCATTTTCACATGTTAAAAGTGGGTTTTTAGTGAAGTTTTAAGCAAAAATTGTGTTTCGAAAATTTGTCGGTTCACCGGAAAACTCATAAGTTTACCGGAAAACTCATATTTGCTGGACTGTTCTTCTTATCTTCAACAAATATTCAAAGTGTTCTTCTAGTTTTCAACCTTTTAATCTTGGTCAAGTATTGGTATAGTTGTTTGTGTTTTGAAAATTGCAACTTGGATTAAAATATTAAAAGGACATCATCATTTGGTTGGTAAGCTTGGAGATTGTGCACCGAAAGTGGGTTACTTTGTGTCAGGAGGTTAGAAAGTCAAGCCTTGGGATCGCACAAGATGATTGGTTACATATGATTTTCAATCGCACAACAATAATCAGACGTACAAGATTAAAGAATCGCACAAGTAGCTGGGCTTCTATTTGGGCTTCTCATTACAACATTTAAATTCTGTTTGGGCTGCAGATTTGAGTCGCACAAGACAAGCTAGTCGAACATGTTATTGGCTCACACAAGATTATTGGTTGCATATTATATTAACAGTCGCACAAGATAAGTCTGGTCGCACAAGACGTGATTATTCGTACAAGAAGTTGGGCCTAACTTATATAGATTTGGGCTTTATATTGAACTGGGCTGGGCTGTTTGTTTAGTCACACAAGCATTTGGGATCGCACAAGACTTGATTTGTCGCACAAGGAGTTGGGTCTTTCGATCAAGGATCCTTCGGCTGGTTGTTATCATTCGAAATTTTAACATAGTTTGTGAAAATTATTTAAAAAAAAAAAAAAAAAAAAAAAAAAAAAATCAATTTTCACTTAATATATTAATTTTATAAAATGGGAACAAACGGTGAGTGGTGGACTCAATTAACTTCGACTCCACAATCATCAGCTACACAACCTGAGCCAGAGTTCGACAAAAATGCATTCTTGCGAGCTATTGCCCCAACTCAACCCCAATTTGATCCAACTGCCTATTTTTGGAAACCACCTCAAGCCCAACCTCAACAGGGCAACCAAAATCCTTTCATAAATCAAACAAGTACATCCACGTCCAACTCAAATAAAGCCGATGATGGGTGTGACTGGTCTGTACAATGTGGAGGTGGAAATCAAGGAGGAACTGCGTTTTATGCTGAAATTGTCAAGAATGTCAACAATGGTGATGCATCTTCTGGAGATGAAGACAGTTCTGGTTATAGTGGAAGCTCAGATGAAGAATCTTCCACTTCAGGCAATGATCATGTGGATGAGACATCAAGTGCGTCAGTCGATGCAAATACTGATGAGCTTTTGGGAGAAGCTGCAGCAGGAACTGAAAGAAGATCTAATTTGGTGGATCAAGCTGCTTTTACTTCGTCTTCTCTCCATTCAGCCTTTATGGCTAATGTCGACAGTTCATCAGGTCAGGTATGTGTCGACGAACCCACTGTAGTTAGCTGTGAAAAGTGTGATGCTTTAAATGTTAAATATGCAGAAAAGGAAAGTCAGTTTGAAATCACACACAAACACAATCAACAATTGATTGTAGATCTTGCTAAAGCAACTGAAGCTAACTTGTTTTTAACCAGAAATGAAAAGGAATTTAAAACAACAATTGCGTCTTTAAGACATGACGTTTCAGAATTACAAAGGGCAGTTTTGAGAAAACAACATGCTAACAATGATCTAATTGACACAATTGAAAAGCAAATGGTGGAGTTAGCAACAGCTCGATGTGAATGTGAGACAATTAAGCAGAAATTGGAAAGCTATTCCAATTCCCGCTATGTATTGGATCACATTATTGACGTTCAAAAGAAAAAGGGGGATAGGAAGTGTAATGGATTCAAATCATGTCCTCCCCCAATGAATCACAATTACTCCAAATTGCCTGATGACGAGGATATGCCCCGTTTTGAACCTACTGTGCCACTCAATCTAGATGATTTTGCAGCAGGCCTCGGGTTCACAACTGGTACATCATCCTCGGGTCAATCTGAATCTGAATCTGAGAATGTGACAGATTCATCATGTGTTAAGGAACAGAGTCCTCCCACTGTTGAGGATACTGATTCTTCGGATGATGAATCTGACTCATCGGATGATGAATCTATAAAAATTGTGAATCAACAGTCTAACTCGGTTACAACAGATATTCCAATTGAGAATCACATCTTATGTGATCCACCAGTGGAACCGAGTAAGACTGAAATGTCAAAAGGAATGGAGTCCCTTGTTTCTAGTTGTGAAGGGAATAACTTGTTGTATACGCTCAAAGGAGATGACAAAATCTACTCTAACAAAGATTTTCCAATTAAAAATGTAAATCAAGATTTAATTGAGCAAATTTTTGAAGGATGTATTGAAAAGTTTTTGGGGAACAAAAGTGGCAAAGTTACCGTCACTCAATGTGATCCAATTCCGTGTGAACAAATTAGAAAACAATACGGAAACCAAAAACAACCAATTGAGCGAAAACAACAAGTCAACTCCGGAAAAGGTAAAGTACAGGGAAAGAAGGCTCAGAACAAGAATGTTCAAGCACCTAAAGTTCAACAGCAAAAGGTGCAAAACAAAAGAGCTCCTGTTAAGAAAAGAGACCAGAAAGTGAACTTTGTTGGATCCAAGGGTACAGATAAACTTGAAACATTTCAGGATAAATCTAACATTGATTTTATAAAACAAGTTAGAATTTTAAAACGAAATGATCAGAATAATTACACCCAACATTCCAACGGATGTGATTTAGGTCCAAGTACATCTAGATCACAAAGTTCATGGTCTGGTTCTTCGTCTGGTCATCAACATGTTTCTCCGAGGTTTGTAGAGCGGAGAATGTGTTTTGAGTGTGGCACAATTGGGCATATTGTAAGATACTGCCCATACCTGCAAAAGTTGAAGGCTCCCCAAGAAACCAATTACCAAAAACGATCAGTTTCCCTGAAACAAGACCCACGTGTCTTGAAAGAAAGGGAAAAGAAGTTGAAACAAAAGAATCAAAAGGTAATTGAGAAGGCCTTAAAATCAGAGGTCAAAGAAGAAAAACCTGTTCAAGCAAAACCTAAAACTGTAAAACCAGTAAATGCTAAAACAATAAATTCAAATACTGGTAAAGGACAAACAGCTTGGAAACCAAAACAGGTAATTCAATCAGGGGGAGCACCGCAGGTTCTGTTTCCTAATCATCAGGAGATTGAGATCACTTTCCTTGATGATCAAGGACGACCCAAGTCCACAAAGGCTTGGGTCCCCCTCTCCGTCTAATCTTTGAATGAGTGTGTAGGATATTCCAGGAGGAACTTTCGACAGTCGTAAGATTGTTGATAGTGGAGTGTCCATGCACAAAATAGGCGACAGAAGAAATTGTTGCCTTTGATGGAGAGAAGAGAAGAAAAGGAAAAGAGAAACAGAAGTGTCTGTTGAATGAGTTTGAAAAGCTTCGACAAAAATGCAAAGCCTTTTACAATCAAGCTTTGATCGGGTCCCCAGGGTAGATTCAATCAAAATGTACGCACCTGCAGCACGTTTGAAGTTCAAAATCAACAAGATGAACGTGCAGTGTACATTTCTTCGCGGTGTGACTGAAGAAAAAGTGTTTGTTGAACAAACCAACCGGGTGTGCGGATGCCTTGGCATGGGATGAACAACCGCACACTACTTCTGAAAGAGAAAGACAAAGACCTTCGCTGGTGAAATGTGGAAGACCAGCCGGACCCAAAGGTTTATGATCTTGTTGCTGTCAAGAGACTTCTCAGTAGCTACAAAGAATCGACTTTGAAATCCACACCGGGTGGATATCCAGTTTGGGAGAGCACTCAGATTCCTTGCAATGCACGGAGCAGTTGCAGGATACGGTTTTAAAATTTCTAATCTCTCCTTTACTTGTCGATATTTAAGCTGCTTTATAAATTGTTATCCTCTCGCAGCACTCTTTGGCCAGACAATGTTGTCATGGTCAGCACCGCAAACCGACATGCCAACTGATTTTTCCAAAATTCGATAAATCTTTTCAGATTAAAAATTAATTTTGGTAAACGGCATTGAGGTAAAACACGAGTTAACCAACATCGGAAAGTCATTTTTGTAAATACCTTTGTGTTTTTAAATTTTATCTTAGTTTGTTGATTTTAGGGGGAGTAAATCCAAAATTTGAAAAATCCAAAAACATCGAAAAATTTCAAAAGCACAAAAACAATAGAAAAACAAAAATGAGTTTTCTGGCGAGAAAAAGAGAAAATGATAGTACATCAGTGGTCTGTCCAAACCTCTTTAAACCTTAAATGAAAAAGCGATAAGCAGCTCTATATAAGATGTATCGGTAGGCTCACAATCATTTTAAAGTGTGCAGGGTGATATAAACTTAAATCGACTGAAGACCAGGTGGGAACCATTCATTGGCATATGGTCTTGGTACCGAAATTTCGTTTGAGAGATTGCCGAGGTTCTGAGATATTCGGTCTTTATGCTGCTTATCATCTGGGTATCATGGTTGTATCTTTTACCGAAAAATAACGGGGACGCAAGTCTAGATCTTCCATGATACTATACATACGTGTACATATTGCATTCGACCTCAATAAGTGATCAACAATCACATGTCCAAACAAATAAGTGATAATATATCACATTCATCCGGGAGTCAAGTTCGTCTCTCTGCTGTACGAAAGTACTGACCTGTTCACGGACTTGCTTCTGTGCCCTCATGCATCGAAAATCAAGTTCCTCATCAATAAGTGATTCTATCACATAGGGCTTGTTTTCAAATCAAAATAAGTGAGTTTCTCACATCATATACGGTCAAACAGATGATAATCGGTATACTCACCGGTAAGATGAACCCTCGTGCATACCTTGATACGGGAATGTGTCGTGATGTGGATGAACACCGGTCGGTAAGTATAAATCATACCTTAACGTATCCCCTCGCCATGATTACTAATGATAAGTTGAGCTTAAGTGGACAACAATACCGATAATTGTTATAGGATGCTTATCTAAAATGTTAACTAAAAGAACAAAGAGAGCGTTTTGACCTGACCGTACACTGATATGATTCTCTTACCCTCGAAACTCGCAAAAAGAATGTCTGTAAATATTTATTTACTGCTTTTAGTTTCTGTATCTTTGTATATATTTATTTATTGCTTTCCGTCTTTACTTTTGAAAAATGAAAAATTCCAAAAAGATTTTAGGTGTGTTTTAATATAAACTTTATAAAAGCCAAAAAGATTTTGCTTCTAGTTTATTTTTGATTGACTGATGTTGGAACTCGAGTCTATCCTACCCAAAATCCTGATCGTAAGCCAGAAAACAATTGCACCTTCATAAACTGTCGAAGTTAACAAGTTTTGAAAGTTAAAGGACTAAAATTGTACATTTTCTAAACTTTCAAACTGTTGTCGGTTGGTGTTTGATTGAGATTTGATCTCATATGTGTCGTTTGTTTAAATGTTAACTATATTCCAAGCGGTTGTTCTCATTATGCGTTTAGCTTTCTTGCATGTGCAGATGCTAAAGGCCAGGAGAACATGTTCGATGACAAGCTTTGGAATGAAGACACGAAGTGGAGGCACTCAAAGTATAAAATGATCGAGTTGCCGCTGACCCTTCATCAACACCACAAGGATCTGAAGAATTGACAAGTCAAAAGATTCACGAGCATAACTCATTGGAGAGTTCATTTTAAGGGGGAGCTTATTGACACACTACCTAAACGAAAAGGGGAGTTTGTTGATACACTTTCTTCTTACGGCGCGTGAAGACTTTGAAGATCCTCCGACATGGAAGACATGGAAGTTGAACCTCACGAGTAGCGTCCAAGGGGGAGTTTGTTGATGCATTTTATGTGGACGCGACTTGGTTCGGTTCAACTCAATTCGGTTCGACCCGGTTAGCTTCGGCTCAAGCCCGACGTCACGACATTCCTCCGTCGTGCGTCCCAGAGTTCTACTCGCGAAGCACGAAGCGCCGCAAGCCGGTTCCCGCTGCCACATCATCATGACATCATCATGATGATGTCATGATGATGTCACTACTTTGACTTAGCTTGGCAAATATAACATGTTGAATTCTGTACGTGCATGCATGGTTGTTGGGCCTTATCTTTGGGCTTTGACCACAGCCAATCGCACAAGACAACATGGGCCAAAGCCCCAATCGCACAAGTGATAAACCCATATATAAACCGAAATCACTTTGGATTTCGGGGGGCGGGTGTGAGAACCGAAGACAAGGAACAACAGAGAGAACCGAAGAACAAGAGAGAACCGAGAGATTCTATTGAGAGTTTGCAAAGATTGATTTGTAAACATTGGTTTGTAACTGACTTTTCAAGTATTAATACATTGGTGTTAATCGTTGAGTCTCGGTCTTGTATCTCGTGTTCTTGTCGTGTTCGTTCTCGGTTTGCCATTTCCGGTTGGATTCCGCACAACCGGGTGTGTTCGACAACAAGGATTAGGCGACTAGATCCTCCCCTAGCCGGACCTACAAGATGTCGAATGAGTAATACATGGTGTCATTTTTCTTTGAATCGTAATGAAAATTATCATTGTGTTGCTGCCACATTTTAACTGTTCCCTGCACAATGAAAAGAAAAACATTTAATGTGGTTGAACCCAACTAAAATGGTAACATGTCTTTATATCAATAAATGAAAGTTGTAAGTTGTATGTTTATACATGTAGTAATACCATGATGACTAACTTAACATTAATGGATTCACACAAGAACTATTAAATATTAGGACCCGAATGAACTTTCAACCTTTGATAATGAAATGTCGAGAGAGATGATACAATCGTGATTCATGGGGAGATAAGATATCACAAATTTTTGTCTACTATTTCGTGAAGTTGTGCATTTGGTGTATTCTTCTAGTTGGACAAACGGAAACAAGGAAAAATGGGCCAAAATTTTAAACAACGATAACTTGGGTTAGTAGTGGAGTTATGAGGTCATAGGCGGTTTGGTACAGCTGTATGTTAAAAATCATACTCCTTCATCTAAGCCTCTGGTTTCGCCACACTAACACTTAGGGGTGAACCTACACTAAGTGATCCTACACTTTATGTATACTACTAAATATCGATTAACAATGAGCAGAGCCGTTCCAACATCTTTGAAGGCTCAAAACGAACTACAAAGTCGTGGCCCTATTGAATTGGTATAAAGAAAATCGACAATTGAGATTGAGATTTGAGACATTAAATAACCACAACGATGATTTTTCCTAATGTTGGCCCTAATTTCACCCAATCAGCAATCAGTTTCACATTGGTTACTCAAAAGATGCCGCATGTAACGAGGGTTGGTCTGTTACGACGCTTCTTTTGGATTCTGTAATGAAGTGTGTGCGGACAGTGTGGACTCGTGGAATAAGATCCTAAATCTTGGGCCTAGAAACGCAATTTAATTGTGCCAAAAAACAAGTCTAATAATGAAAAGAAAAATAGAAGGCTCATGTTTTTTGGTGACCCTAGACCTCAACCTTGGTTGATAAGCCTAAAGGGCCGACCCTCCAATGAGTTTTCCATTTTTAACTAAGTATTCTCTACTGAGAAAGGGTAGATCCTTATTTACTTCATGGGAACTTATAAAGAAGGAGAAATTAAACTTGTCAAAACACTTTTATGACCTAAAGTGAAACAAGTTGTATGGAGAACCCATGAGCCTTCACATGTGAGCTACCCCACTTGTGATCTCGTGGACAATTATCATTGAGTAAATAGTGTCATATAAATTGCAGTACTTAGATTATATTAAACTTGATAAAAATTACATCAAAATAGAAGGTAAACGGACAACAAGCTGCGTTGTTACATACCTCACGAACATGGAGAGCTTTTTGCACATCTTTATCATTTGCCCAAACCTCTAAATATATCCTATCAATGGACTGAAAATACAACATAAAAGAAGTTATATACCCTCACAAATTTCTGTGTTGAAAACTATTTGCCTTTAGAAAAACAAGTTACAGTTTTCATATGTTAGGTTTATATCAGCTTTTGTATCTTCATCCTTATTAGAACAAAGAGGATTAAGATGAGTGTAATTATATTTTCTTTTTGCAACCGAAAGGCCAGGTAAACAGACTAAAATGAGGTAAAGTGATCATTGAAAATTTTTTAAGTTTAAGAACGAAAATTGTTTTCTGATATAAGTCTAAAGAACGGAAACTGTAATTTACTCTTAAAAAATATGTGGCTTGTAACTGCAGGAAGAAAAATTACACAAGTTGGATCCGTATCAAAATCTTCACAAAGCGGCTCCAATATATTCGATGGGTTAATTCCACTCGTGCACTGTAATAGAGATTGATTTAGAATTGTCATCATACAAAAAGTTTCTAAATAACGTATCGAAATATATGATCAGTGAGCACATACTTCATCCATCCGTTGAAGAGCACTTGAACATAACACGTTGTGCAGATCCTTATCGACATAATTACCATGACAAGATTCTTTCGCTGACTATTATTTTAACACAATTCAAGAAGATGTCAACATATTTTGCAAACTAGAAAATGCATAATGAATAAGTTGACACATAAATATCTTCTGTTACCTTGTAAATATCATCGGATATTAGTGCAAGCCTGTGAGCAAACTCTAATCTTGAGTTAAAATCACTGAATTTATCAGTGAGAGGGCTAATTATAAAGCATCCCTGTATAATGGGTATTAATGATACATATACATATAGTTAGTTAATTTGTGGTTAGTTATGTGTTGTTAAGTAAAAAAATCTTTATGTCAATATATGTGTATATATGTATTTACTTTGATATTCAGATGTGGTTGATTTCCATGTTCATTACCTGCAAAATTATATGTATAATTATATGATTCACTAATTAGAGAAACTTGGAAATATATGTCTAGATCAAGATTAAAAAAAAAAAATTCTTAAAGTGGTTAACATTATAACTCATATATTTATAGGGTTGTGTTCCGGTTAACACATTCATTAAACAAGTCATGTTCATCAGGTTGACATATTAGATAGTTAAACGACTCAAAACCTATTTATTTCGTGTCGTGTTTGGATAGTGTTTCAGAATTCGCCGCCCCTAACAAATGCAACAGAAGTCTTACCTTTATACGCCTCTAGAGTAACTACCGGTACTATAATGCCCATGTATGAAATACCAGTTATGTACAACGGATTATTGCGAAACCTCGGATGCATAGAGAGCCACTGTAAGCATCACATAATCATATGCATGGAAATATAAAGATATGACTTTGAAAATGTGTAGAAATAATATAACTTGGTTATCACACCTTTATAAGAAACTCATAAGTTTGTAAAGCTAAGATGGAATCACCACTCTTTGATGCTTCCAATGTTGTAGCATATGAAAACCCTGCACCGATGGGTAGATCTAGAAATATTATACTAGCAGCCTACATTAAAAAAAAAAACCCATTAATAACATCCTTAATATAAATTGAAATATTGATTTGGAAAAGCATTATTTATTATGATATATAGTGTAATTTGTTTGTCAAAATGTATAGTACTAAGAATGTTCACCTTTGTCAATGCATTGGGATTTAACTCCAACGTAATGTTATCCCTTGTTGAACGTTCAAGACTAATAGTTACTGGACCTGCAGAGTTATAGTAAAATACTTGTACAGACATACATAATAAAGGCAGTTTGATAGCCTCTTCATGATTTTATTAATTAAGAAGCTATATCTGAATCAGTTAGTATTAAATGTGTTCCGTTCATCAGGAGAGGACCTCTGAATTAGGCAGTAAGTCACTTACTCGTTAAGTTTCAGCATGATGATAAATGAAAATTTTAGTTCTCTGTCGACTGTCCCTTCACCAATGTTCATAAGTCTTACTCGACCACTCACACGCTACCTACTTGACTCGCAACCACTTCCTCCTCTACCAACTACCACCACATCGACATACGATCATAAATTTATGATTATTTTTTTAGATTAAGTATCGGTTCTTTTGATTCTTTGAAGATGTGCAACATTTTTTAATTAAAAAAAGTTAGAATGCAACAATGAGCAGTCTCTATCCACTACCAACTACCACAACATCGTCGTACAATAATAAATTTATGATTATTTCTTGATGATGGAAAGTGACATTTATTATTTTAATCTAGGTATTCAAAATAATAAACGTAAAAATGGAAAGTGACATTTTTATTTTTATTTTTATTTCCTGCCACTAGTCCACAAGAGATTGAATGATATTTTTATTTTTATTTTCTTTTTTCTTTTAACAAAATTACTTATAATTAGATTATCTCTAATTAAATTTTCTTTTAACCATGTTTATTACTTTGATAAAATGGAAAGTGACATTTCTAGGCGTCCGCAGGGTAAGGTAAAAGATGGAAGAAGGCCGACAGTGTATGTGGTGAGAAGAGAGGACAACATCGCCCTTCTTTAGGCACTTTTAAGAGAAAGGTGGTTGCGAGAGGAGAAGAGAGGACAACCACCCATCCTATTAAGTTGGTCTTTTATGGTAACTTATTAGTGAAAGAAAGCTCCTTCTATTCGTATATAGAATGTTATAGATATATTTAATAATAATAACAACAACATAGTAGTGGTTTCACCTACATACAATAAATGATAAAACCCCTAAAAAGATTGATTACACCAAAAACAGATTAAGCATGTATATTCTTGTTTTGGATAAGCACGAACATGAAACAGGTAAACACGAACACGATATGAAAATTGACAGGTCTTATTCTGTTGATTTGTTTAAAACACAAAACCTGTTAAGAGTAAAACACGAACTTGTTAAGGTCGTATCGTGTTTTCATGTCCGTGTCTCAACCCTATTTGAAAGCCTTTTTGGTGCACTTGTGTAAACAGAAGATAGCTAACATTTAAACTGATGCAATTTGGATTGGTTGTAACATTTTGTTGTCTTCTATATCATCTTAGTTGCGCAGTTGATTTCTCGGTATTTTTAATGGTTATGAACTATACACACAAATATAATTTTATTTCTGTATTGATACTTTTTTCTTCACTCACATATAGTACGTGTATAGCTTTTTAAACAGTAGTATATATCTAAACAGGCTTATACCGTGACTTTAATTAATTTACCTATTTGATACATGAACGGATACAAAGCCGGGGTGCCTGGGCCACCAGTGAGATAAAGAAGAAGAGGATCGCGCGACGGGTCTCTTTGAGACTCAACGAAATAGTAGAAAAACTGGGCTTCATTGTCATCTCCCACTTCTACGTATCTTTTGACATATGAAAAAACAAAAGAAATGATACAAAAAATAATTTCTAATAAAATAAAAATGATGAAG
Source organism: Helianthus tuberosus (assembly GCA_030545235.1). NCBI lineage: Eukaryota > Viridiplantae > Streptophyta > Magnoliopsida > Asterales > Asteraceae > Helianthus > Helianthus tuberosus. The sequence continues at coordinate 155,753,964 of CM060384.1, forward strand.
TTATAGACTTGCATGCATGCATGCATACATACATACATACATACATACATACATACCCAGTTTCAAAAGCAAAAGGTAGATCACCATGAAAACCAGGGAGATTTTTGATAATTGATTTTGTGTTAGAAAAAGGGGTGAGATGCACAAGTATGATCAAAAGAGAAAGCCGTATGTAAGTAGACTTCATTGTGTGAGGGCAGCTTGCAACTCTCAACTCTCCAATTGGTCTCCTTTATATAAATATTAAGAGCATTCACATCATATCCCACAAATTCCGTGAGGGTGGTCTTTATATTATAAAAAAAAAGTGATTATTAGTAGAGTAGAGAGAAAATGTTACTGTCAACGGATATTTATATATACATGTTGCAGGAAATGTATGATGTCGATATCACAAGAAATCTATTTACGGTGGACTAGAAACTCACCGAGCTTTATTTATGTATTTTTTTATATTCTAGTTGTGAAATTTGTAAAATGTTATACTTTTCCTTTCGAAGCGATGTATCATATTATTGGAATTATTGGAAATGAAATTTCGAGTTTTAATTATTGTCGCAATCTAGTGTTATGATGCTTTTGAGCAATCTATTTACGTCTCGCCTCGATGTTTCCGGCATCAGTTGGGGTGTGACACCTCAAAGTCTAAGTCGAGGTTGCCGTCGTTTAGGTCTAGGTAAGAATGAGCATCAGATGCGTCTACGGACGAGCGTGGCTCAGGCGTGCTCGAACTAGTATTGGAGGGCTATGATGATGTTTGGCCGGTTTTGACCGGTGGCACAAGATACCACTTTGGCGAATTTTTAAACACCTCCTAAGGTTTAACCATTGTAAACGCGCAACCCTATGTTGCTCTAAACTCGTCGAAGGCGGCAAACATGACGTCTGCGTCGCTTGAACCACTCAGCCTATTTTTGTTGTTAATATGTCGGTTGACAATGCTATTGAAGTTGCTACATTTCAACCTCATTGACGACCACTTTCCCGAGAACGAATCGTTTGAACGATACAGTTCGCGGTTCATGGCGACAAAAAGCTTTTCTCGGATATGCCTCAAAAACCAGTGCCTCTTGATCATTGCGTACGATAAGAAGGAACATGGAGCGGTTATTTGATTGCATATGTTTAATTTAAGAAAGACGTCACCAAATCCTAACGATGTTATGTATGTGGTGGATACAGGTTGGGTGGACATAATATTATTATGAAGAATAAGAGGATTGAAGATCGGCTCAAGTGTTGGGATTGTACGGAAAGACTGGTCACTTTGCTTGATTTATGTATTTCCTTGAGATGTTAATTTAATGGAATGTTGTAAATTTCTTACTAGTAAATGTTTGATATTTTGTATTTGAACCTTAATTTAAGTAATGTGTCAAGGAAAGAAAGAAATTTTTAAACTCGTTTTTCCGCTGCATTGTTTTTAAGTTATCACATGTTTGGGCGTTTCATGGTTTTTGTGTTAAAAATATTGGATGTATTGGTGAGATAAGTGTTTAAAAACGGGTAGAAAGATTTTATTTATAAGGTAAAAATTTGGTTTTAAATTAATTTTCTTTAAAGTAGTCGTTGCCAACGGTTAGTCAAGCAAAGGGGCCCCATCTTCACCCTCGCGAATGCTGGCCATTGTGTTCACTGGGCTTGAATAACACCCCCAATGACGCCCAGGGTATGGTTGGGAGGGGGGGCTATTGGCCGAGGTGGCTCGGTGATGATGCTTCATACCGAGCAGACAAAGTTTTTCAAAAACACTAATTTGATAAATACTTTTTCAAGAACAATATTTTAATAAATATTTTCCCCACTAAAACTAGTTTAGAAAAAAAAATTCCATGATTTTTTTTTTTTTTTGAACGGCAAATTTAGATTACTGACGGACCATTGGAGCATAATCAATAAATATGAGAAAAACCTCATTGTGGGAATCAAACCCAAGACCTATTGATTACAAAGTTTTATCTCACCCAAAATACCACTAGGCTATAAAGCCATAAAAAGAAACTCCATATTAGTTTGTTAAACTTACACACGTGACCCTGAAAACCGTGGCTGCAAAATACCATACGTGTTTTATTTTTATTTGAAATTGTGTACCTAACACTTTAAATTGTGAATGCACAGAGTGGTTAGGTGTTTGTATTTATAACTAGTGGATGCCCCGTCCGTGTTGCTGGGCGATGGCCGAATAATGAGCGAGTGTTAGGCAACTTATTGACACGAAAAACAATTAAATCGAGTCAACCAATTAAAACAAAACACTTTTATAGTTTTAATTAAAAAAAACTAAAACAATAGCAATATTGTAATATTTAATCGAGGGAAAGTTGTATTTTTTGACTGGGGTAAAATCGTAATTTGCCAAAAGCTAAAGTGATGGCAGTACTGTAAATTTGAACCAGGGGCAAAATTGTAAATTTTCACAGGGGCAAATTCATAATTTTGAACTTGGGGTAACAGCGTAATATAAATTTGAACTAAGGGCACAATCGTAATTTTAAGCTGGAGGCAAATCCATAATTTTATTTTGAACCGAGGGCAAAATCGTAATTTTGAGTTGGGGGGCAAAAGCATAATTTTATTTTGAACTGTGGAAAAAACGTAATTTTAAACTGAGTGCGAAATCATAATTTTTTGAACGGGGAAAAATCACATTTTTGAACAGAGGTCAAAATCGTAATTTTTAGCTGGGGACAAAAACAGAATTTTATTTTGAACTGGGGGGCGAAAAGGTAATTCTGAGCTGAAGGCAAAACCACAATTTTATTTTGAATCGAGATAAAAATCGTAATTTTGAGCTGAGGACAAAAGCGTAATTTTATTTTGAGCTGAGGGCAAAAATGTAATTTTAAAATGGATATAAAATAATAATCTGGTTGGTCCAATGGAGGAGTGCCAGGCAAAATTGAAATTTTGAGTTAAGGGCAAAATTGTAATTTTGAGATGGGGAAAAAAGCGTAATTTTATTTTGAGCCGGGCGCAAAACAGTAATTTTAAACAGGAGAAATAACTTAATTTTAAAACAGATATAAAATACTAAATTTGTTGGTCCAATGAGGGAGTGTCAGGCAGCTGCCTGGCACTATTCCCCCATTTGGTAAAGTGGCTGGCACTATTCCCCCATTTGGTAAACGTATGAATAGTAAATAAATTCAGGCCATTTGTTCAATAAATACCACAATTCTTTCTATGGGTTTAACTTTGTGGACTTACCGACCCCAACCATCTCTTTGTCTAATGTTTTATATTATCTGATTATGCAAAGTATAAGAACAATAAATATAGACATATAAACTAACAAAAAAAGAATTGTAAGACAAGAACATTCAATTTTAAGTACTAAAACAATGATGATTGTGATAGAGAAAATATTCAATTGATCAGATATAGGCTACAAAGAACCTCTTTTTCTGTGTCTGTCTAATGATATGTTGGTAACAATACTGTATAATTGAATTAGTTTTGTATATGATTTAGAGTTTTATCGAGTCATTTTGAATATGTTTTAGTGTACTTATATTGTGTGGTGTCTTGCAGAAGTTCGTGGCTTAAAAGCAGGGGCGGACCTACCCTATAATAAGGTGTAGCCTCCGCTACCCCTTGATGCTCCGGTGATAGTGTAAATTTTGGAAAAATTTGACATTTTTTTCGATTTCGTTACCCATTTTTTAAACGTTACCCCTATAACATTTTTTTTAGATCTGTCACTGCTTAAAAGCTCGTAAAACGAAGCTTAAATTGAAGAAAATGAGCATCTGAAGAAGTCGAAGAATGAATGTAAAATTCTGGAAAAGTCTCTCGTCCGCACCACGCGAGAGAGAGAGAGAGAGAGAGAGAAGCCCCCGCGACACGCAGGGGTGGTATTTGACTAAAATGCCCCTAGGGCTATTGGATAATAACTCGCCACCTCCATTACCTTCCCAATGCCACGCGACAAATCAGTATAGGTCCCCCCGCAACACTCGGGGAAGTGTAGAATCGTAAAAGATTAGGTTTCGACCTAATTTAAGCTTATGAGCAAGTTATTGGAGATTAGATTTCTTTGGACGAACTTAGAGCTTACCAAGGGCGATTTTAGAGTTCCAAGAGCAGTTGCAGTTTCATCTGATTTCTTAATGCAAGATTATTCTGAATTGAAGATTAAAGCTGTGATGACAACCATGAGCAACTAAACTTCTCGTGACTTCTCCCAGGTGAAAGATTGTTAGGTTTTTGCACGTAGACTTTGTTTGATTACTTTATAAATGGTACATCTTGACTACTTTGTTTGATTTGGCTAAACGTTTACTTATATTTGAATTATTAGTCTTTTATCAAATGTATTTGCGATTTCTTGCATCATTAGCGGGTTAGTAACTAAGTGGCTAATTGGTATTTGCAAACGGACAATTAGATTGTATGGGTATTATTAAAAATTGTCTTTAATTGTATGCTAATTCACAAATTCCGAGGTTATGTATATGTGGTGTTTAAGTAATTAAAACTGAGTTTTGTGTAAAACCTGTAATCTAAATCCCATGTGGGGTTGCTCTTCTTAATCTGGTAATATTTTCATCATCTTGTTAATTGCTTTCTTTTAAACCAACAAACAAACAAATAGTTTTTGCTTCAGTACTTAGTAAATTTAGGAGAAACTTATCAAAAGTAATAAAACTCAGCTTTCGTATCCGATCTTTGCACATAAGAGTAAATTTTCTCTTAATATATACTTAACGCATGCCTAATATCAATTATCACATGCTCATATCATCCTCTATACACGATCTCACAACCATAAAGGTCAAGTCATAAGTTGATATATACGTGTAGAAAACAACCATAGAAAGTTATACTAACCTCGTTTCTTTGGCTTCGTGATCAAGTCCCAGTCAACGTTCATCTATCATCAAGAGCAGTAAGGTTGAGTTTGAATATCACTTCATATTCAAATCTCTCAACCTATGGCTCTGATGCAACCTTGTAACACCCAAAATTTTAAAGTAAAATCTTTTACGCTTTGCGGAAATTTGGCCCATTTTTTTATAAATTTCGACATGACCCATTCAGAAACAAAGATACTCCTTACGATGATGAACCTGATTAGCAATCAAGACACTCACAAAAATAGACATGACTAGATACACCATTGACACATGACCATTTAGCTAAGCAATTGTTGAGTTGAATTTTAATACACAACATATAAATATTTAACTGAAAAGAACTTAACGAATGATGCACATTAAATCACACGATCTTAAAGCTCGTCGACCCGCTCCAAGACTTGATCACATAAGCTTTTATTCACATAAACTGGAATCCTCAGAAATAGTTCTGGAAAAAGATTATGCGATTTTGGTTTTGCATTATTAAGGTAAGCGACTTAACACATTAATTGTTATATAAAAGTAAAAGAGTAAATTACAAGTTTTGTCCTTTATGTTTACATCAAATTTCAGACGCTGTCCTTTTGGCCAAAAGTTTTCAGACGGTGTCCTTTACCTTTCAAAATTTTGTACGTTTTGTCCTTTAGACCAAACCTGGTAGAAATCTCAGTTAAAAAATGTCATGTGCAATGCACATAAGGGTAAAATGGTCATTTCCCTCTCAACCCTTTCAATTCCCCATGGACCAACAAACAAAAGTGAATACATAAAAACAAATATTAACATGTATTTTCGAAAATTATAAAAACAAATATTGGTAACTTTATGATAATACTGATGTACCGATAATCGGTATAGCAACCGAAAAATAAATCCTAAAAAATAAAGTCTTAATTTTCCTAAATGATGGAGGCATTAGAAATAACCCATTTTCCTTTCAAAACCATTATTTTTCATTGTTTTGAACACAAGTAAGTAAATGATGGAGGCATTAGGACTAACTCATTTTCCTTTCAAAACCATTATTTTTCATTGTTTTTATCACCTACCCAAAATCCCCCTAGTTAACCCCTTTGAGCCTAAACTTTTTCTTTTCAAAACCCACAAAACAAACACCCTTTGCCACCAAAACCTTTTTCTTTCCAAACCCCTTTGTTTTAGTAAAAAGCTCGGTTATCTTGTGACATGAAAAAAAATGAAAATCTTGCAATAAACAAATAAGTTCCTCAAAGAAATCTTGTTTGAATGCGCTTAGTTTGAATAAAAGTCACAAAAACAAAAGGTTTTACGACGACCGACGCTTTTTACGTTTTTCGCCATTTTTACTAACCACTAACCAAAAGCCACCAACCTTTAGCCCAAGCCTAACCCTTCCCCAAATACTCTTGATATTTACAAAGGTTTATAGATAAAAAGAATGAGGTTTGATTGCTTGGAAAGCATATGGTTGAAATAAGTTCCACGTCGGTCTCGAGTGTTTCACAAAAATACACAAATCGTCCGAGTGTTGAGTGATTTTCCGTCAGGTATGTGAACTTGTATATAAATGGAATTTTAAAAATGCATGTTATGCCCAAATAAATAATTTTTCTTATAAAATGTTCTAAATAAATCATGACGAATAGGATTGTAAATATAATAAAAATAAAACTTAATAAAGATCTTGGATTCCCGATACTTAAGATAAGCCCAAAACTTCTCCTCTACCTCTTCCATTTGGGTGTGTAAGCCACATATTAAAGAGTTTTGCTTGAGGACAAGAAAAGATTCAAGTGTGGGGGTATTTGATGTGTGCAAAATGCAATATATAAATTACATCAAATGAGGCATAAAACTAACCCCCTTTTAGTACTAATGTTGGAAAAAGCGTGTTTATTTCTTTCTTTTTAATTTACAGGACCAAACGAGCTTAAAAGAACAAAATGAGCAAATAAGCAGCCAAAAGAAACATAAATACCAAAAGAAGGAATAAACGTGACATGCCCGACCCCTCGGTAGCATCCCCAAAGCAAAAACAAGGAAACAGAGACTGACCACGGGGCCGTGCCCAGCTAGGCATGGGGCGTGGTCAGAAGCCTGCACAAAAGACAAACCTGTAGAAGCTTCCACGCCCACCAAGGGGGCGTGCCCAGCTCAACACGGGGCGTGGTCAACGTAAAGATACGCAGAATATTGATAGTACACCAAAGAGTTGACCACGGGGCCGTGCCTAGGAGATACGGGGTCGTATGGGGACTCTGCTGACACTTGCAATTAATGAAGGAAGAGAAGATGCTGGCCACGGGGCGCGCCCACTAGACACGGGGCTGTGGCCAAGGCTCTGTTCAGACTATAAATAGGGGTGTTTGGTTCACTTGAAAGGCATCCCTTGGCAAACCACTACTCTCCCACTTTGCCACCACTCCACCACCACTACAACACCAACACCCACCACCATCATCCATCTTTAGAGTGTGTAGTAGTCTCGGGATCCAAGATTGATTGTAAGGGTTCTTGCCAATCAAAGGCCATGTTTGGTTAAGCCTCTTACATCACTTTGTGAAGACAAGTCTTTATTATATTACTTTTGATTTTTAATCTTTCGTCACTTTTTATTTGGGGTTGTATTAATGACTTTAATAACTAGTTTCTTATGTTGAAGGTGAATTTTCTTTATCATTTTCTCGTGGTGTCTTGAGGTTAATTTACTGTCTATATAAAGTAAATGATGTCACCATTCGTGTCTTTACGGTCTATATAAAGGTGCGTTGACTACCTGGTCGGGGGTTAGGGAGATGATTTGGTAAAGTTCTTGTCTTGTTCAGTGTATATATCCTGTGAGGACTCGGTTCAAGCTTACTAGGACCTCCTTCAACACCCACTGGTATTAGATGGCGGGGGTGCGAATAGCTTGAACCCCTCACATGTAAACTACTATTAATACTTTAAACCAGCTTCTTGGGATTGTATCCTTGCTGACTCAAACCACTTAGCCGAGGGTAACGTCACCTTCAAAAGAGGGGCCTACCACTTTTCGCATTAATTGTCTTTCAATATTCCGACCCTTTGGGATTGTATCCTTGCTGACTCAAACCACTGGATTGAGAGTAACGTCACCTTCAAAAGAGAGGCCTACTACTATAACTAAGATAATCTCTTAAAAAGTCCGAAAGTGCGAAAATCGTCAAAGGATACACTAAAGACGAGTTGGATCCAAGTGATTCTATCTTGTCTATTTGTTTTTCATTTTATTTATCTTTGCATTTTTAGTTTTTATTTTTATGTTTCCAAACTTTTCTCAAAAAAATTAGATTGAATTGACGTTGAGGATAAACCGGTATTAAAAGCTCTTGTGTCCTTGGACGACCTCGGTATCTTACCAACACTATACTACGCTCACGATAGGTGCACTTGCCCAAGTGTGTGTTTAGTGTTAGTATAATATCGTGTTTTATAAATTTAAAACTTGACTAATGTGTAAAATGGGCTTAAAATATCAATAAAAATATATCACGCTTTGCACACACCAGTAGGCTTGCAACGTTATTGAGCATATAGAACACAAGTATAGGCATGGCATGTAGTAACCAGAATATAACAAGTATCGCGTTTTAACGGATAGAGTGTATGTATAAACAAGTTTAATCGTGATATGTGATTTTTGTAATATAGGGTACACATTGCACCCAAAGTGTGTAAAAGGGAAAAATGAGATCGAGTATACACACGGTTTGCTTTGAAATTTCGGCGTACATGAGTTGATAAGTCTTAATTTAGAAACTCTAAAGTTACCCTATGATGGGAAACGAAGGTGTGTGAGTTGCGGATTCGATTGCTAGAATTGGATTCGGAATTTTAGAGGGAAAATTATATGTCATAATATAATGAAAAGTAAGGTACCATGAAAATGGTCATGCAATGAGGTAGGATGATTAGCATCCATTAAACCTCATTATATGATATACCAAAGCACAAAATCATCAACTTTGTTGATAATTTCAGTTGGTCATAAATGTAAAGATAAGAACATAAAACTACTAAATCTAAAAACAACCAAGTGAGCTAGCAAGATGTGTGCATCCCAAACATGGAAAGTGTTTGGGGACGTGATGTAGTTGTGTCCCTTTGTTGGAAGTTGTTTTGAGATTTAGTGTTATAAAGATAAGATAAGATAAGATAACAAATCAATCATGTGAGGTAGTGGAAGATAGTTGGAAAGCCAAGGCTTCCATGGTTCACACTTTTACCAAAACACAAGTTTCACCATATTGAAGATGATAAACTTCGATGGTTTCAACACTTGTAGGTTGATTGGAACTTTGTTAAAAAAGAAAGTTTGGGAGGTGTTTAGACCTCTAAACTTTTAAGAATCAACCAAACTTTTAAGAATCAACCATACTCAATCCCCATAACAATAGGTTGATTAGAAGCATGGTAGGTGCAAGATTCTCACAAGATGTATGAGTTTATGAAAACTTTATAAAAGATAACATCAAAAACAGAAAGTTGGATCTCAAAATGGTGATGTTCCACCTTAGTTTATCATGGTAAACTTGTGGAAACATTTCTAGAGGTGTTCCAAGTTTTCAAGAAAAAGAAGAAGAAGTGAAGTAACATGAAGAAAAGTGAGATGGGAGCTCACTTTTGGACTTAAGAGAATTATGCCTTAACCTTGCTATTTCAGTATTTGCAGTGTGATTTGAGAGTGTTTGAGGGTTTGGAAAAGTGAAATTGAGGTGTAGGAGGCTTGGTTTTATAATGGTGAAGTAGGGTATGTGTTTTAATGAAGATCGAAGGTGATTGGGGAAGAAGAGAGGTGAAAAGGTGAAATCCAGATTGGCTGAAACAACATTCTGTGGATAACCCATCCTCGCGTCGTGTCGATTTTCCAGCCCAAGTTTGGTTTTTCATATTTTGGCCCCTAAACTTCTATATGTTCGTTATTTTATGCCTAAAATTTATGCTTCAACATGTTTTCGAGTATAGTTGATGTGTGTAAGCATGTTATAAGTATCGTGCACGTATAAATGATGTTTCAAGCGTATAATAAGTCTCGGTTTGTATGTAAATGTGTATCCAAAGATTGATTACGTATAAGTACAAGTATAACAAGCGTAAGTATACAGTGAATTTCCATTATGATCGAAGTCTCGGATTACAAGTTTGGAAATGAAATACGAATATGTTATGAATACAAGTTTCTAAAAATAGAAATGCGAATACAACTTTCTAAATATGGAAAATACATAAATACGAAGCGTTACAATTTACATGTATTTTTTGGGCTTGTATTGTGCGTCGGTGATCACCGACACATAGTCTATTAGTGATTTTTATCTTCAAACTCAATTTTAATATTGATAATCAGTTCACCAAGTAGGTGCGATCATCTATGAGGATATAAAACATAATAGATCTTAATAAGCCAATGAAACATGAGATGTATTGTACATCTTTTATTTTCACATAATATTAAGAAGATTTTTTTACGTACTAACAATGAAATATTTATTTAGAGTCAAGCTCAGTAATCACGTAAATAGGTATGTGAAGTGAGCCATGAATTGATAATAACCGAAGGTTCTTCAGGCTTGTATAATGGCACTGAATGCCCTGCACCCTACATAACACAAATGGTACATTTATTGTTAAATATTTCATTTGTTTGATAAGTTTTTAACCATAGTATGTGTTGAAATTAAAATCACTAAGTGAACACTTATTTAATTATGAAGAGAAAAAAATTACTTTTTTTTTTAATGGCTACTGACTCCAATAGTCGAGAGGTCTTCGCACCCACATGTATCCGAGTGATACATCCATGGGTCCTTAGTCACCCTCGGGCGTTGCATCCGAAAGTGACCAGGCGCTCCCCGAGAAAATTTCCAGCCGACAGCCACATGACTGCCGTTGCGGCCTTCGCACTCTGCACCCAGACCGCATGCTGGCACCAGATCCGGAGTAACCCAACTGTAATAGAAAACTCGGGAGTGGCTCAGGATTCGAACCGGAGACCTTTTAGTCTCAAGGCCAAACCATCACTGCCATGACCACTAGGCTGAAGGCCAGGGTATATGTAGTGCAAGAGAATTATTGCCTTAATATATAGCCAAAGGATCAAAATATGATAAATTTGTTAGTTTCTAGTTATTGAATAATTCATATTTATTTGAATCTCTTTCTAAACTTAGCTATGTGATATAGTCGATTCAGAAAGATGTATACTTAAGCCCCTTCTTTTAGTTTCTTTAAGTAACTAAAACATATCAAGAGCTTTTGCGAGTATGTACTTAACATTAAAACTAGTCAAATTATAAAATATTCGTCAATAGAGTGTGTATTGTTTCTTACCTTAACGGTTGCATGCATTAAAGAGTATCCATTCTTTCTATATATGGTCCGATACCAGAACATAACAAGTATCGTGTTTTAACGGATAGAGTGTGTGTATAAACAAGTTTAATCGTGATATGTGATTTTGGTAATATAGTGTACACGTTGCACCCAAAGTGTCTAAAGGGGAAAAGAGATCGAGTATACTCACGGTTTGCTTAGAAATGCCCGCATACATGAGTTGATAAGTTTTGATTTAGAAACACAGAAGTTACCCTAGGATAGGAAACGAAGGTATGTGAGTTGCGGATTGGATTGCTAGGATTGGATTCGGAATTTTAGAGGAAAAATTATATGTCATAATATAATGTAAAGTAAGTGTCACAGCCCCCGCCCCGGTTTTACCCGGTCCAGGAGCTGCGAGACAGAAACCCGTGGTATCTTATTAATCGAGTTGACAGCGGAAGATTTACAGGATCTTTTAAACTTGAAAATGCCTGATTATTTTATTTCCATAATGTGGAATAAACCCCGTAATTTACAATAGAGGAATTTCACAAGGAAATTCCCTGGTTTACAAAACATGTTTATTTATTTACTGAGCCACCTCTTCAAGCTTGTTAGTGCTCCGTAGCACGTTTTCCTTGATTCACAGCAGGTCGCCTGAAACATGTTTTAAAAATATTTTATCAGCGGGGAATTACTGGCGAGTCATTCAGGTTAAATAAAACGACACGTAGTTATAAATTACAGCATAAGAGCGATTACAATGGCTTCTATCTTATTTTTATCTGGCGCCGTGTCACCTGGTGACGATGGTCATACCACTATTGGGTCCTTTCACCCAAGTAGTGATGATTATCACTGTTAGGATTTATTAGCCTAACCCGTGAGAAATTAGTAATGTGCACAATACCCCACTTGCCAGTGATTAAGATAACCACGACTTAATCCCTGTAATTATAACATTTGAAAATGGAGTATTGTAAAACACTTGATAAAAAGAGAATGACTCACATTGCAAATTTAAACGGGCAGAGTTTAGCCTACTGATTAGCCTTGTAACCTAATTTAAATAACAATGCATACGAACTAGGTCAGTAACTAATACAGCATTTACGATAACTCATGAGATTAAAACCCTCACAACGAATGACAAAGTGCAACACCTAAACATCCATCGAATTCACGACGAATGACAAGGTATAGCCCTAATGTGGGCAGCACTTAAACATCCATTGGATAGTTTCAATCGATCGGACATTGAATCGTAGTAGCGATCGAGTTAATACCATGTATCGTAGCAGCGCCTTGCTATCTTAAATTTCGAATTTGAGCAGTGAGATTTCGTTTTTGAGAATTGTTTTCGACACAACTGAACTGCTCGTGAACCAAGCTATTTATAGGTGAAATATGAGTTTCACGTGGCCCGTGTAACTCTCCTCTTGACACTTACGCGGCCCGCGAGGGCCTCCTAATCGTAGACTAGGGCATCCGTGTCACACATAGGTGTGCCACGTGGATGACACGTGGATCTAGACGCTTATCCGGTCAACTCCACATTGACGCGGCCCGCGTAAGACTATGCTGAATCTTTACGCGGCCCGCCTGAAGGCCAGATTTCTTGTTTTCTTGGTTTTTCATGTACAGTAGGGTTTCAGGGGTCCGGGTTTTTACTTACGGGTTGTTTTGGGACATTTTTGCAAGTCCTTACATCCTCCCCACCTTATTTAAAATCTCGTCCTCGAGATTTACTGAAATAAGTGAGGATACTTTCGCTTCATTTCTTATTCCAGCTCCCAAGTGTATTCGGGTCCTCTTTTCGACTCCCACTTGACCTTGACCAGTACCAATCTTTTGTGTTTGAGAAACTTGATCTTTATGTCTTCTATTTGAAGCAGCTTCTCAACAAAGTTTAACTTTTCATTTACCTCTATATCTTGAAGAGGTACTACCAAAGATTCGTCAGATAGACATTTTTTGAGATTGGATACATGAAATACATCATGTACCCCGGCTAACTCTTTTGGTAGTTGTAGGCGATATGTAACTGGCCCTATTCGCTGGATGATTGGGAATGGTCCTACGTACCTTGGACTTAGCTTTCCCTTCTTTCCGAACCGAACTACTCCTTTCCAAGGAGAAACTTTCAATAGTACCTTGTCTCCAACTTGAAATTCTAGCGGCTTGCGTCGATTGTCTGCATAACTTTTATGACGATCATGAGCCATTTTCAGTCTTTCCTTGATTTGAGTGATCTTGTCGGTAGTTTCTTGCACAATTTCAGGACCTGATAATTGACTTTCTCCTATTTCTGCCCAACAAACTGGGGTTCTACATTTGCATCCATACAGTGCTTCGAACGGGGCAGCTTCAATACTTGAATGATAACTATTGTTATAGGAGAATTCAATTAAGGGTGGGTGGTCATCCCAGTTTCCACCAAAATCTATCACACATGCTCTAAGCATGTCTTCTAGGGTTTGAATCGTCCTCTCACTTTTTCAGTCTGTTTGAGGATGATATGCAGTACTTAAATTTAGTCGTGTTCCCATTGCTTCCTGGAAACTTGTCCAGAAATGGGAAGTGAAACGACTATCCTTATCCGATACAATGGAGAGTGGGACTCCATGTAAGGATACTACCTCGTCTACGTATAACTTGGCTAGTCTTTCCATGCTAAAGGTTTCCTTCATGGGTAGAAAATGAGCTGATTTGGTTAATCGATCCACAATTACCCAAATCGCATCATTACCTTTTCTGGTTTTGGGCAACTTGGTAACAAAGTCCATGGTTACAAGTTCCCATTTCCATACAGGCATTTCTAATTGTTGTAGTAGACCTGAGGGTTTCTGGTGTTCTGCCTTGACTTGTGAACAAGTAAGACACTTAGAAACATATCTAGCTATATCCTTCTTCATTCCTATCCACCAGAAATTATTTCTTAAATCTTGGTACATTTTATTGTTACCAGGATGCATGGTATACCTAGATTTATGGGCTTCTTCTAAAATCTTAGTTCTTAAGTCTCCTTGCTTAGGTACCCAAATTCTTTTCTTGTGGAATCTCCAAATTCCATCACTTCCGTGCTCTAATTCCTTTATTCTTCCTTTCATTCCTTCAGCATCATCCTTGAGTGCTGTTTCTTGAATGTTCTTCAGTTGTTCCATTAAGTCTAATTGTAAACTTAATCTAAGAGCACGAACTCGTCGTTGTTTCTCATGATACTTACGACTTAAGGCATCAGCAACTACGTTTGCTTTTCCTTTGTGATATTGAATATCACAGTCGTAGTCGCTTAGGATTTCCATCCATCTCCTTTGCCTCATATTTAATTCTTTTTGCCCAAATATATATTTTAAACTCTTATGATCTGTATAGACTGTAAACTTACTTCCGTACAGATAATGTCTCCAAATCTTAAGGGCAAAAATTATGGCTCCTATTTCTAAGTCATGAGTCGTATTGTTTTCTTCATGCTTTTTCAATTTCCTTGAGGCATAAGCAATTACCTTTTTGCGTTGCATTAGCACACATCCTAATCCTAGCTTTGAAGCATCACAGTATACTTCGAAATCTTCTGTTCCTTCTGGTAAGGCAAGAATTGGGGTGTTTGTTAACCTTTGTTTTAAAATCCTAAAAGCCTCTTCCTGCCTAGGTCCCCATTCAAACTTTACTGCTTTACAGGTTAGCTTAGTTAATGGCACAGCTATTTTTGAAAAATCTTTAATAAAGCGCCTATAGTATCCAGCTAATCCTAGAAAACTTCTAACTTCCGTTGCTGATTGCGGGACTTTCCATTTGGTGATTGCTTCTATTTTAGCAGGATCTACGTGAATACCTTCGTGATTCACCATGTGTCCTAAAAATTGCACCTCCTGTAGCCAAAATTCACACTTCGAGAATTTGACATAAAGCTTCTCCTTTCTTAACAAAGTTAAAAGTGCATGCAGGTGCTCACAATGCTCATCTTGGCTTTTGGAATAAATAAGTATATCGTCGATGAAGACAATTACAAATTTATCCAAGTATGGTTTACAGATCATATTCATCATGTCCATAAATGCTGCAGGAGCATTTGTTAGTCCAAAGGGCATGACTGTAAACTCATAGTGACCATACCTAGTTCTGAAAGCGGTTTCAGGTATGTCTTCTTCTTATACCTTCAATTGATGATATCCGGAGCCCTGAAGTTGATCAAAAAGATCATCAATCCTAGGTAATGGGTATCGATTCTTAATTGTAACTTTATTCAATTCCCTATAATCGATACACATTCGCATTGTACCATCCTTTTTCTTTACGAACAACACTGGAGCTCCCCATGGGGATGAACTAGGTTGTATAAATCCTTTACTGAGCAATTCATCTAATTGCTTTTTCAGTTCTAACATTTCAGTAGGTGCTAATCGGTTGGGTGCTTTAGCTACGGGTGTAGTTCCAGGAATCAAATGAATTCTAAATTCTATTTCCCTATCTGGTGGTAATCCTGGTAGTTTTTTCTGGAAATACCTCTGGGTATTCTGATACTACTGGAATTTCCTTAAGTTCCTTATTTTTAGTGTTAATGATTACCGAAATCATATACACTACTTCTTGTTTTCTTGAATAACTGACCAACTTCATTACTGAAATGAATTTCAGTGGCTTTCGCGGCTTATCTCCTATAATCTTAGTTACTTCTCCTGTGGGTGGGTGTATTTCTATGGAATTCTTATCACATAGGATTCGAGCATGGTTGGGTACTAACCAATCCATTCCTAACACTACATCGAATCCAGCTAAATCCATAGGTAATAGGTTTGCAGAAAATTTATGACCTGAAAGTTCTATATTTTCTTTTTGCAAAACCGTATCTATGTTAACAGAATTCCCGTCTGCCGTTTCTACTGTAAAAACTTGCCTAAGTTTTGTTAAAGGTAGCTTAAGAGCTTGGCAGAATGAAGTATTTATAAAACTTTGGTTTGCACCAGAGCCAAATAATACTTTTGCATACACGTTGTGAACTAGGAACGTACCAGCTATCACATCAGGGATTAGCTCGGCTTCCTGGGTAGTCAACTGGAATGCTCTTGCATTCTTCTTGGTAGCTCCGTCTGCAGGTTTGGCTTTGTTGTCAGCCAGTTTGACCAGTTTCGGGCAGTCTGGCCTAAAATGTCTAGCTTCTCCATAGTTGTAGCAGATGGTTGATTTCTTCTTCCTGCAATCTTCCTCTTGATGCCCTTGAATTTTGCAGAAATTGCAATACCCCTTGCATCTCCCAAAATGATTCCTTTTACAGGCATTGCAAAATGGAACAGTGGAAGATTGCCCAGTTCCCTTTTTCTTGAAATTACTACGGTTACCCATACGGAATCCATGGGTAATCTTTTGGGCCACTTCCCTTTTCCGAGTTTCTTCTCGCGTACGTACCAGTCCGTCCGTCAAGGTATTGGTTAATTCCACTGCATCGTCAATCGTGCGAGGTCTCGCAGCTTTAACGATATCACGGATTTCGCCAATCAAACCCCAAATGTAGCGAGAAATAAGTACCGGTTCTGGCGAAGCCAGGGTTGGTACCACTCTAGCATACTCGAAGAATGTCGAAGTATATCCTCGACAGTCTACATTCACCATCCGGTGGTTCAGGAATTTATTCGCCATTTGTTCCTTCTCATATTCGGGACAGAATTTTCTTTCCACCAGCCGCTTAAATTCTTCCCAACTCATGGCATAGACCACATCGCTTCCTTTGGCTTGTAGTACCGTATTCCACCACTCTAGCGCCCCTTCTTTAAAAAGATGCGACGCATACATGACTTTGTCCTCCTCGGCACATTTACTTATTTTAATCAACGCCTCGGTTTTCTCTAACCAACGCAGTGCAGCAGCCGCCCCTTCATTGCCTGCAAATTCAGCTGGTTTACAGGCAAAGAATTCCTTGTAGGTGCAACCAGGCGTTGCAGCTTTCATTCTTTTGTGAATTGGGGCTTGCAGTACATCATTATCGTTATTATTATTGTTGCCTCCTCCATTTAAGCTATTACTAAAGTTATCTTCATAAGTACGTTTGCTAGGAATAATTTGTTGTGGTTCAACTGGATTTCGGGCAGCAGCCAGGATTGCTGGAATAGCATTGGCTATTCCCTTAGCAACGATATTCTCGATATCTTGCCTATTCAGAAATTGATCTTCATGGTTTTGCTCAGATTGATTTACTTCATTAACGGGTTCATTACCAGCGTGTGCCATCTGGTAATTAATTTATAAAAGTGATTAGCATAAAAGAATTAATAACCAATCATAACAAAACAATTTGCATATAATCATGGTAACACGTATAGCCAAAATTGTCGATCTTTCGACTTTCGATATTTTATATATAATAGGCATTTGTATACACTGGTTATCTTACAAAAGTTTTATTTTTGAGTTATTTCACATAATTATATTTTTATGATTATATTATTATTATTAAACACGCATACTCATACACCCCACAACTCTAGTCAACAGGCATTTCAGGAGATCCTCTCCCCTACCTCTCGGATTCTGTTCCCTGTATCCACCAGCTCCTCGCCAAATTGGCGGAGTTCAGCCAAGTTCTCATTACTCATTGGTGGGTGTAGTGGAGGCTCGAGGTCGAACTGAGGGAAAAAGGTATTAGGGTTATTTAGGAGATTCTGAAATTGCCAGTCGGTTGTCCACCACTCTTCTAGCTCTGCTGGTAATTGTTGGGTGTGGATAATAGGATCTGGGATCTCAGGTTCTAGGTCAACTGGAAGTTGAGCTTCCGCTGGGTAATTAAAAAGGTTTTCACTGGTAGGTCCGATGAGGTTACTAAGTGCCAGTTTACGATCCAGCTCCTCCCAGGGTGGCATTTCCTGGTCTTGCCTGGAACTTTCTCCAATTTCTATTCCCTTGCCTTTATCTTTGGGATCCTCCTTCTTTATAACTTTTCGTGTTGCTGGTTTCCTCCTGCGCACATGCCTCCAGCCCACAATTCTTCTTCTCTTCTTTGGCTTGGGTTTCTCCGGAGGCTGGGATTGAAATTCCATAGGTTCTTCAACATCGGTACAATAACCGGTAAAGTCTCTGGAAACTTCCACATTAACAGAATAAAGATTGAGATTCTGAAGAGCTTCAGACAACTCATTCATGCTGTTTAGCAGATATGAAGAAACACACAAAATTCTAGGTTAAAATTTTGTAAATTGAATTTTCACATAATCATAGAAAGGAAATAAAAATTTCAAATATCTAATTTTATACAAACCATTTTATTGAAACAAAATATTGTGATATATATTATAATTTACAACTGATATTCAAAATATACTAGTGGTTATTTAATATATTAAAGTTTCTGGCTCGTAGGTGGCATAGGTGCTGGTACTGGTTTGGCGTTTCAACTATAAGTTAGCATTTACTGCTGTAGTGGCTACCATGTAGAGATTTTCCCATTGTTCATCTAACTCATCTTCCCATGGTGGGTTAGTGCCTAATTTCTGAGTTTCCTTATTAAGCATCACTTCTTTTGGTTGTGACTTCTTTATTTTCTCTTGACTTTTTCTAATAATCCAACTCCTTTTATTAGGGGTAAGTGGTTTCTCAAACTGTGCCTTACGAACAAATATTCTTTCCTCAATATCTGCTGAGTCTCTTGAGGAATTTGGTTGAAATGAGGACCCTTATCTTTTGATAAACTATCTAATTGACGATAGATGTCCAAAATTCTTTGCTTACCCATACTGTAACATAAAGCACATATTTACATGAATTATTTCTTAATCCAGAAATTAAAACTTAAGTGTCAGCAGAACACTTCTTTGGCTTGAATCAGTGGCATGGCTCTGATACCACCTTTTCCTGTCACGGCCCCCGCCCCGGTTTTACCCGGTCCAGGAGCCGCGGGAAAGAAACCCGTGGTATCTTATTAATCGAGTTGATAGCGGAAGATTTACAGGATCTTTTAAACTTGAAAATGCCCGATTATTTTATTTCCATAATGTGGAATAAACCCCGTAATTTACAATAGAGGAATTTCACAAGGAAATTCCCTGGTTTACAAAACATGTTTATTTATTTACTGAGCCACCTCTTCAAGCTTGTTAGTGCTCCGTAGCACGTTTTCCTTGATTCACAGCAGGTCGTCTGAAACATGTTTTAAAAATATTTTATCAGCGGGGAAATACTGGCGAGTCATTCAGGTTAAATAAAACGACACGTAGTTATAAATTACAGCATAAGAGCGATTACAATGGCTTCTATCTTATTTTTATCTGGCGCCGTGTCACCTGGTGACGATGGTCATACCACTATTGGGTCCTTTCACCCAAGTAGTGATGATTATCACTGTTAGGAGTTATTAGCCTAACCCGTGAGAAATTAGTAATGTGCACAATACCCCACTTGCCAGTGATTAAGATAACCACGACTTAATCCCTGTAATTATAACATTTGAAAATGGAGTATTGTAAAACACTTGATAAAAAGAGAATGACTCACATTGCAGATTTAAACGGGCAGAGTTTAGCCTACTGATTAGCCTTGTAACCTAATTTAAATAACAATGCATACGAACTAGGTCAGTAATTAATACAGCATTTACGATAACTCACGAGATTAAAACCCTCACAACGAATGACAAAGTACAACACCTAAACATCCATCGAATTCACGACGAATGACAAGGTATAGCCCTAATGTGGGCAGCACTTATACATCCATTGGATAGTTTCAATCGACCGGACATTGAATCGTAGCAGCGATCGAGTTAATACCCTGTATCGTAGCAGCGCCTTGCTATCTTAAATTTCAAATTTGAGCAGTGAGATTTCGTTTTTGAGAATTGTTTTCGACACAACTGAACTGCTCGTGAACCAAGCTATTTTTAGGTGAAATATGAGTTTCACGCAGCCCGCGTAACTCTCCTCTTGACACTTACGCGGAGCGCGAGGGCCTCCTAATCGTAGACTAGGGCATCCGTGTCACACATATGTGTGCCACGTGGATGACACGTGGATCTGGATGCTTATCCGGTCAACTCACATTGACGCGGCCCGCGTAAGACTATGCTGAATCTTTACGCGGCCCTCCTGAAGGCCAGATTTCTTGTTTTCTTGGTTTTTCATGTACAGTAGGGTTTCAGGGGTCCGGGTTTTTACTTACGGGTTGTTTTGGGACATTTTTGCAAGTCCTTACAGTAAGGTACCATGAAAATGGTCATGCAAGGAGGTAGGATGATTAGCGTCCATTAAACCTCATTATATGATTCACCAAAGCTTTGTTGATGATTTCAGTTAGTCATGAATGTAAAGATAAGAACATAAAACTACTAAATCTAAAAACAACCAAGAGAGCTAGCAAGATGCGTGCATCCCAAACATGGAGAGTGTTTGGGGACATGATGTGACCTTGTCCCTTTGTTGGAAGTTGTTTTGAGATTTAGTGTTATGAAGATAAGATAATAAATCAATCAAGTGAGGGAGTGGAACATAGTTGGAATGCTAAGGCTTCCATAGTTCACACTTTTACCAAAACACAAGTTTCACCTATTTGAAGATGATAAACTTGGATGGTTTCAACACTTGTAGGTTGATTGGAACTTTGTTAAAACAGAAAGTTTGGGAGGTGTTTAGACCTCTAAACTTTTGAGAATCAACCATACTCAAGCCCCATAACCATAGGTTGATTAGAAGCATGGTAGGTGCAAGATTCTCGCAAGATGTATGAGTTTATGAAAAGTTTATAAAAGATAATATCAAAACAGAAAGTTGGATCTCAAAATGGTGATGTTCCACCTTAGTTTACCATGGTAAACTTGTGGAAACATTCCTAGAGGTGTTCTAAGCTTTCAAGAAAAATAAGAAGAAGTGAAGTAACATGAAGAAAAGTGAGATAGGAGCTCACTTTTGGACTTAAGAGAATTATGCCTTAACCTTGCTATTTCAGTATTTGGAGAGTGAGTTGAGAGTGTTTGAGGGTTTGGAAAAGTGAAATGGAGGTGTAGAATATAACAACCCTCCAAAATATTTTCAACACCCTAATATATTTTAAAGTGCCCCAATATGTCCTAAAATACACCCCGTATACTTAAACGTGCCCTGAATACCTTTATTTTTATAAAAATTAATTAAAAACAAGTTTTCATGGTCTCTCGCTGGGCGCGTAGCTCTTGGCTACCACCTACGCGGGTCGCGACAGCTCTAAGTCAGGACGACACCCGGTGTTGCCACGTGTCGTGCAGCGTGTCGAAGCTAGGGCTGAGTCGGACAAGCTAGGGCCTACCCTAGGTGCCCTCGCGGACCGCGTAGCCCCTGGCTACATCTTACGCGGGGCGTGACAAAACCAAAATCAGCTCCTATATAATGGGAGCTCAGGCCTTCAGTTTCAATTCGCACCACGAACAACTTTCTCTCTCAATTTCTGATAATAGGTATAATTCTCGGGTATAATACCCCCTAAATTAACGAAGTTCTGCTCCGTTGTAAGTAGCATAACCCCGTTTACGTATTAGATACGCTGCCCGATTGATCCAGGGTTCCGTAACGGCTGTCGTGGTTCTGCCCGACGTAGTCGTTGGAATGCCGTCTCGGTGAGGGTATTACTAATGTAAATAATGGGTTATTATACTAACGCGTGTGCATTTGTGTAATTTATAGATAATCACCAGGAAACCCTTAAAGAAAACCTAAGACAACAATGTGAGTAATCCTTCTTTTTGTGTAAACTGTTTTACAAAACCTTAAATATTTTACAATGTGATTAGCAGTGATTGAGTCTTTGAAATTCTTCAATTACTGCCGGTATGTTGGGGTTTTGTATACAAAATGTGGATAGACGTTACCATTGGACAACGAGTTAGCCAATGAGTAATATGACCCACCAGTCAGGATTGACAATACTGAATGAGTAATTGTGTAGATATAAACAATGTGATCGCCCTCAATACTGTTTAATGATGAAATATGTTTTGATTAAACTGGGATTCACTCACCAGTATTTCTCACTGACAAATATTTTTAAAACGAGTTTCAGGTAACAAAATGTAAAAGCCAATTAAAAGAAAACCAGCTGGAGAGCATTAAAGGCTTGGAAAAGTGTGGCTATAAAAGTTACCTAAAAGACGATGTTTTAAATTCAATAAAATAGGGTTTATCTCTATAAACATGTTGTAATAAGAAACTTGGGTTTACCCATGTGTTTAATATTATAAAATATGATGGTTTTACTCTGATAAAATATTTCCTAACTACGGTCCTGATGAAATTTCCGCTGCCAAAATGGTTAAACATACGGATACCACCAAAACTGGTTCGAATCTGCTTGTTCCCTGGAAATAGGGATCGGGGGTTGCGACAGAAGGTGGTATCAGAGCTAAGCCACTGATTCAGCCACAGAAGTGTTCTGCTGACACCAAAATATGATATGTTAGGAAATAAATTACAGAAATACGTGCATATATGTATATTATTGTTATGTGTTATTTGACTATTTGTTAGTTACAGTATGAGTTACCAAGGACCTTCCGACACCTACCGTCAGTTGTCCAGCTCACCTAGGAGTGAAAGCACCTCTTCACAGCCTGCCCTCTCAGGGTATTCAGCTGATAATGAAGACGGGATATTCGTGTTTAAGGCTCAGTTTGAAGAGTCGTTCCCTCCTAAAAAGAGAGGATGGTTCAGTAGGGGAGCACATGAAAGTAGGAAATGAATGAAAAAGTTGCAAGAACAGCGAGCCCTAGCAGCCGTTAAAAGAAAGACAGATGCCCACACCCAAGATATGCTTAATAGGGGTTTAGCAAATTTTCATATCCTAGCAACCATAGCTGCCGATCCTAATCTGGAGCAACTTGTAGCACCCCAACCTTTACCACTGTTTCCCACCCAGCCAATGGAAATAGAAAACAACCCTGAAAATCAAGTCCAAATGCATGACTTCGACCCAATGGAAATACCTAGGGTACCAGCACCCAATCCCTTAGATCCAAACTACGACCCGTGGTTAGATGATAATAGGGACTATGTGCAGCATTACCCGATACCCGAAGACATGCCCATGCCGAATCTAGCAGCTTACCCAGGTTTGGACCCTCTAGATCCCTATTACGATAGTGATCAATACATTAGAGAAATTCTAGAGAATCCATACCCGTACCAGGCACCCACACCCCCGTACCCAGACCCAGTACCAGTACCAGCACCTGCACCCCTAATGAGTGCAGAAAATGTGCAAGAACTCCGAACTTTCAGAGAAGAGATTTTAGAGAATAGTGAGAGAATGAGGCAGGTAGGAGAGCGACTAGTCTGGAAGTATGACGAGCGTAATATGGATTTCTGAATGAATCCATATCCGTGAAGGTGATGGTGGAGGTAGTAATAATAATAATATAATAATATATAATATGTGTGTATGAAAAAAAATCATAGCTACAGATGCCTACTAGTAGTGTAATTTTGTTTCAGTTGTATTGTAATTTTAAATTCCAGTTCCGGTTTGTATTAGATGTATATTATAAGAAAGAGTAAGTCGCAATGTTCGACGCTTTTGATCAATATGCGTATCATGTGATTGATTGCCTTAAATACTATTTTGTGATATTAATACGTGGTGAATAAAAAATTCAGATGGCTGATCTAGTGAATCAGGAGAACCCGGATAATAACCCGGAAAACCAGAATGATGATAATCTGAATAATGATAATCCGAATAACAATAACAATGGAAACCAAGTGGATAACAGTGCAATTCAACACATAGTGGCACAAGAAATTATAGATGCAATGCCATTCATTATCCAAAATGTTAGGGAAGCTGATAATAAAAGTAACCGTGACAATAAACGACCAAATGAACCTGAATACAGCGTGAACAATGGACCTATACTTCAAGTGCCCATTCCCAAAAGAAGAAGGACCATGTCTTATGGTTGTTCCTATAAAGAATTCTGGTCTTGTAAACCAATAGAATTCTCGGGCAATGAAGGGGCCGTTGCAGCCTTACGCTGGATAGAAAAGACTGAAGCAGTCTTAAAAATAAGCAAATGTGCAGAAAAGGATAAGATAATGTTTGCTTCCAATCTGTTTAAGAACTCAGCCTTAGAATGGTGGAACACTATCCTCCAGTCTAGGGGAAGTGACAAGATTTACAATATGGAATGGAAAGAATTTAAGAACATGGTAGAAAGAAAATTATGCCCTCCTAATGAAAAAGAACAGATAGCAAATAAGTTCTTAAACCTTAAAATGACAGGAGTGGATAGTAAGGGTTATACTACATTATTCTTCGAATATGCTAGAATAGTACCAACCCTTGCATCACCTAAACCAACCTTAATCTCCCGTTACATATGGGGATTAATTGGTGAGATTAGGCATGTAGTCAAGGCAGCTAGACCTCAAACCATAGAAGAAGCGGTAGAACTAGCTAATACCTTGACAGATGAGTTAGTGCGTACACGAGAAGAAGACCAGAGGAGGAACTTAACTCAAAGGCTTACCCAAGAATTTCGCTACAACCGTGGGAAAAATATAGGTTCTACCTCTGCACCTTATTGCAAGTATTGCAAAAGAAAGCATTCTGGGAGATGTTCCATATATTGCAACTTTTGCAAAATATCTGGGCACAAGGAAGAAGACCGCAGGAAGAAACTCACCAATAAGGTATGTTACAATTGCGGAGAACAAGGTCACATCAAGCCAAACTGTCCGAAATTAGCTCCAGCTACGAATAACAAGACTACTAAGAATGCTAAAGCATTTGTTCTGACTGCAGATGAAGCCAAGATGATTCCGGACGTGATTGCCGGTACGTTTTTAGTTAATGATATTTTTTCTAAAGTATTATTTGACTCTGGTGCAAACCAAAGTTTTATTAATACTTCATTTTGCAAACTTCTGAGTCAATCATTAACTAAACTCCCACAAGAATGTCTAGTAGAGACAGCAAATTGGGAAACCATTAAGATTTCTGAAATCTTGCAGGGAGCAAGAATAGAAATTTCAAACCATAAGTTTATTGCAAACCTTTACCCAATGAATCTGGCAGGATTTGATATTGTATTAGGAATTGATTGGTTAATAGCCAATAAAGCCAGTATTTTATGTGATCAAAAGTCAATCCAAGTAAATTCACCAAAAGGTGAAAAGATCACAATCAAAGGAGATAAACCATCTAGATCCACAAAATTTATCTCTATGATGAAAACAGGAAGTTATATAAGAAAAGGGTCATTAATGTGTTAACTGATTTCTATAATCACTAACACTAAAGGAAAAGAACTAAAAGATTTTCCAGTAGTATCTCAGTTTTCAGATGTATTTCCGGAAGAATTGCCAGGATTACCGCCCGACAGGGAAGTTGAATTCAGAATTCACCTGCTACCAGGAACAACACCGATTACCAAAGCACCTTACCGTTTGGAACCCGCAGAAATGCAGGAACTAAAGAAACAGTTAGACGAATTATCGGAAAAAGGGTTCATACAGCCAAGTTCATCGCCATGGGGAGCACCGATTTTATTTGTTAAGAAGAAGGATGGATCGATGCGTATGTGCATTGACTACCGTGAATTGAACAAAGTCACGATTAAGAATCGGTACCCATTACCAAGAATCGATGATCTATTCGATCAGTTGCAAGGAGCTCGATTTTTCTCTAAAATTGATTTGCGCTCAGGATATCATCAATTAAAGGTACAGGAAGAGGACATTCCTAAGACCGCTTTCAGAACAAGGTATGGCCATTATGAATTTACTGTCATGCCATTTGGTTTAACCAATGCCCCAGCTGCATTTATGGACATGATGAACCGAATATGTAAGCCATATTTGGATAAATTCATAATTGTCTATATAGATGATATTCTCATTTACTCTAAAACTAAAGAGGAACACGCAGAGCATTTGCATGCACTTCTAAGTTTATTAAGGAAAGAAAAGTTTTATGCTAAGTTTTCGAAGTGCGAGTTTTGGTTAGAACAAGTTCAGTTTCTTGGACATTTAGTTAATCATGAAGGAATCCATGTAGATCCCACCAAGATCGAGGCAATTACCAAATGGAAAACCCCTAAGTCACCAACCGAGGTTAGAAGTTTCTTAGGATTAGCCGGTTATTATAGAAGATTCATTCGAGATTTTTCTAGAATAGCCATTCCCTTAACTAAGTTAACCTGTAAATCCATTAAGTTTGAATGGGGACCAAAACAGGAAGAAGCATTTAGAATCCTTAAGCAAAGACTAACCAATGCACCCATACTAGCATTACCAGAAGGAACCGAAGACTTTACAGTCTATTGTGACGCTTCTAAATTAGGTTATGGATGTGTGTTGATGCAACGTCAAAAGGTTATAGCATACACATCTAGACAACTTAAGAATCATGAAGAGAACTATTCAACCCATGATTTGGAATTAAGAGCTATAATTTTTGCCCTGAAAATTTGTCACACCCCGATATTTCAACGTATTACCGGTGGGCCCGGTGGGGAGTATCGTGACGTAGTTGATATCATCATAGACAATTAATCACAGTTTAATGCACAACAGAAGTCTGAAAGTAATAATATTACAAACCGATTGAAAGTAACATTAAGGATTACAACGGAATGTAAAATGAACCACAGGCGGAACTAAATAAAAGAAACATTGTTCAACAGATTTTTAAGTGACCGAGCTTGCAAGACTCTTTATTTATTCACTCAGGAGTAGCCAGCCTATTTCGCCTATTACCTTCACTTAACCTTTTTGAAAATACGTCAGTTTACACTGGTAAATACAATTAACCGACTCATTTTGAAAAAGGTTTATAAAAATTGATTTAAATGCACAAGGCACAAATGTTCTTTTTATAACTTGGGATAGTTATTTAAATATAAACTTGTAAAAGAATTATTTGTTTGTTATACGTTCAGTAGCCCGGGCTGAACACCGGGTTAAAGATTAATAGACACACCACATGATATAATCCCGCGGCGAGTTATTCTCGAACAGGTGGTTATATCTTTTTATATACGCACCGGCAGGTGTATGCCTACACCCCGCGCTTAAGTCGTGGCCATTTCAACGAACGAGCCGAGGATATCCAGGACACGGTCATTAACCCCCCCAAAGGCTTTAAACAAACAAAACAGAATAAACGGGTTATCGTAATTTTTTAACCACCATACGATTAAATATTCAATACCCGACCAAGCGGTATTTTATATACCGTACCCCAAGCCCGTATAAGGGAAAATAAGTTAAAAGTATTTACCTGAGCAAAATATAAATTTATCCCAGCCGTATAACAATCAACAAGTGCAAGTATCTTTTACTGGGCTCCTAAATCTGGATCGAAGGTTTTATTAACCTATTAGATTCCTAACGGGTCTTTATTCAAGTCTTAACTTAGACCGGTTAGTTTTAAAGAAGGTTTGCGGTTCAAAACGCAAGATTAAACGAAGACCGGATCAGAATGTGATTTAGACCCGACAAGTATGAAGACTTGTGTAAAATGGGTAAACTAAACAGACTCTGGATTTTGAAGTGCAAATGATAAGGTTTGACCCGTTTCGGTTAATTTATGCAAACTAGTTACATAAACCGTACCGGACGCGAATATGCATAACGGGTAACCAAAAGAGTCATGAACAGGTTCCACAAGTTAATATGCTTAAAACATGTTATGATATCAGTAGGATATCTTTCATTATGCCCAAAACGAATTTAAAACCATTTTATGCCCCGTAGGGGTATTTTGGTCATTTTAAAGTTTATAAAAGAGGTTAAAATAAAAATTGAAGGTCTGGTCCAAAACCTTCTGTGAAAATATTTATTTTATGAGGTTATATCAGCAAGATATCATACACATGTGTATTTCATCATTTATGACCAAACTATGCACCGTAGGGGCATTTTGGTCATTTCACACGTGCTTTAAAGGTCAAATTTGGAAACCTGAGTTCAAAACTTTAACTTACTGTAAAAGGGTATAAATTTATTCATAACATCAGTAGGTAACAAGCCTTAGGTGCCAAATATGGTTTTAAACCATACTATGCGCCTAAATCGCATAAAAGTCGGTATTTGACGATATTCGGGTTGATTAAGAAAATCTGAGGTTTTGATCAGCCTCTACTGCTTAAAATAATTTATTTAATATATAAAATCAGTAGAAAAAGGTTTGACATATAAAGGATGTGTAAAACTCATTTTATTAGAAAAAAGGGCATTATCGTCAATTACCGAGCCTATGCAAGAACCCTATGTTATGATCAGTTTAAAATTTTATAAAAATCTTCAAAAATCCCTAAATATTATATTACATCAGTGGGTAGAAAGTTTGATGTCAAAATTTGGGTTTAAATAGGTTTTATGTCAAAAATGCCGTTTAATTAATAAAAAGCTTTCATTTTACGATATCGTGCATAACTCTCATTTTAGACCATAATCTGATGTCAAACTTTTAGGACATACTTAAATATTAGTAATAAAGGTTCTTGTCCATTCACATTGTCACAAATCTCGTTTTATTGATAAAAGGGCGTAATGGTCAATATTTAAGCATTTAACGGAAACAAGTAAATGTTTCAGATTTCTAAGGACCCATGTTGTATAACCTCAGAGGGTTATACTAACATGTAATATGGTCCTAATGAAACCTTAAGGCATATCTAAAATAAGCTAAATCGAGTCAGAACTGAAAGTCAAAACAAAAGTCAACTTTTGCGACTTTTGGTTGCGAACCGAGCCTAAGCTCAGAATTATCGGGTTGAACATGTTTATACATGTTCTTAGATTAATTACCAAGTTATTTTAATGTTAAAACAGGTTCCATAACTTCTACATTGTTAGTTATGAATTTATTTGTAAAAATAGTTTCTGTTGACTTTTTAATATTAGGTTTGACCCAACATTTGACCAAGTTAGGGTGAAAATTAGTAGGTGCCCTCTTAGGGGTTTATTACCTACTTAATTACCAACCTATAGCCACTTTTAATTTGACTAATGACTAGACCATTAGTGATTAATCACTAAGTCAAAGCTTAATTACGATAAGTTTGACTTTTGGTCATTAAGCTACTAAAACTTGAACTTAAGGAGTTAAGGACACTTACAAGTGGTCCTTAGGACAGAAGATAACTCAAAAGGAAGTTCCAAATGCTCAGGATCCTCCAGAAATGAGAAGATAGCAAGATTGGAATGATATGAGAAAATTTTGCAATTGAACATACCTTCTATTTATAGTGTTTGGAGGGTCTTTAGATGATCAACAAGTGTTATGAGAAGTTACAAAATGATTACAGGTGTAATACCATCTTTCCAAACCATCAATTGATCCATAGAATCAAATGTGTGAGACAAGGAGGCAAACCAAGGCTGGTTTCTAATTTTCTGCTGCTGGGCATTGTTATACGGACCGTAAGGGTCCCTATACGGTCCGTAAGGACCTAGCCAGCTCACAACAAGTTTCAATTGTTGTCATGTTTGGCCCCTGCACTTCCGAATTCTCCCGAAACGATGTTTTTAGCACACAAGGCCTTGTAATTTCAATATTAGGCACGTCCAAGAGTATGACCAAGCATCATAAACTTCTCGATACGTTAAAAGGGCCATTCAGAGGCCTAGTTTGGCATATTGACGCTTTTAACCCTTTAATTTGCGAACTTGCGCGTATAATCACGAAATGGCGTAAAAGCCTTACCAAGTTAACAACAAGAAATAACAAGCATTTCCAAGAGTATAATGGAGTATTACGACACTCCAGTTCACACCTGTTCGCTTAAAAGGTCGCTCAACGGTGTAGTTTTAAATATTGACGCTTTTGGTCCTTTTAACGCGCAAACTTGCGCGTATTATTGCTTTATTGCGTCAAAGCCTTATGTTATCCATATTGGGCATTCCCGAGAGTATTATTGAATATTAAAATGCTTCGGGTTTGTTAAAAGGTCATTCAGAGGTATTATTAAACATGTTGACGCTTCTAACCCTTTACCATGCAAATCTTTCGATTTATTATGCAAACGGTTTCGATAATCCAACAAGTGGCTAAATTTTGAGAATACGAATATCACGAGAGATTATTCAAGGTCTTATTTTAAGTATGTAAACACTTCCAGTCCTTCCATAATCAAATTTTTTGATCTTTCACAAAATTAGTCCCTCATAATCAATGTTTTACTTTATTGGGGTTTAATACACGTGTCAACACATCATTGGACGTGATTTTACGAGGTGTTACATCCTCACCCCCTTTAAAGAAATCTCAACTTCGAGATTTGCTAAAAGATAGAAGTTCTTTTGCTACAAAGTGAATACGACCTCTCATATATATTTGGGACCCCAACGGTATCCCGTTTAACCCTTACAATAGGTATATGTTATCTTTTGGAGCTTTTAATCCTGTCGATACTCAATCGATATTGGTTTCTCAACAACCCATAAGTTTTCATTATTCTGTACATCATAATGCTATCAACTTAACGGCTAGGCATATCCTTAAATCACTAGTGTAGAGCACATTGTGATTTCCATCAAGCTTCTTAGGTAAGTTTCAGCTTACCGACTACCGATCTTGACATACTCGGTTTTTCTTGCATGGTCCAATATATATCCAGAGCTTAACTAGCCTATTAAGTTAAAATTCAGCACACTCTTCTAGGTGATACTTTCAGTGAAGTCTTATTCCTTATTAAGAACTTAAGAGGTTTGCGACTTTCATCGATCATAGATTTTTCCGCCAATTACTGGCAGCTTCCAGACGATCATAAATATATATGATCTTATCCGTCGTTTCCAGGGTAACTTTCAGATCCTGTTGATTTAACTTACCAAAGTCCTGTCCATCAAACAGACGTTTATCATTCCGTTTATACAAGGTCCCTAAAGGAGCAGTCCTTGATACTTATATAACAACCATTTGTTATAGAAGAGCTTATTTAAGGTGAGATAGTCATTCCAACTACTACTTAAACCAATCTTAAAGAATAGTTACCCTCTTGGTTAGTCGAACAAATCGACGATCCTGGGCAGCTGATGGCGATTCTTAATTGTTGCCTAAATAGGGTTGCGGTAATCAATGCATAAGCATAACAAACCGTCTTTCTAAAAAGAATAATGCCGGAGCTCTTAAAATGAAGCTTTATCTTGAAACTCATATGATCAGGGTTTCAATCCTTCCATTAATATTGGTACTAACCGATATGGAGCTTTTACAATAATGTAGCCCCAAGTGGGCTGTTATCCTTAACTCTACTAGTCTCTCAGGAGATAACCAGAGTGGTTCCTTGGAGAAGATAACCAAGATACACCAAGATTACCGAGGTATTTCTAAATCTCAGGCTTCAGTTCATCTGTCGATACGCGTGTCAGATAAATGACACATTTACTTTACAAATGCAAGGATGCCTTAATTAGTGACACTTACTTGGACATTTCTATATTGGATATCTTCTTTGAATACCATTAGCCGACTCTAGTACTATATGACCATCGGGATATCTCAGTGGTTCCATGCATTAAACCTCCATACTGATCAGGCATGGAAGCAATATATGGAACACACTAGGATACGCCAATCCTCATATGGCTCTTTTATCAAGCATAATCTAGCATTCGCAGTTGATAGAAATCAATGAGATAACAAAATAAAGTAACATATATTATCGTACTCGATCTGGAGAAAGAGTACTTTAGATTTTTATGAATGAAGATTATTTGATGAAAATAGAAGGAAAGGTCTCTATGATTTTCTTCTGCAAGTTTTACCTTATGCTTAATATCTGGAGTTCTTATGGGATAAAAAGTTTGCTAAGCTTATGGTCTATGAAAGACTCAATAGCACCTGAATCCAAACATGATTCTTAGTAATACTATCATAATAAGGGATGTACCTGGTGTCATTTTCGATATGAACTGTCTCAATAGCGCCTCTATTCTTAGTCTCTCTATACTTAGCTATACTTTCTTTGACAGTTTTAGGGCAGTCTCAGCTTTGACCGGTTTATTTCTTAACCTATAAAATGTAAGTGGCTGAGGTAGATTCATAATGGATTTATAAGAAGCAAGCTTTTAATATGCCTTCTTATTTCCGATGCTAAACCACCGATATATAGTGCATCATGCTTGGATTTCTGATGAACCGAACAGGACGGTATTCCAGACAATTAAATTATAGTTTGGGATATACTGTCGACAGTCTAAATCCTTCATAGTGAAAGTCAAAAATTCTTATTCCAACATTTCTATTCCGTGCCGCAGACAACCGGTTTCTCTGATGAGTCCATAAACTTGGACTATCCCAAATTATGTAAGAGTATTCTTCCTGTAACTTCATTAAAGTCTTCCACTAATTAAGGGTACTGCCCTTGAATGACTGTGATACATATCTCACAATGTCTTTCTCAGTACAACAGCTGATGTCCATAATGGTTCCTATTTCATTCAACAATTTTGCGAAATCAAAGGCTCCCTTTTTCGCCATTGAAGTCTCTTGACTTGTAAGGGGCAAAGTACTTTTAAGTACATCCTTTAGAGGAACGGGGCTCCTCGCTATATGTCATCTTGTTTGGTTTGTCCTTCGCATTCGAAGTGTGAGCAAACTCTTCTGATGAGCAGGGAAATATGATTTAGAGCAAGTAGCATTCGGCTTTTCGAACCTTTTCAGATCCTTTCTCATAGCCTTTCTAACAGCTGCATCAATCACAGCTTGGGGATTAACTCCATTAATCTTGAGGTTCACCTTTGTTGCATCATTAGCATTTGTCGCATCATCAGTATTGCGACTGTTATGTGTCTCAGTCAATTTTTCCATACTTGAAGCTTGGCACTAAACACCAAAATTAAACAATTGCTTAATTGCATTTCTATAGCTAGTCATCGTCCTGACGACCAACATACATTAGCCATGGTATCCTTAAACCTTACCGGCTAATGGGGTATGAACATTCCTAATGAATGTCATTTAAATGTATATCAATTTTATTTAGCCTAGGTCGCAAAAGGTCCATCAATGGCAATTAAGGTTTGGACCGAGTCCCTGGTATGTAGCAATAAGGAAAAAGAGATCACCAATGGGTTGCAAAGCCACTGGTATGTGTGAAATGGTGCAGGAAGTACTCAAACCTAGCAAATTTGTACCGGGCCTTGGCTGTAAGACACAGTCACCACTATGGGTCACCCTGACCTCATGGGTGTGGGCTCGCTACACCCAAATAGATCTATCACTCATGTCCCTTGGTCCTACGACGAGGATTAATGGCCTTAAGTGTTGTACCAACCACACACATAATCTAAGTAGTATACCCTCCTTAAGCTAACCATACCATGTATAAAAATGTCTGTAATAATTGTAACATATATTTCACCCCCGAAGTTATAAACTGAAAACAGTTAAGAGAAAAGGGGGACATGAACTCACTGTAGTGCGTCTCCTGTGCTCGTACTCAAACCTTGTCAGCTACACGATAACCTACACCATACTAATGTCTATTAGACGAAAGGGTTGTGCCTTGCTTTTGTATTTACAGTTTGAGTTACGTTACTTTGATATTATTCCAAGTTATAACTTATTCTTAAAATAATAATAATAATTATTTTAACTTACATTATATTTTTAGGTCTTGAAATAATAGTTAGACAATTATTCCGTATTCATACTTCTCAAGTATTTTATGTGCGTATTTCCTTCCCAAGGATGGGGGTATTTATACATGTATTTTGGTAGTTCGAATAATATATTTTTAAGTCCACTTAGAAAATATATTTAACATATTTGTCAGAAATAACATATTCCCAAGATATATTTCCACCCTTTGTGTTCAAAATAATATCTACCCAAAAATATATTTGTAAACGTATTTTCCGGAATATCTCGTAGGTTATGTTTTCTTGTCCGGTTTCACAATACCAAGTATGTAACTTAAATATTTATCCCTTGTAATCTTTGGTATTATTCCGAAGTTATAAATGTGATGGTATTTTGCTAAGTTACATTATTTTTCCCTAAATAATATACCTAGTTCCCAAATCATGCAAATATTCACACAAGCGTTTTAGTATAAAATATATATTCTAAATATATATTTGTCCGTTTTTATTTATGAAAACCCACCTCCGACATTTTGAAATATTGTAACAAAACTTATGGCGATTTTTTACTTTCGAAAAACAAAGTTAAAAAGTATGCTTTTAACACTTGTTTGGAAAATATTTTCTAAGTGTTGGAATTTTAGGAAATTTCGCCAGAGTTTCCTTTGTAAACGGAGGTGTCCATGCTTATAGCATATCATTTTCTTTTCGAAACAATCACAATAATCATCAACAATTATCCTTTAAACAACTTTACATCACTGAGAGCAAAAACTATATGCGTTACAATAATCATCAACAATTATCCTTTGATGCATTCTCGGATCTGAAAAATCTTGTCTGTTGTTTCCTGGACCAATTCCGGACCAACAAGCGGCCTATCACCAGCGTCAGCCCAACATATCGGTGATCGACACTTGCGTCCATGGAGAGCTTCGAACGGTGTGGCTTGAATGCTTGCATGATAACTATTATTGTATGAAAATTCAACCAATGGTAGGTGAGTGTCCCAACTTCCACCTAAATCCATTATGCAAGCTCGCAACATGTCTTCCAACGTCTGAATCGTTCGTTCGCTATGTCCGTCTGTTTGCGGATGAAAAGCAGTACTCAGATTCAACTGAGAACCAAAAGCTTCTTGAAAGGATTGCCAAATCCTTGACACGAATCTTCCATCTCTATCAGAGATAATTGAGAGAGGCACTCCATGACGTGCAACAATCTCTCTCAGGTAGATCTCAGCAAGTTTGCTCGTGTTATCTTTTTCCTTGATTGGCAAAAAGTGTACTGATTTCGTTAAGCGGTCTACAATTACCCAGATCGTATCGTGACCTCTGGGTGTCCTTGGCAATTTTGTTATAAAATCCATGGAAATCTATTCCCACTTCCACTGGGGTATTTCAGGTTGTTGCAGAAGACCTGAAGGCTTCTGGTATTCGGCCTTAACCTTGGCGCAAGTCAAACATTTGCCAACATATATTGCAACGTCGCCTTTCATCCTCGGCCACCAATAAAAATCCTTTAGATCTTGGTACATTTTATCCGATCCTGGATGGATCGAGTATCGTGACTTATGTGCTTCATCGAAAATAACTTCTCTCAAACCACCAAAGAGAGGAACCCAAATTCTTCCCAAGAAACATAATGTTTCGTCCTCCTTTGGTACCAGTTGCTTCTCCATTCCCCGGAGATACTCGTTCTCAAGATTCTCCCCTTTAAGAGCTTCCCTTTGCACAGCACGAATGCGCAATGTGAGGTCTGTTTGAACAATCATTTCCAAAGCCCTAACCCTTATGGGCTTAATCCTTTCCTTCCGACTTAAGGCATCGGCGACTACATTCGCCTTCCCTGGGTGATACTTGATCTCACAATCGTAGTCGTTCAACAATTCAACCCAGCGTCTTTGTCTCATGTTAAGCTCTTTCTGATCAAAGATATGTTGCAGGCTCTTGTGATCAGTGAAGATTGTGCATCGTGTGCCATACAAGTAATGTCGCCAGATTTTCAAAGCAAACACCACTGCGCCCAATTCCAAATCATGCGTGGTGTAATTTTTCTCGTGGACCTTCAACTGGCATGAAGCATAAGCTATAACTTTTTGTCGCTGCATCAACAAGCTGCCTAAACCTTAACGCGAGGCGTCGCAATATACCACGAAGTCTTCCGTGCCTTCGGGTAGAGACAAGATTGGTGCGTCACAAAGTTTGTTCTTTAACAACTGAAATGCTTCTTCTTGTTTGTCTCCCCAATCAAACTTCTTGTCTTTCTGCGTAAGGGAGGTCAAAGGTTGAGCGATTTTCGAAAAATCCTCAATGAATCTGCGATAATACCCAGCCAAACCCAAGAATTGTCGAATCTTGGTTGGCGTCTTTGGAGTCTCCCAGTTCTTGATCGCTTCAATCTTTGTAGGATCCACATGGATTCCGTTTCCATTAACCATGTGACCAAGAAACTGGACTTCGCGTAACAAGAACTCGCACTTTGAAAACTTCGCGTACAACTTTTCCTTTTTAAGCAGCTCCAGAATGGCTCTTAGATGATGCTCATGTTCTTCTTTCGTCTTTGAGTAGATCAGGATGTCGTCAATGAATACGATTACAAACTTATCGAGGTAGGGCTTGCAGACTCTGTTCATTAAATCCATGAATACCGCTGGTGCGTTTGTCAACCCGAACGGCATAACCAGGAACTCGTAATGCCCATAGCGAGTCCTAAAGGCAGTCTTTGGAATACTCTCTTCTTGGATCCTCAACTGGTGATAACCCGATCGAAGGTCGATCTTTGAGTAGAAACTTGAACCTTGTAACTGGTCGAACAAGTCATCGATCCTTGGCAAGGGATATCTGTTCTTAATTGTCAACTTTTTCAGCTCCCGGTAGTCAATACACATGCGGAAGCTACCATCCTTCTTCTTGACAAACAAAACTGGAGCTCCCCAAGGTGAGAAGCTTGGCCTGATGAATCCCTTGTCTAACAACTCCTGAAGTTGCGTTGACAACTCCTGCATCTCTGAA
This sequence comes from Helianthus tuberosus, assembly GCA_030545235.1. Classification (NCBI taxonomy): domain Eukaryota; kingdom Viridiplantae; phylum Streptophyta; class Magnoliopsida; order Asterales; family Asteraceae; genus Helianthus; species Helianthus tuberosus. The sequence continues at coordinate 155,790,699 of CM060384.1, forward strand.
GGTGCAAGTCTATAAGGTGCCTTAGCCACAGGCGCGGCGCCTGGAACTAAGTCAATATGAAACTTGACTTGCCTTTGTGGCGGCAATCCTGGTAAGTCTTCTGGAAAGACTTCAGGATACTCCTTCACGACTGGAATATCTTCTATCTTTGGCTCAGCGGCTTCCTTATCCACGATGTGTGCCAAGAAGGCAACACATCCTTTCTTCAAACATTTCCTAGCCTTCATGCAACTAATGATCCTTAGGGGCGTATCGTGTTTCTCTCCGTGTACGACGATCGTTTCTCCATTCGCCATCGGAATGCGAATGGTCTTTTCGTGGCATACAATTTCTGCTCTGTTGCTTGACAACCAGTCCATCCCTACTACCACGTCGAAGCTTCCCAATTCAACTGGCAGTAGATCCAGTGTAAACTCGTGTCTTCCCAGTTCTATCACACATCCTCTGATAACTTCATTCGTTTCAACTAGCTTCCCATTAGCCAGTTCAATTGAGTAAGGAACGTCTAACTTACTAGCAGTTAACCCAAGCATATTCTTAAAATCTAGCGATACAAAACTAAAATCGGCACCGGTGTCAAATAGTACAGATGCAAAGTGTTGATTTATGGGGAACGTACCAGTGACAACATTCGGGTCATGGCGTGCTTCTCTTGCTCCAATGTTGAAGACCCTTCCACAAGCTTGATTGAGTTTTGGGCATTCACGCTTGAAGTGCCCGATGTCTCCGCAGTTAAAACATCCCGGTCCTCGACCGTTACCGTCCCCATTACCGCCTTGATTGTTATTGTAGTTTCCAGCTTGATTCCCAAAATTCCCAAAATTCCCAAAATTCCCACGATTACCATTACCGCCATTGCGGTTTCCATTCCCGTTACCTCCCCGGTTGTTGTTACCAAAACCTCTTTGATTACCACGTCCAACACCAGTACCAACCCAGCATGTATTCTTCGAATGGCCCTCCTTCCCGCAAGACTCGCATCTCCTCAGTTTGCACTGGCCGGAATGATGGCGCTGGCATACATCACACTTGGGCAGAGTGCCCATATATCCTCTTCCTTTGACTTCAGCACCAGTCTTAGCTTCAACTGGTGGGTGCGCCTCCTTCTTCCTGCTGGCGCTGCTGGTACCCTTTTTAAAATTGGAGAACTTACATTTGTTCTCTCCAGAAGATTCAATATGAGTCTCCTTTTTCTTCGGTTCAGAAATTGAAAACTTGTTCAGTCGGATGGCTTCTTCTGTAAGTGCCACGCTGAGATCAATGGCTTCGGTAATCGTTGGGGGTTTGGACGTTGTTACCATACTCATGATCTGGGGCGCCAATCCCCAGATGAAACGCTCCACGCGTTTGAATTCAGGAGTGACCATATATGGTACCACGTGTGACAGATCGTGGAATCTTTGAACATACTAGGTGATTTTCAGGCCGTCCATTTTAAGGTTCCAGAATTCAGTTTCTAATTTCTGGATTTCCGCCCTGGAGCAGTATTTCTTCCGCATGAGCTCCTTCAGCTCGTTCCAAGTTAACGCATAAGCTGCTGCCTCTCCCAGGGTTTGGGAACTGGAGATTCCACCATGACAGTGCTCCATCTATGAACAGACCAGAGATGTAGGTAACTTGCTGATCTGGTGCGCATTTGTTCATCCTTAGCACCGAATCAGTCTTTTTAGTCCACCTAACAAACGCCACGATACCCCCGGTACCGTCGTAGTTCAAGGGTTTGCAGTCGAGAAATTGTTTGTAGGTGCAGCCTGTACAGGCAATATCATTTACAGTAAGCATTAGTGGATGCGTAAGAAATATCCAATGTAACGTAATGTGTCTCAAGCGATTTGGACATTACCATTGGGTAGGTTGTTGTTTCTGGAGGTATTCCCACTGGTCTCCTCGCGGGAGGCCTCATAATCTGCTATGGCCTTTGAAATATGTTCCTACAGTTCTGCCTCAGTGGTAGGCAAACGTGGGTCTCGTCGTGGAGGCATCTTCTAAAAGAAGATCATATTGGTCAGGTTATAGTAAGTGTAGTAAGTAAGTAATATGCGTATGTAATAACATCCATCAACCTCATAACACATAACATCCCATGTTATAATATAAAACAAATAATTCAACAATGCATGTAGTGAGAACGTTGCCATTTAGCTTTCATTTAATCATGACCACAACATAGTTTTACATGTTTAACAGTACATCATACATCAAAATAAGATCATAGGGTTACAGCACCCCAAAATATAAGTCAGTCTACACAAATCATATACAAAAATGTGGTCTTCCAAAAGTCTTCATATGTTGGCCCAATTGCGACTTTCTCACCAAAACAGTCTACCTGCATCAAACCAAAAATATAGCTACGCTGATGGCGAAGGAGGAGGTGGAGGGAAAAGCAAACGGCGCATAAGCACCCAATCCTCCTTAAGTGCGTGGACAACGCGCAGCAAGTAAGCAATCTGCTGCTCTGGAGTAAGGAAGCGGACATCAGAATCCGGGTGTAGTGGAAGAGGAGCTGGTGGTGTAGCAAAAGGAGACTGACAACGACAAGGGGGAGGACGCGGAGTCCTCTCCAGCTCCTGGATGCGTCGGCTCAACGCATCCTGTTATAACTGCAGGGATATAAGTATGTTATCTTTGGTATATCCAACATGGAACGGGTGATATGGGTCTGATAGAGGCATAACATTGGGCGAAGACCACATAAGTGGCTCGCCTGAGGGTGCAAAAGGTGATGTAGTGCGAGGAAACTGAGACATGAATGGTACAGCTGACGACACAAGCGGGACAAAAGCAGGCTACTGTCTCGACGAACCCTCCCCAGGACGAGGTGGAGGAATGTAATAGGAAGGTCGGTGCGATGGATATCTGACACATGGGGAAAAGGAGGGGCAACATCAATCGGTGCAGAGATGGGGGCATGAGAGGGAGTGACTGGTCTAATATATGGGGGATAATCATCATCATCGACCCACCCGTTGTGGGTGTCAGCAAATCTAGGATCGATGTGGGCGGCAAAAGGTGCATGGTCATCAAACATAAGGACTGGATCAGGTAGTATCGGTGCAATATCAGGTATCTCAGCAAAGATGAAGTCATGATCTGGCGGTGGGACAGGGTCAACTGGGGCTAGATCTAGATCAGCGGGTACAACAGGAGGCTGATCGATAGGAGCAACAGGAGCCTCTAGGGGCTGATCCTTGTGTACAAGCCCAATCTCGTGATCTGGGTCAAGATCGTGAGGAGAAACAGGGGCCTCGAATGGCTGCTCATCAGGAGCATAGTATATCTCATGCTCGGCGTCATCAGCAAGGTCAACATCATGATCGGGGTCATCAGCAAGGTCAAAGTCATGATCGGGGTCATCAGCAAGGTCAAAGTCAGGGTCCTGATCGGACGCAGCTGACATGACCATATCGGAATCTGAGTCGGTGGGGTATCGCTGTAACCCCAGCGCATGGAGAGTGGAAGATGCTACTGACTCAAAAGAGTCTGGACCAGAAGAATCAGAAGGAACCTCCATATCCGGAACCTCAATGTCAGGAATAACGACATCATCATCAAGTGGTAGATCCTCAACGGGAACTGCAGCAAGGGGAACGGGAGCAGGGATCTCAGCAAGAGGTAGATCCCCGACTAGAATACCATCAGCGAGCTGAACATCGTCTCCGACATCCGGCAAAGCAAAAGGCTGGAAGTTGTCATCATCACTGCTGTCAGTATCAGATGTATAAATCTCGGGATCTGTGGGCATCAGATCATCTGAATCTACTGCTATGGGGTCCAGTGCGCCAGAAACTCCACTCGAAGAAGACATGACGTCTGTAACAAAACAATCACGACAATTGCACATATATCAACATATAATTAAATAAGCATGTAAGTCACAATAACGTAAGCAAGTAATCGTCCTAGTCTTCCCCAGACTATCCCACCCAGTCTCTTAGACTGATCCCCTAGTCTCTCGGACTAACTCCCTGGCCTCTAAGACCAAACCTTTCCAGTCTCTAAGACTACTCCCTGGTCTCTAAGACCAACTCCCAGTCTCTAGGACTATTCCCCTGGTCTCTAAGACCAACTCCCTGGTCTCTAAGACCAATCCTCCCAGTCTCTAAGACTAAATTTTCCCCAATCTCTAAGACTAAATTTTCCCCAATCTCTAAGACTAAATTTTCCCCAATCTCTAAGATTGAACCCCTCAGTCTCTAAGACTGAACCTCCCCAGCCTCTAAGGCTGAACCTCCCCAACCTCTAAGGCTGAACCTCCCCAGCCTCTAAGGCTGAACCTCCCCAGCCTCTAAGGATGAACTCCCTCAGTCTCTAAGACTGAAATATGAATTTTGAAATATGTATTTGTGCCTTTTGTTTGTAAAATGTTTGTACCCTGGATCTGGATGTTTTGTGTATGCAATGTAAAAATGTTTGAAAACATTTTCGTGAGAGCCCTAGTGATCATAGTCTAGACTCGAGAAAGAATCCTAGTTCGCTATGATCGAGGCTCTGATACCAAGCTGTCACACCCTGGCTTTTACGGAAGCGTGGATTATTTTGGTGTGACTTCTTAATACCATAGCAACAATCATAACAATGCTATATGATAAAACAGAAGATGTTCATCCATTAATTAAGTCTTAGAAAATACCATACATACTTGTCTTGAAAATGTTGTTACCAAAATAAATTACAAACCATGAAAATGTTTAACCGAGTTCATAATACTCCCCAAAGACTTAAAATAAAACCCCGAGTTTAGCAACATGTATTCCGTCCAGGAAAGGAATACATCCCCTAAACACCCAACTACCATGGATAACATCCTTTATTCGAATGCAGCTTGACACATATGCAGACACTTGCCAGATCCCTTTTTAGTTTCCTGAAATACATGTAGTTTGAAAAATCAACAAAAAGTTGAGCGAGTTCATGTGTATGTGAGTATGTATAAACCCTTGAAATATGTCTGTATGTATGAAAGTCTCTGGTATGTAGCAATAAGGAAAAAGAGATCACCAATGGGTTGCAAAGCCACTGGCATGTGTGAAATGGTGCAGGAAGTACTCAAACCTAGCAAATTTGTACCGGGCCTCGGCTGTAAGACACAGTCACCACTATGGGTCACCCTGACCTCATGGGTGTGGGCTCGCTACACCCAAATAGATCTATCACTCATGTCCCTCGGTCCTACGACGAGGATTAATGGCCTTAAGTGTTGTACCCACCACTCACATGATCTAAGTAGTATACCCTCCTTAAGCTAAACATACCATGTATAAAAATGTATGTAATAATTGTAACATATATTTCACCCCCGAAGTTATAAACTGAAAACAGTTAAGAGAAAAGGGGGACATGAACTCACTGTAGTGCGTCTCATGTGCTCGTACTCAAACCTTGTCAGCTACACGATAACCTACACCGTACTAATGTCTATTAGACGAAAGGGTCGTGCCTTGCTTTTGTATTTACGGTTTGAGTTACGTTACTTTGATATTATTCCAAGTTATAACTTATTGTTAAAATAATAATAATAATTATTTTAACTTACATTATATTTTTAGGTCTTGAAATAATAGTTAGACAACTATTCCGTATTCATACTTCTCAAGTATTTTATGTGCGTATTTTCTTCCCAAGGATGGGGGTATTTATACATGTATTTTGGTAGTTCGAATAATATATTTTTAAGTCCACTTAGAAAATATATTTAACATATTTGTCAGAAATAACATATTCCCAAGATATATTTCCACCCTTTGTGTTCAAAATAATATCTACCCAAAAATATATTTGTAAACGTATTTTCCGGAATATCTCGTAGGTTATGTTTTCTTGTCCGGTTTCACAATACCAAGTATGTAACTTAAATATTTATCCCTTGTAATCTTTGGTATTATTCCGAAGTTATAAATGTGATTGTATTTTGCTAAGTTACATTATTTTGCCCTAAATAATATAACTAGTTCCCAAATCATGCAAATATTCACACAAGCGTTTTAGTATAAAATATATATTCTAAATATATATTTGTCCGTTTTTATTTATGAAAACCCACCTTCGACATTTTGAAATATTGTAACAAAACTACGATTTTTACTTTTGAAAAACAAAGTTAAAAAGTATGCTTGTAACACTTGTTTGGAAAATATTTTCTAAGTGTTGGAATTTTAGGAAATTTCGCCAGAGTTTCCTTTGTAAATGGAGGTGTCCATGCTTATAGCATATCATTTTCTTTTCGAAACAATCACAATAATCATCAACAATTATCCTTTAAACAACTTTACATCACTGAGAGCAAAAACTATATGCGTTACATATTAATCATGAACTTGATATATCCCGAAAACGCGTAGTAATTTGGTAAAGCTTTTAGTGGACTTAGTTACCTTCCAAAGCGTAATTATTTCTTTAAAAATCATTTTCTTATAAAAGTTTAGTGTTTACAACTTGTAAACAATTTTTACAAAATAAAACTTTTGAACTCTTCTTGTAAATAAAATGTTTTCACACTTGTTTTAAAAAAAATGGTGTGAGTGTATGTAAAGTCATGATTTTCCAAAGATCGATTCTCTAACTTGGTTTATTTAGAAAGGTCTTTTGTAAAACTTGGATCTCCATGATCATCAACTTACTTTGTTCACTTATATTTCAAGAAAATCGTTTTCTATCAAGTTCATGCTTAGACTTAGAAGATGATTATTCTATGTATCATATAATCACCTTCTAGTCTTGTTAAATCATATTTCTAAACATCATTTAACAAGATCTATATGGTGATTAACACCACATAACCAAGAATCAATAAGAAACCAACAATATTCATAACAACATCCTACTACAACATTTCATCCTCATGTAAACTTTATGTAAAGCTTTATGTTTAAATCTTTTAGTTCATGTTCTTAGTGTTCTTGATATTCATCATACTTCAACTTTTAACTACTCAAAATGGAAGTAAACAAGAGTAAATCAAGACTTACTACTAGCTTATAGCTAGGGAAGATCTCTAGTGAAAATGGTGGAGAAAATGATGGTGAAAAGCAAGCAATGAAGCTCCTTGATGATCTACAAGTTGCAAGCTTCCTTGAATCACCTTCTAGTCTTGCATGAAGCTTAGAAATGGATGAAGATGGTGTTGATATGGTGGAGGTAGTGGCGGTTATGGTGTGGCCGAGAGGAGGGAGAGAGATGTGAGGGAATGGTGTGAAGATTTGAAGAGATGGTGATGATCTATGAGGCCATACTTATAATATATCTTCTAATATTTTGGCAACAACAACAAGCAACTATCTATTATAAAATTAGAATTAAATCTAGGAGCAAGATGTGAAGTATGGTGGGGATTTTTGTGGGTCCCCTTGGGTGACCGAAATCGGGTATGGGGGGATTAGATGTAAATTTTTTATGGTAATAGGTAAACATAAGTTAAAATCCAAGTATGTACTTACATATATTAGTTAGTTGATATTTAGGGGGTGTTATGGTGTACGGGGATCATGACAAGCCAAGAAATAATTAAACAATGTATTTGACAAAAATTTAGTGTTCCGGGTGATGTCCGGTTATTCGGTTAGATACCGTTCCATTAAAGTGTTTAATTATTCAGTAAAGTGTCTTTTATATATCTTTTTGTAACACTTTTAATTCCTGGCACTTAGGAAAGCATACAGGACCATTCTGCCATATTTTTGCATATTACTAGCATGTTATAATGCTGAATTTTGTTAATGAATGCAGAATTCTGCACTTAAAGTGTGTTTTAGGCACTTCCCGGCACTTTAACTATCACCTAGTGACGCAGTTTTATGGTCCTCACTTCCCTACACATCATACTAGTGTAGTACCCTGTCTCTGGCTCATACTGGCCTCAAAAACATTGTCTGTCTATGTGCTGGCATTGTCAGCATCTTCCTGAATTATTCGTTCAGTGTGCTAACTGTGCTTTGTGCATCAAGTATGTCACTAAAGTTTGTGTGTAATAAAGGGGGTGACTGTATGAAATATGATGCACATGTATGTATGATACAAAAATCATAAAGCAGTTTAAATTGTCTGTTGTAATCAAGCACAGTCATTAAGCACATAATTAAGATTAATTAATTGTACGGTACCTGTAATTGTGAGGGTTGTCATACAATGTCAATGTCACTAATGGACAATATAATATATGTATAGCCCGTAGGCAAAATATGATCATCTTTTTGATAATATTAGTCTTGATTGCACTGATCGTATAGACTATGAGGTTTGAGCATAGCTCACCCCCTTGGACAAGGAATCATAAAAGATCACCATTGTCTTTGTCACAAACGGACAATATAATATGTATATAGCCCGTAGGCAAAACATCACTAAAGGATGTCAAATAACGTGATCATCGTATTAGACGATATTAGTCATGGTCATAATGATCACACAGACTATTATGCTTGAACATAGTCCGATATCCTTAGACAGGGGGTCATAGACCACATCTGTCGTTGTCTTAAGGGACAACAAGTATAGCCCGTAGGCACTTCATCACTAATGGATGTTTATAATATGATCATCGTATTGAATGATATTAGTCATAATCGCATTAATCATATAGACTATTAGGCTTGAGCATAGCTCACCACCTTAGACAAAGAATCATAAAGATCACAATGTCAATGTCTCAAATGGACAATATGTTATAGCCCGTAGGCAAAACATCACTAGGATGTTATATAATATGATCATCTTTTTAGATGATTTTAGTCATGATCGCATCGATCATATAGACTATTATGCTTGGACATAGTCCAATATCTTTAGACAGGGGTCATAGACCACTACTATCGTTGTCTTATTGGACAACAAGTTTAGCCCGTAGGCACTCCATCACTAACGGATGTTTATATTTTGATCATCACATTGATGATACTTGCCAAGATCAAATTCGATCATATAGGCTTTAAGGCTTGGACATAGTCCAAAATACCTTGACGGCTGGTGTGGTTTCTCAAGTCACACTGTCAAGAATGTTAACATGTTCTTATATGTTAACAAGGATTTAATTTGTCTTAATGGTTACACAATATTACCATGATCGCATTGATCATATAGGCTTGGAGGCTTAAACATAGTTCACCACCTTTGGATAGGAGGGGTAACTCCTTTAATTATCATAGTAGAAGGAATAATTATCCTTAACTACAGAAAATTTTGGCCAATTAATGTGGACTGGCCACTTGGCATGGGTAAACCATTAAGAAGATCTTTTGAAATTATTTAGCTGATCGATAAAGTTCGAATAAAATTCATACTAATGATTGATAAAGGACGATATGAGTACCTATATAAATTTTTTTTCAAAACTCCCAATAAATCATTAGGAAATTTACCATAGTGCCTCAATCAGGACTTTTAATATCATACTTGTCCATAGAGGACTTAAAGGAAATTATAAGTCCGGATAGGGACTATAAAAATATCACATGTCCGTATAGGGACTATATTAAAACAGTTTGCCCATGAAAGGACTATAATGAAATATCAGGTCTACAAAGGTTATGATGAAATATCATGTCCACTAAGGGACTATAATGAAATCTCGTGTCCACGTATGGGATATAATAGGGTATAATGTCCATGAAAGGACTATTTGAAGTATAATGTCCTCGAAGGGACTATTATTAAAAGATAATATCCTCAAAGGGATTTTCAATAGGTAGACGTATATATTTATGGAGTCTTATCAAAAGAGGTAAGTCTATGAGGACTTTGATGAATTAATATGTCCACGAAGGACTACAATAATTAAATGCCCAAACAGGGACTTAAATGAAAAGAAGTATGCTGGAAGGAGGGTCTTCTAATGTCTTCTTTCCTTTATTCTGATTGTTTATTCATCTTTATTTATCGTACGCAGTAGCGATTCTAAAGATTTTAGTGAATAAATAATATTTCAAATCAGGATCTATTGCAGAAGTAGAATCCAAGGATTCAATGATTAAAGAAATGACGTGGATCACGGATTAGGTTTTGACTAGTATAGTCTAAGTTTGAAATTTGAAAACTCGGAGGTAAGAAATAGGGTTTAATAACACCCACATGTATCATCTTCAATATGGGAGCCTCAGGGACCGCCTGTTCCCGGGAAATAGGGATCGGGGGTTGCGACATAGGAGGCTTGGTTTTATAATGGTGAAGTAGGGTCTGTGTTCTAATGAAGATCGAAGGTGATTGGGGAAGAAGAGATGTGGAAAGGTGAAATCCGGATTGGCTAAAACAACATTCTGTGGATAACCCATCCTCGCGTCGCGCTGGTTTGCGCAACGCGAGACGCGGTGTGTCGATTTTCCAGCCCAAGTTTGGTTTTTCATATTCCGGCCCTCAAACTTCTATATGTTCGTTATATTATGCCCAAAATTTATGCTTCAACATGTTTTCGAGTATGGTTGATGTGTGTAAGCATGTGATAAGCGTCGTGCACGTATAGATGATGTTTCAAGCGTATAATAAGTCTCGTTTTGTATGTAAATGTGTATCCAAAGATTGATTGCGTATAAGTACAAGTATAACAAGTGTAAGTATAAAAGTGAATTTCCATTATGATCGAAATCTTGGATTACAAGTTTTGAAATGAAATACGAATATGTTACGAATACAAGTTTCTAAAAATAGAAATGCGAATACAACTTTCTAAATATGGAAAGTATAGAAATGCGAAGCGTTACAATTTACATGTATTTTTTGGGCTTGTATTGTGCGTCGGTGATCACCGACACATAGTCTATTAGTGATTTTTTTATCTTCAAAACTCAATTTTAATATTGATAATCAGTTCACCAAGTAGGTGCGATCATCTATGGGGATATGAAACATAAAAGATCTTAATAAGCCAATAAAACATGAGATGTATTGTACATCTTTTAATTTCACATAATATTAAGAAGATTTTTTTTACGTACTAACAATGAAATATTTCATAATAGATCTTAACAATGAAATATTTCATAATAGATCTTAATAAGCCAATGAAACATGAGATGTATTATACATCTTTTATTTTCACATAATATTAAGAAGATTTTTTACGTACTAACAATGAATATTTATTTAGAGTCAAGCTTAGTAATCACGTAAATAGGTATGTGAAGTGAGCCATGAATTGATAATAACCGAAGCTTCTTCAGGCTTGTTTAATGGCACTGAATGCCCTGCACCCTACATAACACAAATGGTACATTTATTGTTATTTGTTTGATAAGTTTTTAACCATAGATGTTTACTTAAGCCCCTTCTTTTAGCTTCTTTAAGTAACTAAAACATATCAAGAGCTTTTGCGAGTATGTACCTAACATTAAAACTAGTCAAATTATAAAATATTCGTCAATAGAGTGTGTATTGTTTCTTACCTTAACGGTTGCATGCATTAAAGAGTATCCATTCTTTCTATATATGGTCCGATACCTACAAAAACAATGACTTGTCACCTTATATGATTGATGGGAGATGATCATGAGAAAACTACATATAAATGAGAAAACGAGAAAACTAACTAAAAAACCTAAAAAAAAAAAAGCAAAAAAACATACCAAAATTTTTTTTTTACAATTTTTTTTAAAAAAATCACTAGTTTTTATATATAAAAAAAATTTCAAGAAAAAAATTTTTGTTGTACTGCACATGTGCATTATATGTGTACTACACATGTGCACTATATCCGTAATAGTGCACATGTGCAATACAACAAAAAACCTTTTTTTATTTTTATTTTTTTTTGAAATTTTTTTCCATGCATAAAAAGCTGTGATTTTTTTATAAAAATTTAAAAAAAAAATTGGTATGTTTTTTAGGCTTTTTTAATTAGTTTTTTGGTTTTCTCATTTAAACTAGTTTTCTCATGATCCATCCCCATTGATTGATTTTCAATGTATATATATATGGTAACAATTATTTCAGAACTCTAAATAATTGCTGAACTTACATAACTTCTAATAAACAATCATTCTACTTATATATTTTCATATTTAACATTGTTTAACGGTATTTTTTTTTTATCATTTATTATGATTCCATGTGTGTTATAGTTTTATCGTTTTTTATATTACATATATGTAAATGTAAATTAGTTACTACACATAAATAATTTAGTTTTTCATATATGTAATCATAAAAATACATATAATAAATGATAGAAGGATCCTTAAATAATGCTAAATATATAAATAAAGTAATTGTTTATTAGCACTTCTAAAAATTATGTGAATATTTAGAGTTTTGAAATAAATCCAACCATATATATATATATATATTTGAACGATAAATTTGGATTACTAACAGACCACTATTGTATAATAAAGATATAGGTTATAGTTGTGTTACTTTATACTAAATGACCCAAAAAGTGATAAACTAAAACCAATGGGGTGGTGTTCCATTGGCAAAGGTAAAGCCTTTAAACACCTTGATAGAATGAGGTCTTATGTTCAAGTCTCATAGATGACAAGATTAAAGAAATTTGTCGTTAAAAAAAGCGATAAATTAAAAATATAGTTTACAATGATAAGAAAAATAAATTTCAATAGATGCATATAAAATTAAATTTATGTGTACAATATTATATTTTAATGGATAAAAAAAATTCTTTGAAACTATTTTTAAAATTCTATACTTGTTTATAGTTTTTAACCATATTTTTTACACATTAATACCATCTAACCTTCTATTTACAAGTATGTGAACCCACTTTAGAGCCCATAGTAGATTAGGTCGCACGTCCCTAAGGCTTTTTACTAAACGATAACAAGAAAGGAGCTCACCCAGCAACTTGATTTCTAACAAACCATGGTGCCCATGGGTTTTCGATTGGAAGATTGAGAGATGTTATCCATGCCATCGTGCCAACATATGGAAAAGTCATATCATGATCACCGCTGTAAATCCAAATAAGTTATAATCACGACCAAAAGTGTAGATCTTATGTACATTATTTGTATATATGTAAGGATACTTGTCGTACTTGATGATCAAAACTTGGCAGTTTCTATCAACAAGTAGTTTATGATATTCGAAACTGCTGAAGATGTCGAATGAGTATGTGGAGTTCTCTGAATCGCGATGAAAATTACCATTGTCTAGCTGCCACATTTTAACTGTTCCCTGCACAATGAAAAAAAAACATTTAATGTGGTTGAACCCAACTAAAATGGTAACATGTCTTTATATCAATAAATGACAGTTGTAAGTTGTATGTTTATACATGTAGTAATACCATGATGATTAACTTAGCATTAATGGATTCACACAAGAACCATTAAATATTAGGACCCGAATGAACTTTCAACCTTTGATAATGATTTAAACAACGATAACTTGGGTTAGTAGTGGAGTTATGAGGCCATAGGCGGTTTGGCACAACTGTATGTTAAAAATCAAACTCCTTCATCTAAGGCTTTGGTTTCGCCACACTAACACTTAGGGGCGAACCTACCCTAAGTGATCCTACACTTTGTGTATACTACTAAATATTGATAACAATGAGCAGGGTCGTTCCAACGTCTTTGGAGGCCCAAAGCGAACTACAAAGTCGCGGCCCTATTGAATTGGTTTAAAGAAAATCGACAATTGAGATTGAGATTTGAGACATTAAATAACCACAACGATGATTTTTCCTAATGTCGGCCCTAATTTCGCCCAATCCGCAATCAGTTTCACATTGGTTACTCAAAAGATGCCGCAGATAACGAGGGTTGGTGTGTTACGACGCTTCTTTTGGATTCAGGAATGAAGTGTGTGCGGACATTGTAGACTCCTGGAATAAGATCCTAAATCTTGGGCCTAGAAAAACTATTTAATTGTGCCAAAAACAAGTCTAATAAATGAAAAGAAAAATAGAAGGTTCTTGTTTTTTTATGACTCCAGACCTCAACGGCTCAACCTGGGTTGATAAGCCTAAAGGGCCGGCCCTCCAGTGAGTTTTCCATTTTTAACTAAGTATTCTCTACTAAGAAAGGGTAGATCCTTACTTACTTCATGGGAACTAATAAAGAAGGAGAAATTAAACTTCTCAAAACACTTTTATGACTTAAAGTGAAACAAGTTGTATGGAGAACCCATGAGCCTTCACATGTGAGCTACCCCACTTATGATCTAGTGCACAATTATCATTGAGTAAATAGTGTCATATAAATTGCAGTACTTAGGTTATATTAAACTTGATAAAAATTACATTGAAATAGAAGGCAAACAGGAACAAGCTGCGCTGCTACATACCTCACGAACATGGAGAGCTTTTTGCACATCTTTATCGTTTGCCCAAAGCTCTAAATATATCCTATCAATGGACTGAAAATACAACATAAAAGAAGTTATATACCCTCACAAATTTCTGTGTTGAAAACTATTTGCCTTCAGAAAAACAAGTTACAGTTTTCTTATGTTAGGTTTATATCAGCTTTTGTATCCTCATCTTCATTAGAACAAAGAGGATTAAGATGAGTGTAGTTATATTTTCTTTTTGCAACCAAAAGGCCAGGTAAACATACCAAAATGCGGGAAAGTGATCATTGAATTTTTTTTAAAGTTTAAGAATGAAAATTGTTTTCTGATATAAGTCTAAGAACGAAAACTGTAATTTACTCTTAAAAAATATGTGGCTTGTAACTTCAGGAAGAAAAATTACACAAGTTGGATCCGTATCTGAATCTTCACAAAGCGGCTCCAATATATTCGATAGGTTAATTCCACTCGTGCACTGCAATAGAGATTGATTTTGATTTAGAATTGTCATCATACAAAAAGTTTCTAAATAACGTATCGAAATATATGATCAGTGAGCACATACTTCATCCATCCGTTGAAGAGCACTTGAACATAACACGTTGTTCAGATCCTTATCGACATAATTACCATGACAAGATTCTTTCGCTGACTATTTTTATTTAACACAATTTAAGAGGATCATGTCAACATATTTTTTAAACTAGAACTGTGAATTTTGAAGTAAATGTATAATGAATAAGTTGACACATATAACTATCTTATGTTACCTTGTAAATATCATCAGATATTAGTGCAAGCCTGTGAGCAAACTCTAATCTTGAGTTAAAATCACTGAATTTATCAGTGAGAGGGTTAATTATAAAGCATCCCTGTATAATGGGTATTGATGATACATATAGTTAGTTAATTTGGGGTTATATATGTATTGTTAAGTAAAAAAAATCTTTATGTCAATATATGTATATGTATTTACTTTGATATTCAGATGTGGTTGATTTCCATGTTCATTACCTGCAAAATTATATGTATAATTATATGATTCACTAATTAGAGAAACTTGGAAATATATGTCTAGATCAAGATTAAAAAAACAAAAAAATCCTTAAAGTGGTTAACATTATAACTCATATATTTATAGGGTTGTATTCCGGTTAACACATTTATTAAACAAGTCATGTTCGTCAGGTTGACATATTAGATAGTTAAACGACCCAAAACCTATTTATTTCGTGTCGTGTTTGGACAGTGTTTCAGAATTCGCCGCCCCTAACAAATGCAACAGAAGTCTTACCTTTATACGCCTCTAGAGTAACTACCGGTACTATAATGCCCATGTATGAAATACCAGTTATGTACAACGGATTATTGCGAAACCTCGGATGCATAGAGAGCCACTGTAAGCATCACATAATCATATACATGGAGACGTATTTAAACATGGAAATACAAAGATAAGACTTTGAAAATGTGTATGAACTTAACCTTTTTAAGAAACTCATAAGTTTGTAAAGCTAAGATGGAATCACCACTCTTTGATGCTTCAAATGTTGTAGCATATGAAAACCCTACACCGATGGGTAGATCTAGAAATATTATACTAGCAGCCTACATAAATACAATAACCATTAATAACATCCTTAATATAACTATGAATATTGAAATATTGATTTGGAAAAGCATTATTATGATATATAGTGTAATTTGTTTGTCAAAATGTATAGTGTAGTAAGAATGTTCACCTTTGTCAATGCATTGGGATTTAACTCCAACGTAATGTTATCCCTTGTTGAACGTTCAAGACTAATAGTTACTGGACCTGCAGAAGTTATAGTAAAATACTTGTACATACATACTAATGGCCGTTTGATAGCCTCTTCATGATTTTATTAAGAAGCTATATCTGAATTAGGCAGTAAGTCGCTTACTCGTTAAGTTTCAAAATTATGCTAAATGAAAATTTTAGTTCTCTATCCCTTCACCTATGTTCATAACTCTCACTCGAGCACTCACACACCACCTCCTTGACTCGCAACCACTTCCTCCACTACCAACGGCATACAATAATAAATTTATGATTATTTTTAGATTATCGGTTCTTTTGATTCTTTGAAGATGTGCAACATTTTTTAATTAAAAAAAGTTAGAATGCAACAATTAGGAGTCTCTATTCACAGTATTAAGGCTATCACTATTGGTGCTATTGTCTCAATCTAGGTAATCCAAAATAAGGGTGTAGGGACAGTGTACGTTAATTCAGAAGTGTGAAAAATATATTATAACACTATATATAACACTATATAACACCATATAAACACCGTATATCACTATGTAACACTATGTAACACTATATAACAATATATAACACTATACATCTATCATAGACATGCTATCAGACAAAATATAGTGTTATATTTGTTATATAGTGTTAGATAGTGTTATATGGTGTTACATAGTGTTATACGGTGTTTATATAGTGTTATATATAGTGTTATAATACACTTCTGAATTAATGTACAGGATCCTCTACCTCCAAAATAATAAACGTAAAAATGGAAAATTCAATTAAATCCACCAACCTAATTGCAGGAACGACCTAGATTGTGACACCAATGTTCACACCTTTCCTGTCACTCGTCCACAAGAGATCGGATGATATTTTTATTTTTATTTCTTTTTTTTCTTTTAACACAATTATATATATTATACATATTGTTGTTAAGGACGATGAATAGTAATTTTATTTTTAAAATAATATATAGTTTTTTTAATATTTTAATACCTTATTATTATATTTACTTTTAATATATTACCTTTATTCCCTTTTATCATTTATTTTTATTTCTCAAGAATTCTTTTTTTAAATGATATCACCTTTATCAATTAATTTAATATTTCTTTAATACCTCTCTTTTGTTAATTAAAAAAAGACTTAGGTAAGCAGTTGTGTTTATCCCCCCCCCCCTCTCCGGAGATTCTGATACAAGTATTGTTAAAAATAAAGTTGTATTCAAACTAGAGTATTTATTTGGTATCGTTTTACGATAAGATGAAAAACTAAACCGATTCTAATGTTTGGCTTTCGAAACAACATGCTTCATTTTCAAATATCGTTTGTTTAACATTATCATTTGCTCTGATCCGCCGCAACGTGCGACACAATAAAACCTAGTTACTTATAAGTATAATTAGATTATCTCTAATAACTTATAAAATTTAGCTGTTTTTAAAAATCTAAAATCATAGTCTTGTTTATTTTTTTATTTTTTTTGAACATCCATATATAAATTTTATAAAAAGATGATATATTTTTAATTGTTTTTTTATCTAAAATTATCTTATTTGCGACATGTCAACGTTCTTTAGATTTTTTTGATAAAATTTATTGTCTAAAAATCTAATATTATCCGTTTAAAAAGGGATTTATAAATAAATGAGATTTTTAGATGTATTATAAATATTGTACAAAACATAGCAAACTTTCATATCCATTTATGATTCCATATCTCTAATCTTTTTCGTATTCTCTACCATGAGTTCTTCGTTTTCAAACTTTTATTTTTAATAACTTTTATATTTAAATAATAAAGTTTAAAAAATAAATATTTTTGTTATTTATAATAAATTTTATAAAATAAATTATAACCTAAGTCATATTTATTTAGTAAAAAAATAGTTTAGGTAGGGTTGCTAATGAGGTGAAAGGTTGGGTTCGGTTGTGTAAGTAAAAGAGAGAGAGAAATTATTTTTTATATTAAAAGCTAGGGTGGGTTATGTTTGGTTGTGAATAGAGATAGTATAAGGTCATGTTTGAAGTGACTTATTAACTTTTCCACTCACATAAGAATTTCATGTCAAACATCTATTAACTTTTCAAAAAATCAATAAGCTAATAAGTTACTAAAATAAGCAATCTTAAACACCCCCTAAGTACTAGAGATGTTTTTAATAATTGATAATGTGATAAATTATAACCAATAAGGCTAGGCTATGGGGTGTGGTCATCCACTCCTTCATCTTCTACCTCAACTTAATCTCACTTTCCCCTTCCCTCTTCTTATTTTTTATTGGACAACTACATACAAAATTCAATCGGGGAGGTCAGTGAGATTTTGCCGTTTACACCGAAATTTAGGCGCCCGCAATGTAAGGTAAAAGATGGAAGAAGGCCAACAATATATGTGGCGAGAAGAGAGGACAACGATGCCCTTTTTAGGCACTCCTAAAAACAGGTAGTTGCGAAAGGAGAAGAAAGAACAACCATCCACCCCATTAGGTTGGTCTTTTATAGTAACTTATTAATGAAAGAAAGGTCCTTCTAATAGTATATAGAATGTTACATTGATAATGATAATGATAATGATAATGATAATGATAATGATAATGATAATGATAATAATAATAATAATAATAATAATAATAATAATAATAATAATAATAATAATAATAATAATAATGGTTTCACCAACCTACCATAAATGATAAACCCCTAAAAGGATTGATTATACCAAAAATAGATTAAGCATGTATATTCTTGTTTTGGATAAGCAGGAACATGAAATAGGTAAACACGAATATGACATGAAAATTCACAGGTCTTATCCTGTTGATTTGTTTAAGACACGAAACCTGTTAAGAGTAAAACACGAACTTGTTACGGTCATGTCTTGTTTTGTTTTTGTGTCCGTGTCTCAACCCTATTTGAAAGCCTTTTTGGTGCACGTGTGTAAACAGAAGATGGTTAACATACAGGGACGGAGCTTAGTGGAAACCCGGGGGCGCACCTGCCCCCCGAATGTTTTGGTTAGAAGTGTAAAATTTTTGATTTTTCGTCCGAAAATTTTAAAATTGTAAAGGATCGCCCCCCCCCCCCCCCCCCCAATTATTTTGCCTAAGTATTTATACAATATATAAATTGGGTCCCATGACTTTCTGCCCCCGGGAACTTTTAGTCAAGCTCCGCCACTGCTAACATTTAAACTGATGCAATTTGGATTGGTTGTAACATTTTGTTCTCTTCTATATCATCTTATTTGCGCAGTTAATGGTTATGAACTATATACACAAATATAATTTTATTTCTGTATTGATACTATTTTCTTCACTCACATATAGTAGGTGTATAGCTTTTAAACAGTAGTATACATCTAAACAGGCTTATACCATGACTTTAATTTTACCTATTTGATACATGAACGAATACAATGCTGGGGCGCCCGGGCCACCGGGGAGATAAAGAAGAAGAGGATCGCGCGACGGGTCTCTTTGAGACTCAACGAAATAGTAGAAAAACTAGGCTTCATTGTCATCTCCCACTTCTACGTATCTTTTGACATATGAAAAAACAAAAGAAATGATATAAAAAATAATTTCTAATAAAATAAAATGTTGAAGTTATAGACTTGTATACATACATACATACCCAGTTTCAAAAGCAAAAGGTAGATCACCGTGAAAACCAGGGAGATTTTTGATAATTGATTTTGTGTTAGAAAAAGGGGTGAGATGCACAATGATGATCAAAAGAGAAAGCCATGTGTAAGTAGACTTCATTGTGTGAGGGCAGCTTGCAACTCTTAACTCTCCAATTGGATTCCTTTATATAAATATTAAGAGTATTCACATCATGTCCCTCAAATTCCATGTGGGTGAAATTGGTTGGAAGTGGTTGAGATTGGATGAGAGAAAAAATATTACTGTCGACGGATATTTATATATACATGTTAAGGAAATGTATGATGCAGATATCACAAGAAATCTATTTGCGATGGACTAGAAACTCACCAAGCTTTATTTATGTATTTCTTTTATATTCTAGTTGTGAAATTTGTAAAATGTTGTACTTTTCCTTTCGAAACGATGTATCGTATTATTGGAATTAATGGAAATGAAATTTCGTGTTTTAATTATTGTCGCAATTAGTGTTATGCTGCTTTTGAGCAATCTATTTACGTCTCACCTTGATGTCTCCGGCATCGGTTGGGGTGTGACACCTCAAAGTCTAGGTCGAGGTTGTAGTCGTTTAGGTCTAGGTAAGAACGAGCATTAGATGCGTCTGCGGACGAGCGCGGCTCAGGCGTGCTCGAACTAGTCTTGGAGGGCTACTGGGCTATGATGATGTTTGGCCGGTTTTGACCGGTGGCACAAGATACCACTTTGGCGAATTTTTAAGCACCTCCTAAGGTTTAACCATTGTAAACGCGCAATCCTATGTTGTTCTAAACTCGTTGAAGGCGGTAAATATGACGTCTGCGTCGCTTGAACCGCTCAGCCTATTTTTGTTGTTAATATGGAAGTTGACAATGCTATTGAAGTTGCTACATTTCAACCTCAGTGACGGCCACTTTCTCGAGAACGAATCGTTTGAACGATACAGTTCGCGGTTCTTGGCGACAAAAAACTTTTCTCGGATACGCCTCATAAAAACCGGTGCCTCTTAATCATTGCGTACGATAACATTTAAAAATTATATATATTTTCAAAACACTTATAAAAATTATTTACTTTAAACATTTTTTAACAATTTCAAAAATTATATTCTTTAAACTTTTTTAACACTTTTTAAAATTAATTAAGTAAATAAAATTATATAAGTACATAAAGTTATATACAATTTTAAACATCTAAAATACAATTAAATAAGTAAATGAGTACTTTTAAAAATATTACCAACGGCAAGGTTTTTGGATATGTCGACCCAAGCTCGTGCCAAGGCTAACTACTCTTTCATGGTCCACTTGTCATGAATCTTTTTTGTTCCTGGCTCATCGGGTTGCTTTCTACGATGTCTCCAGGAGGATAACGTTTCCCTATTTTCAGGATCGGGTTGGGTATCAGGTACTACGTTTTGGGTATTGGGTGGAGACATAGAAGACAAGGATTGTGATATGAATTGACCAAACGCGGACAGGTACATGTTGATGAATTGTCGGTTGGAAGCGGCCGGTATTCACCTTCGCCGGTGTTGGCGTTGACGGTCCACGGGTGTTGTTGAGTTTGTATGTAACATGGGTTGCTTGGAGAAAAGGCGTTTGGGTCGTTACTGAGGTGGCTCGGTGATGATGCTCCATACCGAGCAGACAAAGTTTTTCAAAAACACTAATTTGATAACTACTTTTTCAAGAAGAATATTTTAATAAATATTTTCCTCACTAAAACTAGTTTAGAAAGAAAAAAAAGAAAGAAAAAAAAGAAAGAAAGAAAGGAAACCCCCATATTAGTTTGTTACGTGACCCTGAAAGCCGTAGAACAATATGTTAATAAACATTTTCCCCACTAAAACTAGTTAAAAAAAAAAACCCTCCATATTTACACATGTGACCCTAAAAACCGTGGCTGCAAAAGACCACACGTGTTTTATTTTTAATTGAAATTGTGTACCTAACACTTTAAATTGTGACTCACAGAGTGGTTAGGTATCTGTATTTATAATTCGGACCATTTGTTCAATAAATGCCACAATTCTTCCTATGGATTTAACTTTGTGGACTTACCGACCCCAACCATCTCTTTGTCTAATGCTTTATAGTTGTGATTACGCAAATTATAAGAACAATAAATATAGACATATAAACTAACAAAAAAAGAATTGTAAGACAAGAACATTCAATTTTAAGTATTAAAACAATGATGATTGACAAAAACATTCAATTTTAAGTACTAAAACAATGATGATTGTGATAGAAGAAAATATTCAATTGATCAGATACACGTTACAAAGAACCTCTTTTTTTGTCTGTCTAATGATATGTTGGTAACAATACTGTATAATTGAATTAGTTTTGTATATGTTTTAGCGTTTTATCGAGTCATTTTGGATATGTTTTAGTGTACTAATATTGTATGGTGTCTTGCAGAAGTTTGTGGCTTAAAAGTGTGTAGAACGAAGCTTAGTTTGAAGAAAATGAGCATCTGAAGAAGTTCGAAGACTGAATGCAAAATTCTGGAAAAGTCTCTCGTTCGCGCCACGCGAGAGAGCAAGAGAGAGAGAAAGAGAAACAAACCCCCGCGACACGTAAGGGTGGTATTTGACTAGAATGCCCCTAGGGCTACTGAATAATAACTCGCCACCTCCATTACCTTCCCGGCGCCATGCGACAACTCAGTATAGGTCCCCTCCGCAACACCCTTGGAAGTGTAGAATCGTAAAAGATTAGGTTTCAACTTAATTTAAGCTTAGGAGCCAAGTTATTGGAGATTAGATTTCTTTGGACAAACTTAGTGCTTACCAAGGGCGATTTTAGTGTTCCAAGAGCAGTTTCATCCGATTCCTTAATTCCGGGGAAAACCCAGTAACCCACCCGCCCTTAGGCACGACGGTGAAATTACCAGTAAAACATGTTTGGCTCAAGGATCCAACCCAGGTTTCCCTGGGTCTCCTATCATTGCCCACCAGTGCCTCACTCTACACCAAGTGGGAGTCGAACCTGCATCTCTCAAGAGAAATGCAAGCCCTCCACCACTTGATCTAGAGATCATTGGCACAGGCGGTGGACTTTGGAGGCTGATAGGAAGTCGGCAGGAGAGGAATTAATATATCATTCTTTTTGATGCAATATAAAGAGGGGAAAAAGGATTACAGCCGTCATACATCGAATAGGACTCAACATCAGGGACGAATTTCATCATCATTCTTCATATCTCAAGCCAATCCATGATGTCTAACCTAATCGGGATGACAACCGAAGCGGCAAAGATCACCATGCGCGGCTAAACTCCTCGTGACTTCCGCCCGGATGAACGTTTACGCGGTTTGACATAATTATTTGTTTTTCTCTGATTCTTGTAAACTGGTACAGCTTGACCACTTGTGTTGGATTATTGGTAAACGTTTCTTGTGTTTGAATTACTTGTCGTTTATTAAGCGTATTGGCAACTTCCTTGCGTTGTTAGCGGGTTAGTAAATTGGTGGGTAGTTGATACAAACAAACGGGTTATTAGGTTGCATAGTGAATCTTAAAAACTATCCCTATTAACTAATCAAATTCATTAATTCCGAGGCCATGTCTATGTGGTGTTTTGAATCAGAAAACGGATTTTTATATTAAAACGGGTATTCGGGATTCCGGGTGGAGGTTACTTCTTCTCATCTTGATAACACTTTTCGTGACAAATTGTGTTTTCTTTACAATTAAACAAACAAACCCCCAATTTAGATAGTTTAGTTTTAATTAATTTCTTTTACACTAACCACAAATTCCCTGTGGATACGATACCCTACTTACGCTATCTACGTAGTTTAATTAGGTTTTTGATTGACCCTTACGACAGTCATCAATACTCAACTCATGCCTAATATCAATTATCACATGCTCATGTTATCCTTTATAAATCATCTCACAACCATAAAGGGCAAGTCATAAGTTGATATATACGTGTAGAAAACAAAAATAGAAATTTATACTAACCTCGTGTCTTTGGCTTCGTGATCAAGTCCTGGGTCAACGTTCATCTATCATCAAGAGCAGTAAGGTTGAGTTTGAGTGTCACTTCATATTCAAATCTCTCAACCTATGGCTCTGATACCAACTTGTAACACCAAAAATTTTAAAGTAAAATCTTTTACACTTTGTGGAAATTAGGCCCATTTTTTTATTAAATTTGGACATGACCCATTCAGAAACAAAGAAACGCCTTACGGTGATGAACATGTCTAGCAATCAAGACACTCACAAAAATAGACATGACTAGATACACCATTGACACACGACCATTTAGCTAAACGATTGTTGAGTTGAATTTTAATACACAACATATGAATATTTGACCGAAAATAACTTAACAAATGATGCACATTAAATCACACAATCTTAAAGCTCGTCGACCCGCTCCAAGACTTGATCACGTCAGCTTTTATTCACATAAACCGGAATCCTCGGAAATATTTCTGGAAAAAGATTATGCCATTTTGGTTTTGCATTATTCAGGTAAGCAACTTAACACATTAATTGTTATATAAAAGTAAAAAATTATGGATAAACATTGTCTAACTTATGTTTTTCGATCTCTGTTTTTACATAATAATCAAATATTCTATTCTAGTAGATGCCGACGGTTTCTTGATCTAGTAACATCAAACTTTTGTCCTAGTAAAATAGTTTGGGTAACTTTATGATGATACTGATGTACCGATAATCGGTATAGCAACCGAAAAATAAAGCCTAAAAAGTAAAGTCTTAATATTCCTAAAACGATACTAACATGTGTTTTGCATCAATCGAAAATCATAAAACCGAATAATGGTAACGTTATGATAATATTAATAACGGTACTAATGTTCGGTCAGAATCCATTCTGTTCATCACGCCACCGTCACTTGTATAGCTTGCAGTACCAAAAGCATTTCCTATTTTAAATACAACTCGTTTTTAACAAAAAAAAATATGATTCGTCACATGAGCAAAATTTATAGAAGATTGTCGGAAACACTTGATGCCCCTAGACCAAGACGCCATCTCGCAAGCACTGGCGGCTATGATGGTGTACGGGGAGAACTTCCGCACAAGCCCCGTGATTTTGAGGGGCACGTGGATTTAAAAAAAATAATCTGATATATATTTGTTATTTATTTTTTTTAAATCATAAACACATACCAATTCCAATACAGGCTTAGTTACAAATCATTTTTTTATTATTTAAAATTTAGTCCACTTAACCTTAGCTTTATTGAGTGCAATATAATTTGATTTATATAAAATAATAATAAAAAAA
Organism: Helianthus tuberosus; assembly: GCA_030545235.1. Taxonomy (NCBI): domain Eukaryota; kingdom Viridiplantae; phylum Streptophyta; class Magnoliopsida; order Asterales; family Asteraceae; genus Helianthus; species Helianthus tuberosus. The sequence goes on from CM060384.1 coordinate 155,815,644, forward strand.
TTACAGAAGATCATATTTTTTCAAGCTCGAACATAATACATGAATTCTCATAGACGCCTCTGCTCACAGGTTAAGTTACGGAAACTAGTCGTGATCTGGTCAAACTCACCGCCAGTATCTCACACGTCATCCACTAACAATATCCACATGTCATCGTTCTAACTCACTCTCTGCCACGTGTAACACAACACACTCACGATTCACGAACTCACCCACCATTTCCACCCTCTAAAACTACACATTTTCACAGTTTTTATAACAAAAAAAAAGCCTCCGGAAAAAATGTCAGGTGGGGTTGGTCCTAGTGACGACATACTCCTCAAAGAAGAAGAAGAACCTAAACATGATCAACAACAATCTCAACATCAACCACTACTACCAGAAGCCCAACAAAAAGCCCATATCCGACGTGGCATCTTCTCGTTCCAACAGCTCAACGCGTTAGCGGTCGCGGTGGTCCTGTCAGCCTCCGGCTTGGTTGCGGTTGAAGATTTCGCGTTTGTAATATTCTCATTCTTTTACATGTACTTCATGTCCAAAGTTGCGTTCCCCACTCTCCATCCGTCCCACAACCACCAGGTTTTCGACGATAAGAACCGTCTCCTCCGCGTCTACTCATTCGTTGGCGTTGTTGTCGGACTTATTCTTCCGGTGGCGTATATATTTGAAGGGATTCTTGAAGGAGATAAAGAAGGTATTGTTAGCGATATAGATATATGAAATATAATACGTTAGTTGATATGGGGTGATGGACTATATAAATTTCTCTTATATATCAAGTTGAGGTGTACAAAACCGGTTTTTCTATGGTTCCTAAACCAAATCGTTTTTTTCTTTTCTTCCGTTTAGGGATTGAACCTAGAGGTGTAATAAAAAACCGGTTTTAGAGCCGAGTAGAATCAAATACAAAACACATTTCTTATACAAACTATAAGAACTATTTAAAAAGTATCATGTGCCATCCAACCAATTATAGAAAAATGGTAAAATGATAACCTAAATAATATCAATGATCTTGAATTCCTTAGACCATGTGTAGTGGTAACAACTTATAATGCCCCCACCATGGGGCATTATCCGACACGTGTCATCCCAATCAGCATGGGGCATTATAGCAAAAAGTGATGTAGTGGGGCATTATTTCAATAACGCCCATATTACTTTTAATGAAAAAAAAAAGCAAACGAAATACATGCATTTTCAAAAAGTTGTCAGACATGTGGGTAAAGTCAAACCATCCTCCACTCCCATTGGCCACCATTTGATCACTTAAGCGTTTTAAATATAACGCTAGCATGCAAATTTTCCAAAAAAACGCCCTATAACGCCGGGCGTAGTGGGAGGGGGGGCGTTTTCGGGCGTTTTTTTTGAATTTTTTTTAAAAAAAACGCCCCACTACGGGCGGTCTTATAATTATGCTAACAAACAATTAATTCTTTATTGGGATATTCCTTTTGTTTTCAATGTGCTGATAAAGAAAAGTGCTGATATCATTTCACGTATGCGCTAAATTCAAATATTTTGATTAATTTTTATGTTCTAATATAATAATAATTTAAAAGTGTTACTTTTATGTATGTATTGTTTTAGTATATGCTAATTTAACTTTTTTTAAGTGCTAGATCTGTTTTTACGGTTTATAAGATAAATATGGTTTGTACCGGAACCAACCCCCAAATCCAAAAAAAAAAAACTGAAACCAGCTTTTTTTAATGAGTTTTTTAAAACCCTGGTTTCAACCCAAACCGGCGGTTTATAGACTGGTTAGTGTTCTTGATGTTTGAAAACTGGTTTAAAAACCGTTTTTTTTTTTTTTTTTTTTTGCCCAAACCAGTTTTATACCGAACCGTGCCGAACTGATTAGTACCAGTTCGGGTTCCCATCGTATAAACACAGTTTTTTCCCCTCAAAAAAACCGGTTTGTACACCTCTAAATTTGAACCGGCCTAGGAGGGAAATGTCCAAACCTATCAAATCAATTGAGGTCTGGTTACAACCGGCTTGGCAAAAAACCCCGTTTTTTTACTTGTTTTTAGAAAGGTTCTGGTTATAAACCAATTTGAAAAATGAGACTATGAACCGTGCCAAACCTACCGTTTGGTTGTGCCCAAACCGGTTATTAATTCGTTGACTAGGATCTGAACCGGTCCTCTCTAGCCTTGAACCGGTTTATCTTTTAAACTTGGTTGTGTATTGTCAATAATACATATTTTCTCATTATTACGTTAGTTGATATGGGGTGATGGACTATATAATTTTCTCTTATATATCAAGTTGAGGGGTACAAAACCGGTTTTTCTATGTTTCCTAAACCAAATCGTTTTTCCTTTTCTTCAGGTTAGGGATTGAACCTAGAGGTGTAATAAAAAAACCGGTTTTAGAGCCGAAACCTTAAAAAAAAAAAAAAAACCGAACCCGGCTTTTTTAACAAAGTTTTTTATAAAAAACCGTTTTCAACCCGAACCGGCGGTTTGTAGACTGGTTAGTGTTCTTGATGTTTGAAACCGGTTTAAAAACCGTTTTTTCCCCAAACCGGGTTTAAATGAACCGTACCGAACTGATTAGTACCAGTTCGGGTTCCAGGGTATAAAACCTTTTTTTTTGCCCCTCAAAAAAACCGGACCCGTTGTTAAAAAAAACGGTTGTACACCTCTAAATTTGAACCGGTCTAGGAGGGAAATGTCCAAACCTATCAAATCAATTGGGGTCCGGTTACAACCGGCTTGGCACAAAAACCCCGTTTTTTACTTGTTTTCAAAAAGGTTCGGTTATAAACCAGTTTGAAAAATGATACCGGTTGGGTCGGGCCCAAACCTTTTATTGACTCATTGACTAGGATCTGAACCGGTCCTATCTGGCCTTGAACCGGTTTATCTTTTAAACAGGTATCAAAGCAGCAACTCCACATGTGTTCTTGTTGGCCAGCCAGTATTTTCTAGAAGGGGTAGCGGTTTCGGACCGGTTTTCTTCGCCGATGCAGATGCTGGTGATGGTGGTGTATAACACCACAAGAATATTTGCGTTGATGGAGTGGGTGAGATGTGAGGTATCGAAAGCGGAACAGGAGTTTCATGGAAGTAGCAGAAGGTTGTTTATGGGGACAGTGCTGGCAGTTGTTAACTTGGTGTATTGGGGGTTTAATTTGTTTGGGTTTTTGTTGCCGTTTTATCTTCCGACAGCTTTTAAGAGGTACTACTCCGAGGGAAAGAATCTTAAGGATTAAGATTTTGATTGATGATGAGACGATGATGATGCAAACATGTTGATATGTTCTTGAGTTGATGTTTTAGTATGTGTGTATATTAGAGGGATTATCGAACATGATGAATGATGTTTTCGAGTTGTATAATATATAACTGAAACGCATTAGAAGGTTTATTAGGTAAATTATACAACTACTTAAATAAAATAAGTAAAATTAGGGGTTGCTAACGCTATACGGTGTGGGAGGAGACGCATGAAGAGGGGCAGGAAGCGTCACATTATAGTCACGTCAGCGATGTCAGAAGGGGCGGCGCTGTGTCAAAAAGCGTGAGGTAAGATAGGGCGTGGAAGGGTGATGTGGTGTGGCGCGTATCACTATTTATATTTATCTAATGAACAATCGCCATGCCATGGAGGCAAGACCTTGCCACCCCCTACCCACACCATGCTCCACGCCAATGTCAGGCCGGCGTGGTTGGCCCTACACGTCGGGGCCTTCACACTATCACACCGTGTGGTCCAAGGACGTGCTATCACACCGTGTGATCCAAGGACATGTGTGTTGATTAGTTTTGTTTAAACATAATGGAAAACATAAATGAAAATACCTGTGACAGCAGAGAATTCAGTCAGAGATGCAGCCATTGAGTTTGGCATACTTGTCAAGATGATCTGGTTCCTTCTTAAGGTGTAAAGTTATGATGGTGAGAACCGAACTCTAGGGTTTGAATTCGGTTGTGGAGAGAGAGATGGTAGGGACGATTTTGATGATTATGATGTTATGATAATTGTCTAACCCTTTAGCTCTCTAGTTATCTCCTTTAATATACACCTAAGTGGAAATTTAATTAGTTAATAAGGGTAATATGATCCATCAACAATTACCAACTAATTATATAATAAGTTTTTAATGTATTTTGATATATATAATATAAATGGTTATATGGCTACAAGATTAAATATTAAAACAATAATATATTTAATCTTACAATGTGTTGTTGTCGCATAGATAATGGATTTAGCTTATCATGTTGTCGTTTAACTAATAAATAGAAAAGAAAATAATATATTTGACTGGTGCTTAATTAAGAAGAGAATTATATATTTGACGCACCTGGACCCTACCTCTTTCTCCCTCTCATGCCCGTTAAGGGATTAACGAATGCAATGATGGCGCCTGGGTTTAGCGACCTCGCAGTGTTTGGTGTCGTTACCCGTCCACGTGTAAATATGGGGGATTCTAATGAATGTTGGTGTAAATTTTGTTCTCAACGCTTCAAATTGGTTAAAATGACAATTATTTGAATAGCCAGTTTCCTGCTAGTAGGTGTGCTTTAATAAAATGAGTTCTCGAAAACAAAAACTTGAATTTTGGTTAAAATGAAAAATGACAATTAGAAACTTTGAATGTTGTAACCTGGTTGATCAAGTGTCGCAACTCCTTAGTGGAATTTTGTAAAACTCTTTTCAGTGACTAGACTTATAAATGGGCTATGGGCCGGGTTAAAAGATGATGAGATATTAAAATATGAATTTACCGAGAATTAAAATCGTACACAAGGGGTAACCAATTGCTTAATGTGGTGATGATCAGGGCGGATCTACGCATATAGAGATGGATTTCCAGGAACCCATTGACTTTCGGATTTTTAATAGAAAGTATATATAAATAAAATAAGGAACCCATAGATAAATAATAGAGAAAAATGCAATTTGCGTCCCTGTGGTTTGTGTGAAACATCAACCTGAGCCCCTAAATTTATTTTTTTGGTTTTTTGAGCCCCTGAGCTTATGAATTCATAACACTTTGAGTCCCTCTGTCAGTGTGCCGTCACTTTGACTGTTTGAGCCAGGGGTAAGACCGTCTTTTGGCATATATTAATAACACTTTGCGTCCCTATGGTATGAGTGAAATATCAACCTGAGCCCCTAAATTCAAATTAATAATTAACTCTTTTTAAATAAATGCAATCTAATAATTAACTCTTTTTAAATAACAAAAGACCGTCACATACAATACAGAGACTTGACAGAACTTACAGACTCGATAACAAAAGACCGTAACATACAATACAGAGACAAGCAATTGTGGATCTTTACTGACGGGTGCACTTCGGAATGTAGCAGATATGAATGAATATAACCCCAGTGGTAGATATGTAATTAGCGAGCTCTGGAATTTCAAGGAAAATCGAAGAGCTACACTGGGGTTATATTCATTCATATCAATCAGTTCCTTATGTGCACCGCACCATCTTCTAGGAGGTTGTCAAGTGTTCTCGTCTTCGTAGTTGGTGTTTTGCGTATCTTTACATCCGCAGCCATTCTGTACAATATTTTCACAAAAAACATCACAAACAAACCTGAACAAAGCAAAACAAATCAACCCTCTGTTTTTTCAAAGCAAAACAAACATGAGGAACCCAAAATACCCAAATAACTTATTATCATCATCATACGGCATTCAGATTATCAACAACTGATTATCAAAAACTGAAACCAAAATACCCAAATCAACAAACCTGAACAAAGCAAAACAAATCAACCCTCTGTTTTTTCAAAGCAAAACAAACATGAGGAACCCAAAATACCCAAATAACTGATTATCATCATCATGCGGCATTCAGATTATCAAAAACTGAAACCAAAATACCCAAATCAACAAACCTGAACAAAGCAAAACAAATCAACCCTCTGTTTTTTCAAAGCAAAACAAACATCGAATCAAACCTGAACACATTCAAATGACCAATATAAACACATTCAAATCATCGAATCAAACTAAAAATCAATATGAGGAACACATCAATCCGAAACTGATCCGATCAGTTCTTTTTAAACAGTTCTCAAACAACCAACCAAAACGATTCGAAATTTACCAAAAATCAAGGGTGTCCATTTCTACACACTGATGCGTTCAAATAACTACACACTGATGCGCTTTATCAATTTCCATCATTTGTTTCTTCGCATTTGATTCATAAATTAAAACACACAAGTATCATAGTTTCAATAAACAACCTAGATCTGTACTCTAATTGTTTTTAATCAGCCAAATAATCACATGAGATTTGAAACTATAGAATCAAACACAACCAAACCTCTGTTTTGAATATGAACCTGATGAAGATGATCTGTTCGATGAAGATGAAGATTGTAACACCTCGAAAATTTGTGTCCAATGAAATAACGACACGTGTCGTACAAGAAAAAAGTGTTATAAACCCGGATCTAGTCAAAGATGTATGGTAGGATTTAAAAGCGTCGACATGTTAATTAAATACCTCTGAACGACCTAGTTATGAATCCCAAGACCCTAATCTATATTATAAACATCTGATATATACTCAAATCCGGTAAATACTAGTAATAATTGATTCAAAGTGCAAGAAACGGGATCCTATGAGAATGTGTTTGACAAACCTTCGTTTATGTCTTTTTCAAAAGAATCCAAGGCAACTTTAAACATAGCAAGGTGGTCTAAACTGTTCAAGACATGTTCAAGTGGCCCATACTGATAATAGAGGCCCAAATTCGTAATATCTAAGTTGCCTGTTCGAAGCTTGAAAGGTTACAAATTTTTTCCTTCTGGTAAAGGATTACGGACCGCAAAGATTTGGTCTTACGGACCGCAAGACCCTTAGCTTACGGTCCGTAAGACAGTCCCAGTAACAGAAAGTTTGACAGCTGCCTGTTATAACGAGTTAACCGACTTATATTGCCATTTTTCACTCCCATGTGCAACATAAACTAGTTCTTAGGCACTAGGGACACTTGTAATTGATCAGGGATCAATCCTAGAGTGGTTTGTCATGATCATAATGAATCAAAGGCACTATATAAAGACCCACATTGTTGCAACTTTGATCATTCATTCCAAACTCAACTTCTGATCATTTCTGGAGCACAAGAGCCTTCCCTAAGCATCACTAGTCGTGCATAGGACCTTGGTAAGTTTCCTTGACCTTCCTTAATCGTGTTTTACTTAGTTAATTAGCTTAAAGTCAAACCGTCGTAATTAATGTTTGACTTATCGATTAATCACTATTGGTCCAGTGTTTAGCCAAATTGAAAGTTGTTATAAATTGGTAATTATGTGGGCATAAAATCCTTAAAAGGACACCCTCTGATTCCCGCTCTAACTAGGTCAAATGTCGGGTCAAACTTAATCCGAAAAAGTCAACAGAAACTTAATTTTCAAGTTAACGCATAATTAGCAATGTAGGAGACGTGTAACCTGTTTTACCACTCATATAACTTAGTAATAAATGTAAGAACATGTCTAAGCATGTTCGACCCGACAATCTTCAGTTTAGGACCGGTTCGGAACCGAAAGTCGCATACTTTGACTTATGCTTTGACTTTCAGTTCTGACCCGTAGTAGCATGATTTAGAAGTACCTTAGAGCTTCATTTGGACCAGGGTATATGATAGTATAAACCTCTGTGGTTGGTTCATTGATTGTCCGATTCGTTCACGCGTTTCCGTTAATTGCTTAATGTTGACCATAATGCCCTTTTGACCATAAAACGAGAATATTGGAAATGTGAGAGGACAATAATCTTTGTTACTGATTTATAAACATGTCCCTAAAATTTCATATCAGTTAGAGGTCTAGATTAGGAGTTATGCTCAATAGCGCACTTAAAAAGCTTTTTGTTAATTAATCGGCGCAATTAGCATAAAGCCTACCTAAACCCAATTTTTGACACCAAACCTTTTACCCACTGATTTAATATAATATATTGGGATTTTTGAAGATTTTTAATTATTTTTAACCTGATCATAACCTAAGGTTATGGCCTTGATTCGGTTAATACCAATTATACCCTTTTCATACCTAAAATGAGTTTCACATAACAATTTGAAACCAAATCTTTGGCCACTGATTTTATATGATAAATGAAGTATTTTTTAACTTTATAACCTGATCAGAAAACTCAGATTTCCTGTTTAACCCGGAAATCGCTTAAAACGGCTTTTTACGCGTATTAAACACCTAGTATGGGTTTAAAAACCATTTGGTCATATAAGACTTATCACCAACTGATATAACCTGTTAAAATAAGTTGTTCTACTGATTATTTCAGACCCGAGTCTCAGAATTATATTTAATCTCTTTTATAATCTTTAAAATGACCAAAATACCCCTACGGGGCTTAAATTAAAATTAAACTCGCTTTGGGCATAATGGAAGGTATCCTACTGATATCACAACATATTTAAAGCATATTAACTTAGGAAACCTATTTGTGACTCTTTCGGTTAACCGTTATGCGTTATTCGCGTTCGGTTCGGTTATGTAACTAGTTTACATAAACTAGCCGAAACGGGTCAAACCTTATCATTTTTATCTCAAAATCCAGAATGTGTTTAGTTTGCCCATATTATACAAGTCTTCAAACTTGTTGGGTCTAAATCACATTCTATTCCGGTCTTCGCTTAATCATGCGTTCGAACTTTATCTTCCTTTAAAACTAACCGGTCTAAGTTTAGGCTTAATTAAAGACCCGTTAGAATTCTAATAGGTTATTATAAACCTTCGTTCCAGAATAGGAGACCCGGTAAAATCTACGTGCACTTGCTTGTTGTGATTATTACTTGCAAAGGTAAATACTTTTAACTTATTTTCCCTTATACGGGCTTGGGGTACGGTATATAGAATACCGCATGGTCGGGCATTCGACCTTAATCGATTGGTGGTTAAGTATTATCGAGATGACCGTTTAAAAATATGTTTTGTTGCTTAAACGCCTTTGGGGGGTTAATGACCATGTCCCGGATATCCTTGGCATCATTTTACGAAATGGCCACGACCTAAGCACGGGTGTAGGCGTACACCCGTCAGTGTCTAAATAAATAATGTGGTGTGTCTATTGATCTTAACCCGGCACGAACCGGGATACTGAACGCATAAGAAACATGTAATTCTTTTACAAGTATTATATTCAAATAATTATCCCAAGTTATAAAAGTTTGTGCCACGTGCATTCAAATCAATTTTATTAAACCTTTTCAAATTGAGTCAGTTAATTGTATTTACCAGTGTAAACTGACGTATTTTCCCAAAAAGGTTAAGTGCAGGTACTACTCGAAATAGGCTAGCTTTCTCCTAGCATCCACAATAAGTCTCGCAAGCTTGGATGACATAAACTGTTGAACAATGTTTTCTTCTTATTTGATCCGCCTGTGGATCTGTTTCGAATATTTTGTGATACTTAATATTACAATTTATTCGGTTAATATAAATCTATCTTTTGCTTCCGCTGTGCATTTATATATTGTGTTGTTTGACTATAACGATATCAACTACGTCACGATACTCCCCCACCGGGCCCACCGGTAATACGTGGAAATATCGGGGTGTGACAGGTTGGTATCAGAGCAAACGCTGAGTGAATTGAACACTAGTCTTTTGTGTTTAATCTCAGTGACACAATTGCACATACTCGAGTCTAGACAAGAACTTAGGACGATTCCTAATTTGTTTTATTTTGTCCTTTATTGTTTTGTTGTTTTTCCGTTGTTTGACAGGAAAGATGCCACCAAGGTTCCGAAGAGGAGGACGAGGTAAGGGGCCAATCACCGCCCCCAACGATCACGAGGCCGGGCCTTCACACCGGCGAACTCCTTCTACTACTATGAGTGCCAATCCTCAAGGAAACTGGAGGACCTATGTGGAGCCCGCTAGACGATCTGTCTCGCATAGCTCAACGCCTCCTTATCGTCACTCCTTTGGGCCGCAATCAGAAAACGAGCCCGATGACTCACGCCACTCCTTCTTACCGTTGCAGTGATCCGTTTCGCACCGTTCCTTTGGCAACCCCACTCCTGTCTTTCAGGGCCGATTCAACCCGGCGAACTATATTGAAGAACCAGTGGGTTTTAACCCACTAGGACTTGAAGACCATTTATCGGGAGACCATGCAATGGACATGGACGAGGACACGGACCTCGTCGAGCCTGCAACCGGGACTCTCAACCATTCCATCGAGATCTCTGATGGATCATCCTTCCACGGATCACCCTACGGTGGTCCAGACAGTTACCAAGCGAGGTTTAACCAGTATGAGTGGTATTTTACACCCTCTCATAACCCACAGCAACAGCAGCAGCAGGATCCCTCCGAGGATTCGCGTTTCGTGGCAGTCACGCCACCGCCTCCACCGCCGCTAGTTCATCAAGCACCTCCAGAACCACCAAGGCGTAGGAGAACAGGCGCACGAATATCCGCGCGAGGAGGGGATTTTCACTTTAGCACTCCCCATCACTCAAGTGGCAGTCACTATCCGCCACTGCATGAAGAGCCACAAATGGGTGGACCCTCAAACCCAGTTCCAGAGGTGAATTCTGCACTAGCTGCACCACCACCGCCACCATTGGGTTTTGGTAACCCGATTCCTACATACGCCGGTTCAACGGCGTACAATCCATTCGAGCAGCCGGCTCACACTCACTATAACTATGCTGAAGCCGACCCGTACCTTGTAGCGGAAAACTACAATGCCCTTCATCCTGAAGGACCATATGGAGCTCCTTGGGGAGTGGGATATCCAGCTCATGGGTATCAAATACCTGCTCGACCTCCGGTTCAGCACCAGCCGCAGCCACCACGGTTTTCCCCACCGGAACAGGAGGAAATCCTCCACAGGCTAAACAGGGTGGAACAAGAATTTCAAGAAGAGCGTAGGAACAACCGGGGATTCCTCAAGGGCCTAGCAAGCTTACTTAAAGGAAAGAAGAAGAGGGATCACTGAATCCCTATATGTATTGTTGTATTTCCTATTTCAATTAAGTCCCTTCGTGGACATTTGTGTATGTACTTAGTCCCTGCGTGGACTTGTCTTTCTAGTCCCTGCGTGGACATCTATCTTAGTAATCAGTCCCTGCGAGGACTTGTATGTACAGTTTAGCCCCTGCGTGGGCAAGTTATTTCTGTTAAAAGTCCCGTTTAGGGCAATGTGTACTCCTTTGTAATGTTAATGGAATGTTAAAGTTTTAAAATTTCATTTTTATCATTATATGCATAATATATTATACCTGAAATAAATAAATTAAAAATCATTCCTTTTAAAAATAATCTGCCTATTAAATATTAAATAAGAATCTTAAAGGTGTAACCTAGCCTGCATGTCATTAAAAGACTTGGCCAAAATGGTAAGACCTGTTTAAAGAAATTCAAATCCCTGTTAACATCTAAAAACATGTTAACGCTCCTGGCAGACGTGATTCGTTAAAATCACACACGTCATTCTTATAATAGGATTCTTCAAAAGATTCCTGTCCTAACCTGATGACCTATAAATCATGGGTTAAATCATCAATTAAGATGATTATATATTAAACATCCATAGGTAAAATAGTGCCAACGGGCCATACACATTGTCATATAAGACAAAAGACAGTAGTAGTCTACGACTCCCTGTCAGAAAAGGTAAAGAACTATGTTCAAACTTTAATGCCTCGATTCTTTGAAATCATGATTTAAAATGTCCATGTGACTAGGCCTTTTGTGCCACTAATAATACTGTTATTGTTTTATAATTATGATACATTATAATAAAAATCCTAAATAAATATGATTAGCAAATTAACCAAATATGGTCTATGTTTCCATGGTTAATGAATTGCCGTAAAAGACAATTCCATAATAAACTCCCAAATAAATTATGTCAATATCTTGTGTAACAGTTCAAACTACATGGCTGACTCGGATGAGATCAACAGTCACCCAAGGGAGAATCATGATAATACCCGAATTAACGTAGCGGGTGCAGAACTGCAGACAATGATAGACAATGCCATTACTCGAGCTTTGGAGAGACAGTTCCACGAATCCAGTGGTACCCATGAAAGGACCCAATCTGTACCACACTCTAAACCACCCTCTAAAACTCACACTGCTCATAACAGTAATTCCCATCACTCATCAAACCAAAGGAGTGTTCCATCTCAAAGGATCGTACCGAATCAGGAACCCCGTGATAAGGGTTGCTCCTATAAGTATTTTGTTTCATGCAAACCCAGGGATTTCACTGGGGAAAAGGGGGCTGTAGACTGCATGACATGGTTGGATGAGATGGACACTGTAGTGGATATCAGTGGTTGCGCTAATAAGGATGTGGTGAAATTCGTGTCTCAGTCATTCAAGGGTAAGGCATTAGCTTGGTGGAGGTCATTAATCCAAGCTACCGGGAAAATCCCATTGTAAAATCTGTCATGGGATTAGTTTGTGTCATTGATCAAGGAGAACTACTGCCCTCAGCATGAGGTTGAAAAGATCGAATTTGATTTCTTGTCTTTGGTTATGAAGAACCTGGGCTGTCAGGCCTACCTTACCAGTTTCAATACAATGTCAAGGTTGGTTCCTTATCTGGTGACGCCGGAACCCAAAAGGATAGCTCGTTTCATCGGAGGTTTAGCCCCCGAGATAAAGGCCAGTGTGAAAGCCTCCAGACCAGCTACCTTCCGGTCTGCAGCTGATATAGCATTATCTCTTACTCTGGACGCGGTCAGGCAGAGATCGCTGAGAAACACGGATGCTGAGAAAAGGAAGCGTGAGGATGATAACTCATGGCGATAGGATAAGAGACATAGGGGAAACAATGACCACAAAAAGAGTTCTAGATCTAAGAAAGATGGTCATCAGTCGGGTGATAAACCCAAATGTAAGATCTGCCAGAAACAGCACTTCGGGAAGTGCAGATATGAGTCGAAATCCCAGTCACAGCCAAGAGCATGTGGGATTTGAAAGTCTTCTGAGCACAAGACCTTGGATTGCAAAAAGTTGAAAGATGCTACGTGCTATAGCTGCAATGAAAAAGGGCATATCAAGTCCAACTGCCCAAAACTTGCAAAGAAGACTGGGGATGGGAAAAAGACCAATGCAAGGGTCTTCCGGATGGATGCAAAGGAAGCTATTCAGGACGACAATGTGATTACAGGTACCTTCCTCATAAATGATGTCTATGCAAGAGTACTTTTTGATTCAGGCGCTGATAAGTCGTTCGTAGATAATAAGTTTTGTGAATTGTTGAAATTACTTGTTAAAACCTTAAGTGTGAAATATGAGGTGGAATTAACCGATGGAACCATAGAAACCGCATCAACCGTGTTAGATGGATGTGTTATATCCATTAAGAACCACTCTTTTCCATTGTCTTTACTTCCTTTGAAATTAGCCGGTTTTGATATAGTAATAGGCATGGATTGGTTGTCTCGCAACCAAGCCCAGATCGTTTGTGCTAAGAAGCAAGTAGTTGTCAGGACTCCTCATGGCGAGCCTTTGACAATCCAAGGAGATACTAAGTACGGAATGCCTGAGCAAGTGTCCATGCTCAAGGCATCAAGGTGTTCGACAAAGGGTTGTGTTATCTACATGGCACAAGTAACTATTGATGAGCCAAAGCCTAAGATCGAAGACATACCTATTATCTCTGAGTATCCAGAAGTATTCACTGGAGAACTACCTGGTTTACCCCCAGATAGACAAGTGGAATTTAAGATCGATATCATTCCTGGTGCGGCACCCGTTGCAAGAGCACCTTACAGATTGGCACCAACGGAGATGAAAGAGTTGAGAACACAACTGGATGATTTGTTAAGCAAAGGATTTATTAGACCTAGCTCATCTCCTTGGGGAGCACCAATCTTGTTTGTCAAGAAGAAGGATGGGTCGATGCGTCTGTGCATCGATTATCGAGAACTTAACAAAGTTACTATTAAGAATCGGTATCCATTACCCAGGATCGACGACTTGTTTGATCAGCTTCAAGGAGCGAGTTACTTTTCCAAGATCGACTTGAGGTCAGGATATCATCAACTGAAGGTCAATAATGAAGACGTACATAAGACTGCATTTAGGACTCGTTATGGTCACTACGAGTTCTTAGTGATGCCTTTTGGACTCACTAATGCACCAGCCGCATTCATGGATCTCATGAACCGCGTCTGCAAGCCCTACATGGATAAATTTGTCATCGTCTTCATCGATGATATTCTTATTTACTCAAATAATCAAGCTAACCATGAAAAGCACCTCCATTGCATTCTGAAACTGCTTCATCGAGAAAAGCTCTACGCCAAATTCTCTAAGTGTGAATTTTGGCTTCGTGAAGTCCAATTTCTTGGACATGTGGTTAGTGAACGCGGAATCCAGGTAGATCCCGCTAAGGTTGAAGCTGTCATGAATTGGCAAGAGCCGAAGACGCCCACAGAGATTCGCAGCTTCTTGGGATTGGCAGGATATTACAGGCGTTTTATTGAAAATTTTTCAAGGATTGCTGCACCCCTAACTTCTCTGAATAGGAAGAATATTAAATTTCACTGGGGACCGAAGCAACAAGAGTCCTTTGATATCCTTAAGCAGAAGCTAAGCAATGCACCTGTGTTGACATTGCCTGATGGAATAGAAGAGTTTGTGGTATACTGTGATGCATCACACACCGGTATGGGATGTGTGCTTATGCAGAAAGGCAAGGTTATTGCCTATGCTTCTCAACAGTTAAAGGTGCACGAAAAGAACTACACCACCCATGACTTGGAGTTGGGTGCCGTTGTATTTGCACTAAAACTTTGGAGGCACTATTTATACGGTATCAAGTGTGTGATCTATTCTGATCACAAGAGCCTCCAGCACCTGTTTAACCAAAAGGATTTGAACATGAGGCAACGACGTTGGATGGAAACTTTGAATGATTATGATTGTGAGATAAGATACCATCCTGGCAAGGCGAATGTAGTCGCCGATGCCTTGAGTCGAAAGGAAAGGGTGAAACCTATAAGAATCAATGCCAAGAGCAGTGAGATAAAGAATGGTTTGAATGAAAGGTTGTTAGCTGCGCAGAAGGAAGTTGTGCTGGAAGCTAACTATCCTGATGAAAAGCTAGGAGTAACTGAAGAACAGTTATCCTATGGCAAGGACGGAATTTTGAGGTTAAATGGACGAATATGGGTTCCAGTTTTTGGAGGACTTCGAGATGTTATCCTCCAGGAAGCACACAGCTCTAAATACTCCGTTCATCCTGGAGCTGACAAGATGTACCAGGATCTGAAAGCAAATTTCTGGTGGATAGGCTTGAAGAAGTCTATAGCTACCTATGTAGCTAAATGTTTGACGTGTGCTCTAAATACTCCGTTCATCCTGGAGCTGACAAGATGTACCAGGATCTGAAAGCAAATTTCTGGTGGATAGGCTTGAAGAAGTCTATAGCTACCTATGTAGCTAAATGTTTGACGTGTGCACAGGTCAAAGCTGAACATCAGAAGCCGTCAGGTTTACTACAACAGCCTGAACTTCCCACGTGGAAGTGGGAAATGGTGACAATGGATTTCATCACCAAGTTGCCAAAGACAAAGAAAGGAAATGATACTATATGGGTGATAGTAGATAGACTGACTAAGTCAGCACATTTCCTACCCATTAAAGAGAGACCTATAGCTCTGACATGTTAGCCCAATTGTACGTAGATAAGATTGTATCTCTGCATGGCGTACCGGTGTCTATTATCTCTGACAGAGACACTAGATACACGTCACATTTTTGGAAAAGTTTCCAACAATCTTTGGGCACGCGCTTAAATTTTAGTACGGCTTACCATCCCCAGACGGACGGACAGAGTGAGCGTACAATCCAAACTTTGGAAGACATGCTTCGTGCATGTGTGATTGACTTAGGTGGTAGTTGGGATAACCACCTGCCATTAGTCGAGTTCTCCTATAACAATAGCTTTCATACCAGCATTAAGGCTGTACCTTTCGAGGCCTTGTACGGTAGAAAGTGCAGAACGCCCGTATGTTGGGCGGAGGTTGGAGATGTCCAACTGACAGGACCTGAAATAGTCCTGGAGACGACAGATAAGATTGTGCAGATACGCGATCGTCTCAAAGCTGCCAGGGATAGGCAGAAAAGCTACGCGGACTTAAGGCGTAAACCTCTAAAGTTCGAGGTTGGTGATAAAGTACTACTTAAAGTATCACCCTGGAAAGGGGTAATGCGATTTGGTAAGAAAGGCAAGTTAAGCCCGAGATACATAGGACCATTCGAGATCATCGAATGTGTCGGATCAGTTGCTTATAAGTTAAACTTACCTGAAGAGCTCAGTGGTATCCATAATGTATTCCACATCTGCAATCTGAAGAAATGTCTAGCTGATGAATCACTAGTCATACCACATACAGATGTGCACATTGACGAGAGCTTAAAGTTTATTGAAAAACCTGTGTCGATTGAGGATCGACGGGTTAAGAAGCTTCGAAGGAAGCATGTACCGATCGTAAAAGTAAAATGGGATGCCCGTAGAGGTCCCGAGTACACGTGGGAGGTAGAGTCCACAATGAAAGAAAAGTACCCTCATTTATTTCAGTAAATCTCGAGGTCGAGATTTCTTTTAAGGGGGTGAGGATGTAACACCTCGAAAATTTGTGTCCAATGAAATAACGACACGTGTCGTACAAGACAAAAGTGTTATAAACCCGGATCTAGTCAAAGATGTATGATAGGATTTAAAAGCGTCGACATGTTAATTAAATACCTCTGAACGACCTAGTTATGAATCCCAAGACCCTAATCTATATTATAAACATCCGATATATACTCAAATCCGGTAAATACTAGTAATAATTGATTCAAAGTGCAAGAAATGGGATCCAATGAGAATGTGTTTGACAAACCTTCGTTTATGGCTTTTTCAAAAGAATCCAAGGCAACTTTAAACATAGCAAGGTGGTCTAAACTGTTCAAGACATGTTCAAGTGGCCCATACTGATAATAGAGGCCTAAATTCGTAATATCTAAGTTTCCTGTTCGAAGCGTTAAAGGTTACAAATTTTTGCCTTCTGGTAAAGGCTTACGGACCGCAAGACCCTTAGCTTACGGTCTGTAAGACAGTCCCAGTAACAGAAAGTTTGACAGCTGCCTGTTATAACGAGTTAACCGACTTATATTGCCATTTTTCACTCCCATGTGCAACATAAACTAGTTCTTAGGCACTAGGGACACTTGTAATTGATCAGGGATCAATCCTAGAGTGGTTTGTCATGATCATAATGAATCAAAGGCACTATATAAAGACCCACATTGTTGCAACTTTGATCATTCATTCCAAACTCAACTTCTGATCATTTCTGGAGCTCAAGAGCCTTCCCTAAGCATCACTAGTCGTGCATAGGACCTTGGTAAGTTTCCTTGACCTTCCTTAATCGTGTTTTACTTAGTTAATTAGCTTAAAGTCAAACCGTCGTAATTAAGGTTTGACTTATCGATTAATCACTATTGGTCCAGTGTTTAGCCAAATTGAAAGTTGTTATAAGTTGGTAATTATGTGGGCATAAAACCCTTAAAAGGACACCCTCTGATTCCCGCTCTAACTAGGTCAAATGTCGGGTCAAACTTAATCCGAAAAAGTCAACAGAAACTTAATTTTCAAGTTAACGCATAATTAGCAATGTAGGAGACGTGTAACCTGTTTTACCACTCATATAACTTAGTAATAAATCTAAGAACATGTCTAAGCATGTTTGACCCGACAATCTTCAGTTTAGGACCGGTTCGGAACCGAAAGTCGCATACTTTGACTTATGCTTTGACTTTCAGTTCTGACCCGTAGTAGCATGATTTAGAAGTACCTTAGAGCTTCATTTGGACCAGGCTATATGATAGTATAAACCTCTGTGGTTGGTTCATTGATTGTCCGATTCGTTCACGCGTTTCCGTTAATTGCTTAATGTTGACCATAATGCCCTTTTGACCATAAAACGAGAATCTTGGAAATGTAAGAGGACAATAATCTTTGTTACTGATTTATAAACATGTCCCTAAAATTTCATATCAGTTAGAGATCTAGATTAGGAGTTATGCTCAATAGTGCACTTAAAAAGCTTTTTGTTAATTAATAGGCGCAATTAGCATAAAGCCTACCTAAACCCAATTTTTGACACCAAACCTTTTACCCACTGATGTAATATAATATTTTGGGATTTTTGAAGATTTTTAATTATTTTTAACCTGATCATAACCTAAGGTTATGACCTTGATTCGGTTAATACCAATTATACCCTTTTCATTCCTAAAATGAGTTTCACATAACAATTTGATACCAAATCTTTGGCCACTGATTTTATATGATAAATGAAGTATTTTTGAACTTTATAACCTGATCAGAAAACTCAGATTTCCTGTTTAACCCGGAAATCGCTTAAAACGGCTTTTTACGCGTATTAAACACCTAGTATGGGTTTAAAAACCATTTGGTCATATAAGACTTAACACCAACTGATATAACCTGTTAAAATAAGTTGTTTTACTGATTATTTCAGACCCGAGTCTCAGAATTATATTTAATCTCTTTTATAATCTTTAAAATGACCAAAATACCCCTACGGGGCTTAAATTAAGATTAAACTCGCTTTGGGCATAATTGAAGGTATCCTACTGATATCACAACATATTTAAATAATATTAACTTAGGAAACCTATTTATGACTCTTTCGGTTAACCGTTATGCGTTATTCGCGTTCGGTTCGGTTATGTAACTAGTTTACATAAACTAGCCGAAACGGGTCAAACCTTATCATTTTTATCTCAAAATCCAGAATGTGTTTAGTTTACCCATATTATACAAGTCTTCAAACTTGTTGGGTCTAAATCACATTCTATTCCGGTCTTCGCTTAATCATGCGTTCGACCCGTATCTTCCTTTAAAACTAACCGGTCTAAGTTTAGGCTTAATTAAAGACCCATTAGGATTCTAATAGGTTATTATAAACCTTCGTTCCAGAATAGGAGACCCGGTAAAAGCTACGTGCACTTGCTTGTTGTGATTATTACTTGCAAAGGTAAATACTTTTAACTTATTTTCCCTTATACGGGCTTGGGGTATGGTATATAAAATACCGCTTGGTCGGGCATTCGACCTTAATCGATTGGTGGTTAAGTATTATCGAGATGACCGTTTAAAAATACGTTTTGTTGCTTAAACTCCTTTGGGGGGGTTAATGACCATGTCCCGGATATCCTTGGCATCATTTTACGAAATGGCCACGACCTAAGCACGGGGTGTAGGCGTACACCCGTCAGTGTCTAAATAAATAATGTGGTGTGTCTATTGATCTTTAACCCGGCACGAACCGGGCTACTGAACGCATAAGAAACATGTAATTCTTTTACAAGTATTATATTCAAATAATTATCCCAAGTTATAAAAGTTTGTGCCACGTGCATTCAAATCAATTTTATTAAACCTTTTCAAATTGAGTCAGTTAATTGTATTTACCAGTGTAAACTGACGTATTTTCCCAAAAAGGTTAAGTGCAGGTACTACTCGAAATAGGCTGGCTTTCTCCTAGCATCCACAATAAGTCTCGCAAGCTTGGATGACATAAACTGTTGAACAATGTTTTCTTCTTATTTGATCCGCCTGTGGATCTGTTTCGAATATTTTGTGATACTTAATATTACAATTTATTCGGTTAATATAAATCTATCTTTTGCTTCCGCTGTGCATTTATATATTGTGTTGTTTGATTATAACGATATCAACTACGTCACGGTACTCCCCCACCGGGCCCACCGGTAATACGTGGAAATATCGGGGTGTGACAAAGATGATATGTTCGATGAAGATGATGAAGATGATCTGTTCGATGTCGATGAAGATGATGATGATGATGATAACCTGCGTTGAGAAGTGTGATGAAACTTCTGATCATTCATATCTGCTATTAATTGTAGATATTAAGGGTTAGGTTAAGGGTATAAATGACTTTTCATAATTGTCAAACAGTCAAACTGACGGAACACTAACGGAAGGACTCAAACTGTTTAGATATTAAGGGTTAGGTTAAGGGTATAAAGGACTTTTCATAATTGTCAAACAGTCAAACTGACGGAACACTAACGGAAGGACTCAAACTGTTATGAATTCATAAGCTCAAGGGCTCAAAAAACCAAAAAATGAATTTAGGGGCTCAGGTTGATGTTTCACACAAACCACAGGGACACAAATTGCATTTTTCTCTAAATAATAAGTGAACACTAAAACAAGTTAATCTTGTGTTCCGGTGGATACTTGTCTTAGGGGCTTTAGGTCGTGGGTTCAAGTATGCTCCTTCACAATTTTTGCAACCTTTTAAATCCCCCAAATTAAACTTCCTACTTCCAGGACCATTCAAACTCAGTGACAAACATTACAGACTTATGTTCTGACATCACCTCTTTCAAATTAAGTTATATGACGTTCTGACATCACCCTTTTCAAATTAAGTTATATGGCCACATCGGGTATACACATCCATATTTGCTTGTTTTAATGATAGCACAACATTTGTCATGATCTAAGAACTGCTTATTTAA
Organism: Helianthus tuberosus; assembly: GCA_030545235.1. Classification (NCBI taxonomy): domain Eukaryota; kingdom Viridiplantae; phylum Streptophyta; class Magnoliopsida; order Asterales; family Asteraceae; genus Helianthus; species Helianthus tuberosus. The sequence continues at coordinate 155,836,198 of CM060384.1, forward strand.
CTTTATATGGATCAACAGTTCATAGAAAAACAACTATTACTTTTTAGCATTTAGATAGGATGTTAAAGGAGATACCACACAGTATGTGATATAAGTCCACATCTGGTGGCAGAGATGAAAGTCACGTTGACAATGAATTTAGCACAATGCATCCTCGAGTTATTTGTTTGGGATAGGAATGTCAAAAAGTATCATAGAAAAAAAGACGATACTATCAACTCTTTTTTATCTTATTAAAAAAGTTTATAAAACTTAAAATATATATTTTATGGAGAATAACTTGGTATTTTTATTAACTTTATTATTTGTTTCGTAAAAAAAAAAAAAAAAAAAACTTTGATTTATTTTATTTTATTCATAAAACAATCAATTTTTATAACCACTCATTGGATAGGATAGTAGTAGCTGTAAAAAACGGTTGTTCCAGTTGTTTCAGACAATGTTCGGACTCACAGGACCATCTGGGTTCTCAAGATTCTCAACGGCAGAGGAAGTTACCCATGGGATTGACGGGTCGGGTCTTACCGCCATTGTTACAGGTACTTAACTCACCTGTTGCTCCAACTTTTAAATGTTGCCCACCAAGTGTTTGATGAAAGTACCCACTGAACTCTGTTAACGGATTCTGCTGTGGCAGGAGCATCTAGTGGCATTGGGACCGAAACCGCACGGGTTCTTGCGCTTCGCGGGGTACATGTAGTTATGGCGATTAGAAATATGCCAGCTGGAAGAGAGGTTAAAGAAGCAATCTTGAAGCAAAACCCGACTGCCAAAATCGATGCCATGGAGCTGGATGTAAGCTCGATTGCATCGGTAAACAGTTTTGTATCGGATTACAAGTCATCGGGTCTTCCACTTAATATCCTTATGTAAGATAAATCCCGCGGTTTCAGATTTTTGAGGTCGTATGATTTAAACAAGAAAACATTATAATTCGTATATCAGTGTGTCGTATTTTGTGTTTCTAGCAATAATGCAGGCATTTTGGCGCCACCGTATATGCTTTCGAAAGACAACATGGAGCTGCAATTTGCAACTAATCATGTCGGTAAGGATGTAATGTGCATTTTTCATATTTTCTTGATGTGTATGCTTTAATGCTCTTATGGAATATGTTGACATTCAGTGATTCAGTTATAGCGTCCACTCTTCATTCGAACTCCATCTAATAGTTAACAGATTTAACGTGTGTATGATCACTGGATCAAAAGGGTCACTTGCAGTGCCACATCAGCACACGTGTTAAGCCGTGCAATGGCGGAGCTTAGTGTAAAGTGGGGGGGGGGGGGGGGGGGGGGGGGGGGGTGCACCCGCCCCCCGAATGTTTCGGTTAGAAGTGTAAAATTTCCTATTTTTCATCCGAAAATTTTAAAATTATATAGGATCCCCCCCCCCCCCCCCCCCCCAATTATTTTGCTTAAAATATTTATACAATATATAAATTGGGTCCCATGACTTTCCGCCCCTCGGAACTTTTGGTCAAGCTCCGCCACTGAAGCCGTGTATGCATAGTCAGCAAATCTGTTAAACTATCAACGAGTCTGATTCAACGGCTACACTTTTAAGGGGTGTATACACAGTAAATAAACCATTTGAAATTGAACCATAGTCATCTTAAAAATTTAATCATAAAACAAGATTCACTAAAATGTAGTCTTACCACTGTATATTACACTTCTTAGTCATATCTACTGTTTTATGTATGATCCATATGTAATCCTTACTTAGTTTAGTGCTAATCACGTACACTTTGAATAATCTTTTTTTTATTTATTATTTTACTTGTTTTAGAGCATTGTTAAATCTTTTTTTGCAGGCCATTTTCATTTGACAAATCTTTTACTAGATACCATGAAAAGAACCGCACACGAAAGTAGTAAAGAAGGAAGGATTGTGAATGTGTCATCACGCAGGCACCAGTTATCTTATCCTGAAGGAATTCGCTTTGACCAGATTAACAGTCAATCTGAGTAAATTACAATCTTGACCTTTAGTCAAATTCTAGTTTGACCTTTCTGGATCTTTTGTTTGAGGTGGCAAGATGGATGGGTTACAAACACATTTTTGTCCATTTTTATAAATAATCAGTGCATTAATTATGGTTAAAAAGACACTACTGTTACTGTAATAACCGATTCATGAGGTTTTATGCATTAAAAGTAGCTTTTTAACCCATTTGACCCATTCATTTTTAGCAAAACGTTTTGATTCTGGACTCGTTTGACTATTTCCAGGTACAACGCGTTATCTGCATACGGTCAGTCAAAGTTGGCAAATGTTCTCCATGCTAATGAGCTTGCGAGACGCTTAAAGGTAGGGTACTCTTCATATGTGTAGTTTGATGTACCCCGTTTGATCATATCCAAGATTCCAATTTGATAATTACAATGCTAACGATAAAGATGATGGTTTCACAAATAGAATGATGGAGCAGATATAACCGCAAACTCAGCTAATCCTGGAGCAATTCCCACCAATATATTCCGCCATCATAGCTTTTTTAGCGGTATATTTTCATGTCCCTTTCTCTCTATGACTGTGAGAACCTATTACTGGTAAACTCACCGGAATCCACCAATACCCTGGCACCCTGCTAACTAGTGGGATCAGGTAAAACACAACTTACACTGGGCAGGTAACCTTCAAGGGGTTAAAGGAAAAAAAAACTAGGGCTGCAAACGAACTGAACTTTCAGCGAACAGTTCATGAACCGTTCGGCGGGAAGTTCATTTGTGTTCGTTCATTTACATTCATGAACGTTCCGTAACGTGTCCGTTTATCTTCTTCTGTTTATGTCCGTTTGTGTTCGATACTTAATTAGGGTTTTTAACTTTTATATTTATTTTTTATTTGAGTTATCTGAGGCAAATAAACCCTATTCCAGTATTCCCAAGTTCATTAGTATATTTTGGGTGGATTTTCTTAATGTTACTGATGAAAGATTCCTATTTTATTTGAAATTTAATATATGTTCATTTGTGTTTGTTTCTGTTCATCAACGCTTGTTTGTATTCGTTTGTGCTCATTTCCATTCATGAACGCTTGTTTGTGTTCATGAACGTTCATTTGTGTTTGTGTGTGTTCATGAGCATTTGTTTTGCGTTCGGTACCTAAAATTAACAAACGAACATGAACACATTCATTTCCTTAATAAATGAACACGAACATAAAATCTCATTCGGTAAGTGTTCATGAACTGTTCGTGAACACAAATATTTCCTTAACAAACGACATGAACAAGGCCTTGTTCGTGTTCGTTTGCAGCCCTAAAAAACCAATGGAAGGCGCTTACCACCGTTATGATTTTATGTATATACAACTAAATTGTATGTGAATATTGATGCAGGCCTTGCTAGCATATTTGGTAGATTCGTGCTTAAAAACGTACAGCAGGTGTCAACAAACTTAGTTTCTTTGAGAAATTTTGAATTGAATTTACGCAAAAGTTTACAATTTACGTCACCAATCATACCATTGGTTCTACTTGAAATAGAACGTATTTGCAGGGAGCCGCAACTACATGCTATGTAGCATTGCACCCACAAGTTAAAGGAATCAGCGGCAAGTATTTTTCAAATTGCAATCTAGATGCAACAAGCTCACAAGCTAACGATGCACAACTAGCCGAAAAGTTGTGGAATTTCACCGAGAATCTGGTCATAGAAAACCATCCCGGTTCTCGTTAAGATTATCAAGATTTAAACCTCTTTAAGGCCACCTGCCAGGACCAAGCTTTGATTTGCCTGATCCATTGGTTTGCAGGGTCTTGGCGGGTCCCGTGACATTTCCGGTACAGATTCTCATCGCTACCAATAAAAAGATTATTAAGATTTTGAGATTCTTATGTTAAGTGTTTAATGCCATGTTGAAACTTTTGTTGATCATATTAGAGGATTCAAGTCAATTGTTAGTTTGTTTGACATTAAAAGTCGAAACAAGATGTTATTTTATAATTACATATAAACTTGTCGATTTATGTTGTAATATCTTGATAAGGGGACAAAAGTACAAAACATGTGAAATATATAAAAGCTAATCAGCTTTAGGATTAGTTAGCATTAAAATATTTTATATATTTTTAACTCTTGGTTGTCTTACCTTTCGTTTTGTCTTGGCTAGTTTTGACGTATGAATTCTTTTAGGGGAGCGTATGGGTTCTTTCAAGCGAATTTGTGTTACTTTATCCATGTATATATGCTATTGCATTTGTTACTACTATAGTTTTCTCACACTTTGTGCTATTAGTAGTTTACTGCTATACCCATGGCATTATAGCCTAGTGGTATCTTAGGGGTGGGATAAGGCTTATGACCATTAGGTCATGAGTTCGATTCCCACAAGGGGGGTTTTTCCCAGATTTATTGGGTTTCCTCCTGAATTGGTGTACAGGCATTATTGCCTAGTGGAGATGGATGTGATCGGGTGGTTCCGCTGGTGGCACGATGATACTCCAGTGGTCCGTCAGTGATCCAAATTTGCCGTTCAAAAAAAAAAGTAGTTTATTGCTATTATTTTTAGTACCTTTTGTTCTGTTGCGGTTTTGATTTCATGTGCCACATTGTATGTTATTTAAATACTGTATTTTACATGTCAAAATAATGTTTTTCAAGCCAAGGATCTCAACGGGAGCAACCTCTATCATATGAGTGAGATTTTAATGATTCAGCAAGTGTAAAATGAAAAACTTAGTAAATAAATGGTAAGTATTTATACTTGTGAGTCATATGAAAAGAACAGTTGAAACGGGTCAAAATGTCAAATCACAAACGGGTCAAACTAGTTGAAAGTAACCCAAAGGAGTCGCGTTGATTTTTAGCTGTTAAAACCAACATAAACATGGGAAAATGAGTTGAGCGTACACATAACTGAGACAAATAGATGTCAGCGTTAAATAAAAGGTTGGGTAACGGGTCCAAACAGGCTCGGATCAAAATCTGTCACATTTTAGTACGGATCAGAGCTGTCTCAGGTTGAGTTGCAATGACCCGAAACAATTTGTAATTAAATAAAAATAACTAATGACATTTAATACATCTAGAGATACAATACTATTGCAATAATACTTGCCTTAAAATGTTAAATGAATTGTAATCTGAATAAGTGAATATTTATACACATATAACCATCACCGAACCATAAAATTCGGTTATCAAAAAAAAATCATAACCGACTCATCGGTCTCACAATCAGTTCAGTAACTTCAGACATGGTTCGGTTTTTCTACTCGCTGCAACCCGATTTAGACAAGCTTACAAGACATATGGTTCAGATGAAAGATCTCTAAAATTTTGGTCTCATCTTTCTATTACCATTAACAGATTTAAATCTTTCTATTTTAAAATTCATAATACATGTAAAAGATGGACTAAATCGGAACTAATCTACATGCATAAATATATATAGATTACATACAACAACGAGTTTACATGATCGGTTGGTCCTCGTTTCATACCACCTATTCAACCAACCATATTGTTACTAACCTCAGCTCGGTTTAACCGAGGGCTGCAACGTAGGGAAAAAGGTCCAGTTGTTTTGAGACCCCAACTCAACACCATTTGTGTTGTCAAAATTGAAATCCCTACTAACTGATGCTCGTTTACACTGACATTCTTTCTCCTTTAACGCCTCGAGTATTTCACCCGAGTTTTTCTTGTTTACACAATATTCGCAAAGATTCTCGGTCTTGTTTGAAATCGTTTTACGCCCGGATGACGTTCTAAACGAAGCTTCTAGATTGTTTGCCACACCGCTAATGACATCTAAATTCGTCAACTCAAACGAGACCCTGTGATCAACTAAAATTTCCCGTTTCGGAGAACTGGTTGCTGAGTTGGCAAGCGATGCCACTTCAGATATTTGACTTTCCATTAGGTACATTTCTCCCCCGCCGTTCGGGGTTAACGATCCCGAACCGACTCTCGAACCCAACCCGTACCCGTACGGAGTTGCCGAACCCGAAACACCATTCGGTGTTCCAGATTCGGAACCTAATCTCGAACCCCACTTACGCGTCGAGAAATATTCGTAACCGATGAACTTCGGATCATCACCGACTCGTAACTTTAGAACACGATGTTGTTTATCCGGAAACGGAGACGACGTCCCGGAATTAGGAATTGTTGACCCCGGTGACATCACGCCGCCACCTGGACTTCCCGTGTACGGCTGGAATTCATACTGCGAAAACGGAAACTTTTGGTTTGACCCCATACTGTGTCTCCGGGCCCTTGCGAGAGATGACGTCAGCAGCTGCGCAAACGGGACTTCGGGTGAAGAAGGTGTGGTGGCATGTACGGATTCAGGTGGTGGCGTAAAAGAAGCGGTAGATGGTTCGGTAGTGTATGTAGAAAACACAGGGGGTGAAACTAACTGTGTCTCGTAAGCGTAAGGACCAACGGTGAAAATCGCAGACGAATTAACTCCTTGTGAGTTGGGGTTTTGAGAAAGCGATTTAAACGAAAGTAACCCAACAGGTGAATACGAGGCAGAGGGTGGATCGGATTGGAGAAAAGACGCAGGAGAGGACGGTGGAGCGATAAACGGAAATATTATCGAGTTGTTGTTAGGATTTTGTGTCGTGGATGACGGGGCTGGTCCAGGTGGCGCTGACTCAGGTGCCAAGAGCGCGTGACTGATTTGTTTGCTGTGTTTGTAAGACCCGAAACACGAGTATAGACTCCAACATCCGCCCCATCTTCTCTTCTGAAGACAAATATATAACAAGAAATTTCAATGATATTTCAAAAAAATCATATAACCAAAACAATATTCAGCACTGAATACCCAAACATAAACATAGAACCGAAAAGTAGAACTATAGCATATGGTCCAGCCAAAATTCATTTCATCTAGCTTCTAAAAATATCACCTACTATAACATTATTCACATCCAGTGGTCCATGAACAATAAATTCACAGATCATGTAAAACAATCGGTACATCTCTAGATTCGATTCAACAGCTACACCGTCTCAAATTCTACCAGTGTTTTCAGACCCGGACCAGGAACCGGAGGTTGAGCCGGTCCGGGTCATGGTATCGGGCGGGAAATGCATTGAACCGAAGTTGAACCGGCGACCCGGCGGTTGGACCGGGAAACCGGCCGGTCGGACCGGTTTTTGGAAGGGTTAGACCGGTTTTTTATATATTTTTTTCAAATTTAACCCTATTAAATTTTATAATATTTACGATACCTTCCGATTCTTACGTTCGGCCCGACCGGTCCGACCGTCGGACCATTGAACCGGTAAGAAGACCGGTTCGACGTCCGGTCCGGTGCTAAAAACATTGAATTCTACGCAATCAATTAACCATAAATGCTGCAAGTCTTCAACACCAACACAAAAACAAACAAAACCCTAAATTTCATATCCAGTGGTCCATCAACAATAAATTCACTGATCATGTAAAACAATCAGTACATGATTCAACACAACAGCAACAACAACATCCTCTTAAATTCTACGCAATCAATTCACCACAAATGCCCTGAATTATTTCCCATCCAGTCATCATACTTATAAAAACCTAAAACAAACAGATCAGGAATCTAATAAACACAAACAGATCCAAAAGTTACACAAAAATATCATGAAATAATTGCCAATACATATCCTCACACACGATCCATAACATCATCAAATCGTTACATATTCCAACACACACACACACACACACACACATATATATATATATATATATATATAATAAATCGAAGAAGAAACCTGTACGGAAGTCGGTTGAACACGAGTTTCTGCAGAAATGATAGCGGTTGCAGCAGCGTTAACCGTCTCAACGCTCTGATTAATCGAACCCATATTCATATAACAATTACAATTTGTTTTGTTTTGTTTCAGCGATTAAGATTAAACAAGATGATAAGAATTAGAAATGAAAGAAGAAATGAGACAGTAATCGAAGAACATCACATCAGGATATGTATGTATAAAGAAAGAAAGAAAGAAAGAAACAGAATTAATAATAATAATAATAAAAATGGTGATGATTTAAATAAAAGGCTGTGTGACAAAAAAGGAGATGCACACGACTCGCATATCTCTATCTCTCACATACATAGAGTCTCTCTCTTTCACACAGTGTGTGTCTGTAAGTATAGGTTTCTCTCTCTATCTCTATCTAGCTGTGATTTTGTAATTATGTCGCACGTATCGCTAAGATTAAATATTATTTATTAAGACGATGTGTATTGGTTTAGCTCAATAATGCCCTCACTATGGGGCGTTTTGCGACACGTGGCAGTCCAGTCAGCATGGGGCATTATTGGGGGTTATTGCAAAAGTGCCGTAGTAGGAATAATGCCCAATAACGCTCCTTCCAATTATTAAACAATTATTTTTTTAATTAAAAACTTTAAATACTTTATTAAGTTAAAACAAAAAAATACAATACTAGAAATAAAAAAAAATCCGACTAAATTAAAAAAAAAAAACACTAGTTTTCGTCTTTGCTTTCTTCACCCTCGCCAACTTCGTCTTCCTCGTCCTCCGTTTCTTCCTCACCCTCAGGTGGTACATACCGAACCGACCATGCGTGTTGTACCAAATCAACCATTAACTCGGAATGGTACGGTTCGTAACGCAACTCTCGCGCATTATTCACTCTTTCTTCCATTGACGCCTGTGGATGCTCCTCTTGAACGGCTTCTGGCACATAATTCTTGCATATCGCCTTTCCTTCGTCTTCCAAAATCATGTTGTGCATGATTATACAAGCGTACATAGCATCTCTCATTTTTTTGTTTGCTCCATGCACGACAAGGATTTTTCAAATATTGCCAGCGTTGTTTAAGAACCCCAAAGCATCTCTCAATGTCTTTTCGTGAAGACTCTTGAACCTTTTTAAAGTATGCTCTTTTTTCATCAATAGGATCACTAAACGTCTTCACAAAAATCGAATACCTAGGATAAATTTCGTCGCTCAAATAATATCCATGAGGGTAGTAGTTTCCATTTGCGTAAAACGACGCTTTTGGAGCTTTGCCAGAAATCCACTCCTCTAACAACGGAGATTGTTCAAAAACATTTATATCATTGCATGACCCGACCACGCCAAAGTAAGCCGACCAAACCCAAAGGTCCTGTGAAGCAACCGCCTGAAGAATAACAGTGGGTCCTTTTTGGTCACCCCGTGTGTGTTGGCCTCGCCATACGGTCGGGCAGTTATCCCAACGCCAATGCATGCAATCTATGCTCCCGATCATACCAGGCAAACCATGCTCCGCCGAATGTACCTCGTAGATCTTTTGAAGGTCGTCCCAGGTGGACGTTCTAAGATAACGCGCACCATACACATCAATAATACCTTTATAAAAAAAACATACACAAACATAAGCTTCAAAAAAAATTGTAAACATTACAGTAAAGTATAGGAACTGTACCGCGACAAAAATGCTCCAAGGTGTCTCGCGTTGTTTTCTCGCCCATTTTTAGATACTCGTCGTTGATGTCGGTTGTGTTTCCATAAGTGTGTTGATCATATAATAATGATAATGATTAGTGTATGTATTAACAAATTAGGTTAGGACTCATAGATTAGAGGTCGATTCGTGATGGCGATGTGAGATTAGAAAATATCATAATACATTTCTTTTTTTAGTCATACGGAAGATGATGGACCGAACGGATATTAACTGAATTTTCACCTTGTAGGTTGATGTAAACAGTATTAATGTTATCTTGGTTTTAAAATGCGTGTAGCGATCTGAAGCGTTTTGATCCCAAAATCCAATGTGTGATGCGCTATGAGTGAACCACACGCATCATGTATGCGATGTGTTCTTTATTTAAAAATACTAAAAATATATATATAGCTAATATTGTAACTTGTGAACCTTTAAACATTCAAATATGATATATTCTCATCATCCAAAATCATATTTGTTCAATCAAAGTTTTAATTAGTTCAAATACCGGTCAACTGCATAAGGCGTCACATTAGACCACATCATGTGATGCACGTATTATGCGCTCCTAATGTGCGCATTTTAAAACCAATAATGTCATAATAAACTGAACCGAAATCGAATTCCCGTCATATCGTGCTTGACTCTTACCATTATAAGTTTTTTATCATAGTATATGAATTATGAAATAAATAATTACAAGTACACTTTAATATTTGAATTTTTCATAATTTCTTTTGAAAAATAGTCGATAAAAGATGTTAAATGCAACTTTTTATCAATTGTGACGATGTCAAAAGGCTCTCGTTGTTTCTACACCCTTAAAATCTTATTCTCACGTCTTTTTCACTATATCGCTCTCTATATATATCTATAGAAAGATAGAAAGAAAGAGTGTGGGAATATTAACACATTGTGAAAATTATGAGTCAGATTTAGTTTTGTTGGTCAGGTTTTTTTAACTTTTAATTGACCTTATAAAGAATCATGACTATAAACCGTAAGCACACATTTTATTCTTGCTTTTGGCTTAGCTTAGATTTTGTATATTTGATTATATATATATATATATATATATATATATAGTGTAAGTATATGGAGAAAACCTAATTAAATGAGAAAACTCAGCAAACCTTATTATGTGGTCTAGATTGCTCCACATCAACATAAGATTTTAGAGCTTTGGGGGGTAGGATTGTCTTTTTAAACATGTTGTATCCTTTCTTACACACCCCAATACATTACTGCAAGTCATTTCATTCACCATCACAACTTTTGTACTTCACCCCACCCTCTTACCAACTCCTTCATCTTTCTCTCTCTAAAAACAACAAGAACACCTTTTTTTTCAATTTCATCAGATCTGAACAAGCCATTTCTCAAAGACTAGATCTAGATCTTATACTCATTCCTTTCTATTGAAGCCACAAAATCTGAGGATCGAAGCCACTATCGAAGCTCTTCAAGAAAAGGAAGTAAGGTGTTGCTCTCATCACATCTTTAATTCTGTTTTTAGAGAGAGAAAATTAATGTTTTGGAGAAAGAAACAACAATCTTCATCTTGTTCATATGGACACCAAGAACACACGCACAAATGTGTGTGAGAGAAACACGTTTAAAGATCTTACTTTTATTATTTATGTAATTTGTTTAGATTTATACTTTTTATGATATTTGATAGATTTACAATCAGAGCTTCGTTTGTTTATTTTAAAATTTTAAATCAAGACCAAGAAGAAATTTTTGTGCGCCCAGTTTCTTTCTTCAAAAATCCGGTCTTCTTGGTTGTTTCAGATCCATATGTGTTTCAAACATATGTGTTTGAAGCAGATTTGATGTTTGATTCATTACTTTTGAGTTTTTTATGAGTTCTTGATTTTTGATGATGTTATTTTCAATAAAATGTGTGTCTTTTTATTCATCCTTACCAGGTGGTGATTCTACTAGATGGCATATCCTGTTACCGCAGCCTGTAGCTACATATGTTACATTTTTTACAACTACATATGTAACGACCCTTTGTTATATATGTTAATGATCAGCTTGTTGGAATAGGTTAATGGTTTGTGATATCTTTTTACATGGAAGGTTTTGGTTTTGGGCGTTTGAAACATGTGTTTGAAACAAAAATCCAGTCTTCTTGGTTTGTTTCGGATCCATATGTATTTCAAACTTATTTGTTTGAGTCAGTTGTGATGTTTGATTCATGGCTTTTGAGTTTTTTTTCTTTATTCTTCTTTGATTTTTTGTGATGTTATTTTTTAATAAAATGTGTCTTTTTTTATCATCAATATGTAGTGATTTTGTTGGATGGCATATACTGATTTCAGTACACCTCTCGAAGAAGATTTAAATTCTTGGCTTTTGCCTATTAAAACGTGTCTTCTGTGTTGGTTTTTAATTATATTGTTTCCACTAATACAAAGTACATGTGTTATCATTTCAGAGTAACACATGTTACAATTACAAATGTGTCGCCAAAACATGTTTAACCAGATGACACACATTGTATAGAAGATGTTACATGCGCACACATAAGTAATTACATGATATAAAGCATGAACCAAATTTTGACCATGTTACACATGTTACAAACAAGTTGTAACATGTGTAACACATGTAACATTCGTGGCAACATGTAAAACGTGTTACATGACTCAAGTAAATTGTGTAACCTGGTCACACATTTCATGCTCTGTATCTTTTTTAACACATGATAACACATGTACAACCAGGTTACCATGTTACACATAGGTAGTTACATGAGTTACACTAGAGGCTAACACATTTATAGCCAGGTTACAAATGTGACCTATGTGTTGTAACATGTGTTACACATCGAGGTAACATATGTTGCATACAGTGTGTTACATGTGTTACACCTAATGGGTTAGAGATGTATACCTATGTTAGACATGTTACATCTTGGTGTTACTTGCGTTTACAGTCTCTTGTCTGACACATGACCTACATACTTGTTAATATGGTTTTTTTAATCCTTGCATGTCTACTTTCGAAAGATGATCAACAACACCAGCCTCATTACTATGTTTATGAGTAAACGTAAGGCACCAAATACTGGACAACTTATGGCGACCAAGCTGGGGTTCATTGTAAGAAATATACGTTAATGTAGTTGTGTTTAACCTTCACATGCTCTGAGTTTGATGAACTTGTTGTTGTAAATGAAGATGTTGCTTATGAAGATGAAGATGCTTATCAAGAAATAAAGATATCTTTTGTGTCCAAGATGAAGACGCTTATCAAGAAATGAAGCATAATTTGGTTTTGTTTAAATTGGGGCATCACCATTGATGGTAGATAATTAATTTGAAAATCCATAATTGTTACAGTATATGTTTCAAAATTTTTTTTGGTTTGGTTGTTTTTGTATAAACTTTACTCGGATATCACAATTTCATTACCTTTAGAAAGTTTATAATTTGTTTTTGTATAAACTTCACTCGGATATCACATTTTCATTACCTTTAGAAAGTCCATAATTTAATCTGAATATCTCGTTTTTTTACAAACAAAGAGTCGTGTTTTTTACTGGCATAATTAGTTGCATATGTTACAATTTGCTGCCAGCTACATATGTTACATTTTGACAGATACATAATTTACCTTTTTTGACAGCTACATATTCAACAACCCTTTGTTAAATATGTAACAACCAGCTAGGTGACACTTGTTATGTTCAACACCATTTAAATATGTTAACAAAACAAAAGTCACTTGTCATGGTGTAATACATTCTACATTTGTTACATGTGTTACATCGGAACTAAGTTGCATATGTTACAATGTTACTAGTAGATAAAAAAAACTGCATTAACGTATATTTTTTACATTGAACCCAGTTTGTTGGTCATAAGTCTTATTTTTTACAATGTTACTAGAGTTGTTATTAACAATGTTACTAGTAGATAAAAAAACTGCATTAACGTATATTTTTTACATTGAACCCAACTTGTTGGTCATAAGTCTTATACATGGCAAGAGGTTCTTCCAATATGTCGTATGATTTAACAGGATGATATTGTTCGTTGATAGTCGGTGTCCATAATTTAGTGCCATTAGAAGACTCATAAAGATGGTAACGTGGAGTATGTTCTAGATCATCTGTGGACATAGGGACGAAGTTTACGTGTGTTATGAACGTTGTAGCACGTTTAGCACCCTAGGGTAATAAAAAAGATCACACATGACACTTGTCGCCATGTTACACATGTTACACAGGTTACATTGTGTATGCACATGTAACATCTTCTCTACAACGTGTGTAACATGTGTAACCGGATTAAGCAATAGTTGGGACCGACCTAGTTTCGTACAAACTACTAATATCAGTTCAAAAACTTCGGAGCCCAAACGTGGAGATACTGGCGAGTCTTCATCATCCACATCATTTTTTGGTGGGAATAAAATGTTACAACGTCAAGGTTACACATATTACATTTAGTTGTTACATCCAAAAAAATGGCCTTCATAACAATATCCGTCTTCATCCAAAAATCCGTCTTCATCCAAAAATCTGTCTTCATCCAAACTTAAATCCAAAAAAATGGCCTTCACAACACATTACAATCAAACTTAAACGTAACAAAAATGTTTATACAAACTTAAATATATAAAAATGATCCAAAAACTATCATAAGATAATAAAAATCTAGCTATGCTTCGCGTCTTGATAACCATCTTTATCTTGAACACAAACATCCATTCACCTATGAACAAAATAAGTATATTAGTGTTAATCTCCTAAAATTAAACTTACTAACACAAATGTAACATGTATATAACATGTGTTACGTATCATACATGTGTAAACTTTTGTTGTAACACATATAACAACTATATGTAACATGTGTAACGTGGCTATACATGTGTTACATATGTGCATCCCCTTTTTATGTCCAAGAAAGGGCTGGTGTAACTATAAGTAACATGTGTAACATTGTTACAACATAAGTAACACGTGTAACATTGTTACAACATTTGTACCAGCAAAAAGAACAACTTTTTATATATAAAATGAACGAGATCATCAACTATTAAATTATGGACTTTCTAAAAGGTAATGAAAATGTGATATCCGAGTGAAGTTTATACAAGATAACTAACAACTCATCTAAAATAACATTTCAACATTTAAAAAGATATAGATTTGTAAGTTAATAACAAATGATAATATCAAAAAATAAAAATGATTTTAATACAAAAACAAAAACCTGTAACTACATAAACATTTACCATTACTAGACCACTTTGAGCACACAAAAACATATTAACAACAGCCTTAACAAAAAAAATCAAGGTAAATTAGTTCAAACCAGCTTCTCTCTCACACACTTGTGTGTGTGTTCTTGGTGTTCGAGAACACGATGAAGATTGTTGTCTCTCTATCTAAAATCAAGGTAAATTAGGTTCAAACATGCTTCTCTCTTACATACTTGTGCGTGTGTTCTTGGTGTTCGAGATGAACACGATGAAGATTGTTGTTCCTCTCTCTAAATCTGCTTCTCTTTCATGTTCATCTTCAAATCTGCTTATCTCTCATGTTCATCTTCAAATCTGCTTCTGCACTTGGTTCTTGTTTTCTTCCATTTTCCGGTGACTTTTACCGGATGATAACAACTGAAATGTTGCTCTCATATCTAGGGATTTCGATTCACCGTCGCACCTTGTTTTTTATCTTGTTTCACGATTCACCGTAGCACCTTTTTCTTCTTCTCCGGCGAGACTTTCTTCTTCGGTGAGATTATCTTCTCCGGTGCCCCTTTTCTTCTCCGCAGGGTTTTGGAAAGATCGGAGAAGAAAGCTTCATCCCCATTCTTGATATTTTGAATTCTCAAATAAGAAGAGAGGGAGAGAATGGATGATGTTGATGATGATGGTGACTTGTATAGAAGAAAGAGAGAGAGAATGGATGATGATGGTGACTTGTACAGAAGAAAGAGACAAGCCTCACATTCTTTTAATATATTCTATGTACCTTGTTTCATTGTGTTTTTACCCAAATACCCTTTAAACTACATATGAAGATAAACATTGCAATTTATTTAATTCAATAATGCTAGTTATTTCCTCAACCATTAGATCATCAAGATCAATGGTCACAATTGGGTTTCCTTAGTTTTCTCACTAAAAAATGGTTTCCTATATATCCTTGCCCTATATATATATATATATATATATATATATATATATATGGTGAGGTTCCTGTAAAAGGGGAAGGATCCACTAAAAAGTGGATTTTGCCTAAGTAGCCTAAGAAGGATTGTGATGATGACATGTGACACTCCTAATAAGTAGGAATTAAGGGCATTTTGGTCCTTATAAATAGAAGTGAAAATGACATGTGGCACCCCTTTTGTTTTTTAAAAATACAACAAAAAAATCTAGTACCAAAAAATCTAGCACAAAAAATCTAGTATAAAAAAATATAGCACAAAAAATGTAGTACAAAAAAATATAGCACAAAAAAATTCAGCAAAAAAATGTAGTACAAAAAAATCCAGCACAAAAAATTGAGAAAAAAAAATTAACACAAAAAAATTCAGCACAAAAAATTTAGCACAAAAATATAACACAAAAATCCAGCACAAAAAAATGTTATACAACATAGAAATACAACACATTTTAGTGGATTTTTTTAGTTTTCGTATTTTATATAGCAATATGGTACTCAAATTAAAGATAAAAAGACGCTCGATTTTACGGTGAAATTTTTATAAAAAAATAATGTCGTATAAAAAAGTTATGAACGTTTAAAAATAGGGGTGGAATATGCATGTGCCTTGCATGTGGAGAGAGAAAGTCCATAAATATGATTTTCCCAAGATACCCTTGCACTCCTACTTTCTCCTACACTTTCATCTTAACCATTGATTTGAAAAATGAATGGTTAAGATTACTTCTCATCCTACTTAGGCAAAATAAACTTTTTATTTGATCTTACCCCTCCTGTAAAAAGGACTCTTTTCGTGAGAAGTGTGAGAATAGGGTGAGGTTCCTGTAAAAAGGACTCTTTTCGTGAGAAGTGTGAGAAGGTACAGAAATTAACATGTAGGCATCATGTTTTGAACTTAGGCATGATGTTTTTTGTTGTTTTGGCTAGAAAAACACCAAACATAACAATTTAAAACACAATGCAACATATTATGGACGTGAATTTAAAAGACACTATTTAACACTTAAAACACACTACTTAACGTTCTTGACATGGTGTTTTAAGTTTTAAGCCTAGAATTCATTGCATTGTGTCTTAAATTGTTATGTTTAGTGTTTTTTGTGACAACCCGCACTAAACCAGGTATCCGTATGATTTAACTGATGATTAATTACTGCTTAATTACTGTGCTTGTTTGAACTAGCTGATGAACTGCTACTTGATATCTGATACATGTACTTACTTGCATCATACTGTACTTATCGTCACTACATTATTTACATACTGAACCTTAGTGACAAACATGATGCACAAAAAGCACAGTAGCACAATACACGGATAACCTATTGAACATGCTGATAAAGCCAGCATCAGGTAAACACTGCCTCCAAGGCCTATAAGAGCCTGAGATATTTGGCTACACTAGTAGTGAGTGTAGGGATACAAGGGTTGTGGAACTGCGTCTCTAGGGATAAGTCACTATGACTGGATGTGCCTAAAACGTACTCAAAGTACAAAATTCAGCACTTTACAAAAATAATTCAGCTTTTAGCTACCTAATAAAGTGCCAAAACATGAGAAAAATATTACTAGACACTTTCCAAAGTGTCAGAAATAAGCTGTGTCACTAAAAAGAGTAATAACGACACTTTAAAGCTTTAGTAACGCTTTAACGGATTACTATCCAACCAAACAACCGGACTTTACCCGGAACATGAAAATATTGTTATTTTCCTTATTAGTCTTTTTCTGAGCCAGTTAGGGTCCCCGTATACCCTAACACCCGCTATAACACATAACATACTAATAACCGGGTAAAACACTTAACTTAACTAATTACTTCCTAACCATCTAGTTGAAATCGAACAAGGTACCCCCCCCCCCCCATTCCTAACCGTCCCCAACTAGAGGGGGACATATTTGTACCTTATTGATTATTATAATCTAAGTTGTTTAATATCTAGTTAACACAAAATCCATTGGTTAATAACACTAAACTTTGTCTATAAGATGCAAGGATTACACATCATAATCAATCACCACATTTCTCAACTTCACACTACTCTCTCTCTTGCTCTATCACTCTCGGCCGAACCCCCTCTCCCACATACACCCATTTTCGAGTTTGATCATCATCATTCCAAGTGCATACAAGTGTCGAGAGTCGTATACAAGGAGCCTTGGAGCAAGCGGAACACGAAGGACCTCTCTACTTTGCTTTTATCCACGCCATTTTCGTCAAGATCCTTCCCTAGCCTCGAGCTAGAGGTATAATACTTAAAACTCGTTCTTGAACTAATCTAAAGTGGTTAAAAGGATTTTTATCGGTTAAAACTCGTTAACATGCAAGATGATGCACAAAAGTTTACTTAAAACTCTAAGAATGGTGGTTAATAGCACATAAGTTGTGTAAAAGTTGTAGTATTTGAAATGTATGTTTATTTAGGCCCGATCTATGATGTGGTAGCTCGGATCATCGTTTAACCCGGTTTGGTAAGACCATGGATCTTAACATAAGCTTGTTTTTTAATAATACAAGGGTTAAAGGGTGAAACTCTACCACACGCGAATCATGAACTTGTGTAAAAGAGTTTTACTTGTGAAATGATGCTTAAAACTAGCAGATCTACGTATCTGCAAGTGGTATTTTCAAAGGACCACGCGTCAAAGAAATCATGTTTTCTAAAAGACGGATCTTACACTAACAAGTATGATTTTTATAAACCACAAGTGTGTAAACACTTGTGAAATGAAAATTTCGACAAAATAACAAACTTTGTAAAAGATGACGAGAAGTTGTAAAGACGGATTTCTCTAAAAACGAGGTTTTTACGAGATCAAAATTACTTTATATAAAGATCCACAAAATATAATGGGATTTACACTATAGTTTCGGAAAAACTACAAGTTCATGCGATTATGCGATTTACATACTTGTCGACTAGTTTGATGTGTCGGAAATTGTTTGATTGAATAAGGAAGTTGTTGAAATTGATTTTGTAAAAGAAAATGATACGCTTGAAAGCGTGGCCACCTCCAGTTACAGAGGAAACTCTGGCGAAATTTTTCTAAAAACCTAACACTTAGAACTATTTACACCACAAGTGTTAGAATTACTTTTGGACATGTTTTCGAAATATAAATTTCGCCATGACTTTATTTACTAAATATTCGGAGGTGGGATTTTCACAAAATTTAACGTGATAAATATATATTTTTCACACACTGTTTATGATTATTTTGTGAAAATACATAAATATTATTTTTAGAGTAAAAATAATATTTACGAACGTTAACGATTCCAAAATAATACGAACGCTTTCACCATAAATATATAAGTTACACCGGTAATTATATTACCACTCGATTGTTAAACGTAACTTACGCACTTACGGAAATATTTATGAACGCACATGTATTGAATCCCCCATCCTTGGGAAGGAAATTAATTACCAAGTATTTTCAAAATGTAAACACGAAATAGTTGTCTAACTGTTTCCCAAAAACACAAACTATAAAGCTAAGGCACGGCCGTCCGTCTAATAGAAATTAGCACCTGTAGGTCGTCGCACAGCTGCGTGAGCAGGAGATACTTGGTAGAGACGCTTCACTGTGAGTTCATGTCCCCCTTTTCTCTTAACTGTTTTCAGTTTTCTTAACTGCGGGGGTGAAATACATGTTACTATGATTACGAGTACTTTATACACGGTATGGTTAGCGTAAGGAGGTTTATTACTCAGATCATGTGAGTGGGTAGGAGCAATATGAGGCCATTAGTCCTCATGTCGGGACCGAGGGACAGGAGCGGTAGATCTATCTGGGTGTAGCGAGCCCAGCCCCAGGCCAAACTAGAAACGGACCTTGGGGTGACTTTGTCCACATACTAATGCCGTGGCGAAATCTGCTAGGTTTGAGTCTCCCTATTTGCACTTCACATATATCAGTGGCCTTGCAAACCATTGGTGATCTCAATTCCCTTATTTGCTACATACCACGACTATTTTTATACTCACAAGTGTTTTACATACTCACTTACACATGAACTCGCTCAACATTATTGTTGATTTTTCAACTTACATGTATTTCAGGAAATTAACGAGATCTGGCACGGTATGGCATGTTTTCCGCTGCACTAGTTTCCGAGGTCATCCGGGGTTTAGGGGATGTGTCTCTTTCCTGGACAAGACACAATCCTTAAACCATGTTTATGTTATGTTTTAAGTTTGTAATGTCTGTTGAACAAGATTATGGTTGTTAGGGTATGTTCCCGTTAAAACAATGGTACTGTATTTGGTTTTCAAAACTTAATGGATGATCTTGCATGATTTTATTTCATATAGCTTTGTTATGATTAAGCTATGGTATTAAGAAGTCACACCAAATTAACCACGCTTCCGCAAAGCCAGGGTGTGACATTTTTCTTGCCAAAACAATGCAAAACATTATGTCTAAGTCCAAAACATTATGTCTACATATGAATTTTTATGCCTTCTCACGAAACATGTCCTTTTTACAGGATCCTAAGACTATATATATATATATAGAGAGAAAGTATAATGTACTTCACGCCTTAACGTACATTAACATACTTCACGAAATATATAACATGCGTAATTATTTTTTTGACCAAAATAACGTGCGTGATTTTGGATCCCATGCGTGATTATGTGGTCCCATGCGTGATTATGTGGTCCATGCGTGACTATACCCCTGATCCAACGGTTACCATTTTCTCCTACGTGAAGTATGATAAGCCGTAAAGTATGTTAACCTTTCTCTCTCTATATATATATATATAGGGGAAGGTTCATTGGGGAACACTAAAAAAGTGGGGAACAGCGGGGAACCGACTCAAACAAACTCCGATTGGACTCATTCCAGCGGCGTTGGAACCGGCTCGTCGAACCCTAACTAAGATCTCTTAACCCTAAATCCTAACTCCTAAACTCTAAACCCTAAAGCTAAACAATAAGGCTAAAACCTAAGCTAAACCGTAAGATCTAAACTATAAACCCTAAAAGCTAAACCCTAAAGCTAAACCCTAAAGCTAAACCCTATAGCTAAACCCTAAAGATAAACCCTAAAAGCGAAACCCTAATATATTTAGGGTTTAGGGGTTATGATTTAGGGTTTAGGGTTAAAAGATCCTAGTTAGGGTTCGACGAGCCGGTTCCAACGCCGCTGGAATGAGTCCAATCGGAGTTCGTTTGTGTCGATTCCCCACTGTTCCCCACTTTTTTAGTGTTCCCCAATGAATCTCACTCTATATATATATATATAGGGTAGGGTTAGATAGAAAACCCTAAAAATTTGAGAAAACCCTAGAAAACCCAACCTCCCGACTTTTTTTTTTTGAAAAAAATAACACATGTAATATACATGTTTTTAAGAGTTTTGAGCCAAAAAAATCAAAAAAGCGCCGAGTGGTTTTTTAAAAAAAAAAATAAACAAGTTTCAGCAATTTTTTGTCTAACACATGTTAGTGAAAAAGTTGCTGAAACTTGTTTATTTAAAAAAAAAAAAAAACACTCGACGCTTTTTTGATTTTTTTTTGCTCAAAACTCTTAAAAACATGTATATTACATGTGTTATTTTTTTCAAAAAAAAAAGTCAGGAGGTTAGGTTTTCTAGGGTTTTCTCAAAATTGAGGGTTTTCTCCCTAGCATTATATATATATATATTATTACTTAGTGGCTTTATGAATTGCTTGTGCTACAAAAGAATCATGATGATAAACTGTAAGCACACAATTTATTCTTGCTTTATGGCTTAGGTTAGATTTTGTATATTTCATAAAATTTATTACTTAGTGGCTTTGTGAATTGCTTATGCTACAAAGATACTACTTTGTTTGATAATTCATATTTACATTCATGTATACATATACCCAATAATAAACATTAAAGGTTAAAGTCTCGTAGTGAAAAAAAATGTATAGATTTGAGTGTGTGCGTGTGTGTAAATTAGTTGTTCTAAGTTAAACAAAACGATCTTACTTCATCAAAATTGATGTGCCATTTTCGAGACCATACTTGAGTCCATAAATTGACTCATTCAATTTGCATGCCATTTGTTGGTCGCCTTTACACTCAAAACATTCCGATTGTTTTACAAACACAAATATATTTAGAAACGTAATTTTAGTGTTCATTTGATATAGCTCTAACTCAAAATACACTACTACACGAGAGAAAAAGTCTCCTTAGTAAACATAATCTTTTTTTTTTTAATAATAAAACTTCATTAAAAACAACCTCCGACCCAAACGGGCAAAAGACCAATACAAAACAGAATCCCCGACCCAAACGGGCAAAGGGCCAAATTACACCATATACATAGGATATTTACACCACTCCTTCTAACATATATATTTACACGATGATCTATTTTTAGCCACCCAAAACCTCTCACTTTAATATCTATCAAAATCTCTTGCAAGGCTATCCTGATCTGATTAAATACCAAATCGTTTCTGGCCTTTTAAATACACCAACACGAGATAATAATCAATCCCCATAAAATCTTCTTTTTTTTTACCTTCTTGATTAGAATTATGAAGATCCATCAATTCTTTGAAGTCGAAAGCGAATATCAGGGGAATGTTGCACCAAGCGCTGATAGCCGCTATAAACGAATTGCCATCGAACATGTCGCAAATAAATGGTCCACCGATTTCTCATACTCGTTGCAGAAAGGACACATAACTGATGTTATAATCACGTTCCTTCTTCTCAGGTTGACTCTAGTAGCAAGACGATCCAGGTTACCTCTCCACGCCATAATATTGCACCAATTTGATCCATTCGTAATTAGGGAGATTGTTAGGAAACTTTATTTGTAAGTATTAAAGAAAAACCAATTCAGCTTGATCTATGAAGAAGATAAAGTCCTGAAGATCAAAGAAAAAGAAGAAACCAGATAGGACGATTGAAAAGAACAACATTTACTTCAAATAATCAGAAGCTGATCAAGAACAAAAGAAGATTATCAGAAAAGGCCATTCTGATGGATCTGATGATATTTCTGATATCATCAGTTTCTGGCAAATCTGATCATCAGACTTTCTGATGATTTGTTCACCAGAATTTCTGATGAAGTGGTTATCAGAAATTCTGATGAAACCCCACTTGTCTAAATATGTTATACCCTGCCACAATAACCGAAGCAACTTGACATTATTGAATCTCATGATGACAAAGGCAACTTGATAATTGGATTCAATGAATATATTAAGAAGCTACTTTTTGCAGGACATATACATGAATAAACAAATGTTTATTCATGCCCCTGGACTTTCTATAAATAGAAAGCTCATCAAGCAAAGGACGATGAGTTAAGCCAAGCATTCAATACATACAACAAAAACTCCATTGTCCTTTCACCACAGAATTACACAAGTATTCGTTTGTAATAGATAATAACCTCACAATCACCTTGTAAACTATTTTGTTTCAAAGTGATATAAACTTGAAAATTATGTAGGTCTTGTTTCTTGAAAGTCTGATTTCTATTTCCGCACACTATTTTCATATTTGTTGAAATCACTTGCCATATTACGTGAAAAGAGAGTTTTAAGTCCAACTTGGACCAATAGAGATGGCTATTTCCCCTATCGTAAATTAACATCTTTTTCATCGAGTTTACCGAAAAACCGTCCTTTCTGTCAATGTTCCAAATCCAAGAGTCCTTATCATTTGACAATCTCACCATATTAATCTCTTCTTGACATTCCTGGCATTCCTTACGTCAATATCAGACTCGGGCCCTCTAACCCAACTCCAATAATATCCACAGTTTCCTTGACCCGATCCTATTCTCTCCGAGATCCTGCAAGATTTATTTAACTCCAAAACAAACAAATGTGGTCATCTTTCTAAGAAAGGAATTTGCTACCTTTGATCTAGGGTTGTTCATTAGGTTAGTCAAGTTTGAAAGTTTTGAAACTGAATTGGAATTTGAATCGAATTAAATCTAGAAGATAAAAGCAGTGACTCATATTAAATAAAAAATTGAATTTTGGTTGATTGGAATAACCAGAATAAATAAATAATATTGTACTTCTTAAAAAATACTCAAATACATACAAATATTCAAGTGGAATATGCTCGAAATCAAACGTTCGAATTCAATTTGGAATGTGATTCAAAAAATAAATTTGAATTCAGCTTCGTTTCGTTCGAATTTAGGTTTTGATTTTAATTGGTCTTCCATGACACTAAACCACCAAGTTACTTGGTTACAACTCATAGCCTCTCTTTTAATGTAAACATGTAATTTGGTTGTTAATTTCAATCAAATCAAAGCTGGCCTCGTGAAGGTAAGTCACGAAGTCATCATATCTTATAGATCCTTATATCGAAAAGACTTTCATAACGGTAAGTGAAGCCCTTAAGACTTTTGATTAATATAATGACGTGTCACGAGATTTGAGGTCTATGGTTCATTAGTGTTAGCTATTTTGCCATTATGAGAAATTAGCGAATCAACCAACACTTCAAGGGGCCTATTTTTTTCCTAGAACAACAGAATCTTCAATTAAAAAAAGTTTACAAGAAAGGAAGAATTACACGACAAGCAAAGGATTTTGAAGCCACGCTATCGAATTAACGTTACATTTACTATTCCTATTACCATACAACAAAAACGAGTAGGGAATTATCAAATAAAGAATAAGCTACTTCAATCTATCATTTTGCGCAAAAATAGTTTCATTCCAACTTTTACAAAGCGTCCACCAAGTCGTAAGAATCACTCCATGAATGAGTTTGTGTTTCTTGTTCTCAATCTGCAAAGAATCCATCCATAACATAATTCCCTCTCGATGATAATCCAAAGACAAAGGAACATCAAGTCGTTTACAAATAGCCTTCCACGTTCTAGCCGACACGTCACATTCTTCTAAAATATGATCAACCGACTCCTCTATCATGAAACAAATAGAGCATAAAATACATGGGACTTCTACCCCTTTAACGATCAAATTTAGTCTCGTAGGAAGCTGATTTAATAAAATTCTCAAATCTAGAATATTTACCTTTATAGGGATATAACGATTCCATTTCGTAGTAGAAATCCCGTCTCCAAGTGCCATAGAATCCATATGATTTTGAATAGATTTAACCAAAAAAAGTCTCATCTATATCGAATTCCCAAATCCACTTAAATCTCTCACCAAAGAGCACCAACAAATTTAACTCATGTAATAACGAATTAAGTTGTTCCGATTCAAGACCACCTCGAATTGGACAACGCCACACAAACATCCGCGTCGCATTTGACCACTTTAAACTAATTACACAATTGGTGTTTACCTTTAGATGGTATAGGCAAGGAAACTTGTCTCGAAGAACCGTATCCCTTATCCACATATCGTTCCAAAATCTCGTGTCATCACCACTAGCCACCTTTCTTTTTTAAAATACCATATTCCACCCCCGCCTTTTTCCCATAAAAGATTTCAAAACACGAACCCCAAGTTCATTCGGCCTATTACCAAATCGCCATCTCCATTTTTGTAAGAGAGCTAGGTTAATAATTTTCGGACTTCCAATACCCAGCCCTCCTTTTCCTTCATCCGCTAAAACAAGATCTCATCTGACCCTAGGAATCTTCCTTTTATCTCAAACAGAACCCTAAGAAAACTTTGCTCGAATGGATTCCAAATTTTTAGCAACCCTTTCGGGCATCAGGATCAGTGATAAGTAGTAGATCCCACGCCCCTAACACTGATTAAATTATAGTAAACCTTCCTTTAAGTGGCATAGTAATGGGCACTACTAGTAAAACAAGGCCTCCAAGGCCGAGTACTCCCCGAGTAGTCGCTACAAGGTAGGCTGCCAAGCCGACTTTCTTCAACTCCGACTAATTACTCGGAATCGAACAAATGCGGTCAACATCGGCCAAAATCGGATCTAATAGGTCAACTTGGGCCGATTTTGACTTAAAATAAAATAAAACACAATTTATATTCCTATCATATTAAAGAATAAATATCAATTTCACGTATTTTGTTATAAATATTTGTAAATTTATGTTATTTGAAACATATTTAATTTATGAAAACTAATTTTCTTTATAATTTAGAATGTCTGAGTACTCCCCGTGTACTCTCCGCCTAGGCCGAGTACTCTCAACTCCCAGGTCAACCGACTAGGGAGCGCCTAGCGACTTTTGCAACCATGGGCACTGGTATGTGAATAACATGTGTCTTTTTAAGATCCTCTTATATATATATATATATATATATATATATATAGGGAGAAGATCATGCGAGAACCACCTCTTATTGTGAGAACCGCAAGAACCAATGTGAACACACCAAAAATGCCTAAAAATAGCTAAAAATCACACAAAAATTTTTTTTTTGATTTTTTTAATATTTTTTAGGTTAAAATCGCTACTTTTCGAAGCCAAAAAAAAAAAAAAAATTTTACATTTTTTTTTTTTTGGCTTCGAAAAGTAGCGATTTTAACCTAAAAAATATTAAAAAAATCAAAAAAAAAAATTTTAGATTTTTTTTAGATTTTTTGGGGGTTTAGTTTTTAGCATTTTAGCTTTGGGGGGGGGGGGGGGGGTTAGGTTTTTTTAGGTTTTTTTTAGCTTGGGGGGGGGGGGGGGGGTGGGGGGGTTTAGGTTTTTGGGGGGTGGGGGGGGTGGGGGTTAGGTTTTTTTAGCTATTTTAGGTTGTGTTCACATTGGTTCTCAAGGTTCTCACAATAAGGGTGGTTCTCGCATGAGCCCCTCCCTATATCAGGGCCGGCTAAGCCCATGTGCAGAGTGGGCCTGTGCACAGGGCCCAAACCAGCATGGGGCCCAAAAAAAACGAAAATTCTGTATGTTATTATATAGGCCCAGGTTTTAATGAATTGAATTATTGAAATAGGCCCAAATCCAAACAAATCCCATCCCAGATCATTGAAAAAATTCACGCACGGATTGGGAAAGTGGAAGGAAACCAAAAGACGCTGATTCGTTGAATGCTGATCACGCAGAGGCAGAGCCGCAGAGGAGACAAAAGGTCGACTTTAATCCGTTCAATCGTATTGCACGCACAGGAGTCAGGAGACAAGGATTTCGGAATCGAATCGGTCAATCGGATTATCGGAGTATATCAGTAGCAAATCGCAATTATCATCAATCTGAGGTATGTTAATATCAGTAAAAAATTCATATGTTTTTTGTGATTTTGTCTTTTTGATTTCGTTTTTTGATTGAATCAATGAATGTATTTTTCTTTTTGATTTCATAATATCAGTCGATTCGATTTCATACGAGTGTTTTTAACTTTTTATTGAATGAATGTTTTTTGATTGAAATATTGAATGAAATCATGAATGTTATTTGTTATTTGATTGAAATATTGAATGAAATCTTTTTGTGCAGAAGAGAAAGTTATGCAACTGTATGGAAGTAAATGCGAGGGCCCGAAAAAGACTGGGATAAAACAAGGGTTAATTAGCGGGATCGGGTTTGGCGTTTCGTCTTTTTTACTTTTTTGTATGTATGCCACTAGTTTTTATGCAGGAGCCCGGTTTGTTGAGGCCTCAGTTTTTGCAATTCTTGATCGAAAGTCAAAGATTGACCCGGGTGATGAATCAGGTTTGACTTTGGAAATGGTGAAAGGGGAAATAAAAAATTTAAACTCAAGTGGCTGAGGTTGCAGATGGGTTTGGTTAGTCAAGAACCTGTCTTGTTTAATGACACCATTCGGGCCAATATTGCTTATGGAAAGGATGGTGACGCCACCGAGTCTGAAATAATAGCTGCTTCCAAGTTAGCCAATGCCCACAAGTTCATTAGTGGCTTACACCAGGTTTGTCTATATGCTTGTGTTGATCTATACATATTTTATAAATAGTTATGCTTCTATTACGATTACAAAGCAATACCTTTTCTAGTAATAATTCAAAATTTATTAGAAACGGATGGTGTGTGAATTGCAGGGTTACAATACAATGGTAGGGGAAAGAGGGGTGCAAATGTCAGGTGGACAGAAACAAAGGCTTGCTATTGCTAGAGCCATGATCAAGGAGTTGATCGAGAGCTTTTCTTCAAAAAACGCTAGAAGAACCACACTTTTCGCTTAGCAAGTACGTTCTATAACTTGATATTTTTGTTACACTATTTTTGTTAATTTGTTTTATCTATTTGATAACAATTATCGTAGTATTATGGGTTATTTGATTGAATGATCGATGAGTTTATATTATATGAAGATTTACGAATAGGGCCCAAATTTTTTTTCTCGAACAGGGCCAAAAAAATTTTTTTGATTTTCGGAGACGGCCCTGCCCTATATATATATATAGCATTGTCACACCCACTTAGATTATAAATCTCGAGAAATTGAGCAAGTCTTGTTTCAACATTTCTCATATAATGAGATGGATAATATAATCAATATCATCTAGATCGTTATAGATATCCACTAACGAAGAAGTTGATGGTCTTATTACTTTTCTTGAAATGTGGATTGATTATAAAGTCGTCATCCCCATACCTAATATTTGGAAACTTATGGTTTAATTTGATTATAATAAAACCCTAATTTCGTTAATGTTAAAATAAGCAACATGCTGTATAAATTGATTAATAGAAAATAATTATATTTCACATATAAGTCCCTACACACTCGAGTCACTAAGTATAATCCATCTTAGATCAAGTCCCTACACACTCGAGTCACTAATTATACTTATCAATCTTAGGGTATACGGGGCACCATGCGGGGAGTAAGGCGGTGACCCAAGTCCCCGAGCGGGAACACCGCCGCCATCACCGCGGGGAGGGTATTCGGGGAGGGGGATCGGGGAGGGTTCACCGCGTGAGAGATGCCATTTTTTTTTTCTTGTGAGGTAATGAAGGAGGATGAAGAACAAATGCAGGTAAATGAAGAAGGAGATGTAGGAGGATGAGAGATGCCATTTTTTTTTTTGTTTTTTTTTTTTTCCTTCTTTTTTTTTTTTTTTTTGTTTTTTCCTTGTGATTTTTTTATTACTTTTAAAAATACCCCTCAAACTTGTTTTTAATTAAATGAAATGTTCTATTTTTTATTTTTTATTTAGTTTTAATTTATTTAAATTATGTTTTACTTTTATAAAAATATTTATATAAAAAAAAAGAAAAAAACAAGTTCCCCAAGAGAGGAGTGCCGCCATCAAATTGAGGGTGTGAGGGGAGTTAAGAGGGGAGTTGACGTGGCGCGTGCTGATTGGCCGTGCGTAAGAGAGGGAACTCCCCTAAGAGGGGAGTGCCCCTCTCACCCTTAGATCAAGACCTAAGTTTACACATACTATAAGAATATGTCATCAATTATACCAAGATATTAAGTTAAACAAAGCCACTTAGGCTTTGGCTTAGTGATCAAGAGGAATGACCTCTTGTAGGGAGACCGATGTTTAATTGTTGGGATGTGTAATTTAGTATAGAATTTATGGAAAGAAAGCCTAGCTATTATAAAAATTAAGTTAAACAAAGCATATTAATATGACTTAATGCCAATATTCATATGAATAGAGTAAAACCTCTATTTTGATATTTTGATAACTGACCCTCTGGAACTGAAAACGGAGATAAGAATTTGGTTTCAAAAACAGTTTTCGGAACCAATTCGTAGAAGACCTATTTTTAGTAGAGATGGTATTCCTTGTATTTCGGCTCTAAGCTCCTCGATGTTGTGTGATGTGGTTTCGGAATCGGAAGTATGGAATGCTCTTAAAGGTTGTGATGGGGGGAAAGCGTCGGGCCCTGACGGGTTTACGTTGAAGTTCTTCAAAGTTTTTTGGAAGGATTTTAAACATCTTTTATTGGGGATTATGAGTGAATTTCACAGCACTGGTGATATTAGCAAAGGATGCAATTATTCGTTCGTGGCTTTGATTCCCAAGTCTAAAGACCCGCAAATTATCTCTAACTTTCGGCCTATCTCTCTCGTCGGGTCGATTTACAAAATTATCTCAAAAGTCTTGGCGAATCGATTGAAGTCGGTAATTAAAGAGGTTATCTCTCCTTCTCAAGCGGCTTTTATCGGTGGTAGCAACATTCTTGATTGTCCGCTTATTATCAGTGAAACGGTTGCATGGGCGAAAAAAAATAAAGAGAAGTTGCTTATTTTTAAAGTCGACTTCGAGAAGGCTTACGACTCTATAAATTGGAAGTTTCTTCTTCGCATGTTGGAGTATATGGCCTTTCCTGATAAGTGGATCTGTTGGATTAGAGGTTGTCTAAAGTCTGGATGGGGTTCTGTGCTTGTGAATGGCTCTCCTACAGCTGAATTTAAATACAAAAGGGGGTTAAGACAGGGTGACCCTATTTCTCCCTTTCTTTTTATTAGAGTAAATTACAAGTTTTGTCCTTTATGTTTGTCCAAAATTTCAGGCGCTGTCCTTTACCTTTAAAATTGATGAGTTTTGTCCTTAATGTTTGCAAATGTTGCACGTTACGTCCTTTATGGCAAACTCAGTTAAATTTTTTGGTTAAATCTGATTACACAAAGGTCATGTGCAAGACACATGAGGGCAATATAGTCCTTTCAGCCTTTATTTTAAATTTATATCTTATATAAATCATAAACCAGTCTCTCTCTCTCTCTCCAAATACTTTCTCTCACTCAACTGTGTATCTCTCTCTCTCTAGATCCTGGTTTCTTCTCCGATGAAGCATCACTACCATGGCCAACCCCTACCTTCTGAACCACTACCACTGCACAACCACTCCCCTACCGGTCTTCTTCTCCGGTGAAGCACCACCCCGCCACGCACCTGCTAAAAAGCCCGATTCTCGTTTTTTCTAAAAGAGGGTTTCAGATTTAAGGAAAAAACAGGTTATACAGAGGGTTTCAGATCTGAGCCAGATCTGGTCGGAGAAGAAAGATCGGCGGCGGTGGTAGGTGGGGGGCGGTGGTGGCTGGTTATTTGTGTTGACAGTGGCGGTGGTAGGTGGGGGCGGTGGTGGCTGGTTATTTAGTGTTCAGATTTGTAGAAACTTAGATCAAAACGAGCGACACAGTGTATATAGTTCGATTCGAGCTTGTATAGTGTTCGGATTCATACTAATGCCTGGTTATTTGTGTTGACAATGGCGGTGGTAGGTGGGGGCGGTGGTGGCTGGTACCGGCCACCGTATCAGGAGGAGTTCCAGTAACATGGGAGGCGATGAAGAGACAAAATCAGGGGAGGAAGAGAAGCTGTTTTATCTCAATGATTACACCATAATTAAAGAAGGAGAATCTGAGATTTTGATGCATACTAAAAATGAAGTCTTTTACAATAAAACCCAGGTCAGCTTTTGGTTGCAACTTACTAGATTTATTATGCTGTTTAGTGTTTATGTTGAAAATCAGTTAGGGCATGATGTTTACTGCAATCTTTTGCTGTAAAGTTTATTGCTTTATGTTCCAATTTACCATAAGTAAGATGTTTTTTTTTTAATCTGAAATCCATTGTGTTAAGTTATTGCTCTTCTGATGATTGTTGGTTACAATTTGTGTTTAGAAAATTGTCGGATTCATACTAATGCTTGGTTATTTGTGTTGACAGTGGCGGTGGTGGCTGGTGGCGCCGGTGGTGGTTGGATATAGAGAGAGAGAGATAGAGTGGGGTGGTGGATGGTGGTTGTAGGGGTGGCTGGTGGGGATGGTGGTTGCAGTGGTGGATAGTGTGGTTGATGGTGGTAGAGATCCAGAGAACTAGAGAGAGAAGCAGTTGTAGAGAGAGAGAGAGGAGAATCTGATGATGATATATATAAATAAATAATAGTAATGATAATAATAGTATTTTTTTTAATAATAATAATATTAAATATATAGGTAAAAAGACAAAAATACCCTTGGGTGATCAGATTTAACCAAAAAATTTAACTGAGTTTGCCATAAAGGACGTAACATGCAACATTTGCAAACATTAAGGACAAAACTCATCAATTTTAAAGGTAAAGGACAGCGCCTGAAATTTTGGACAAACATAAAGGACAAAACTTGTAATTTACTCTTTTTATTATAGCGATGGAAATCATTAATCTATTTATGAAAAGGGCTATGACAGCGGATTTGTTCCACGGCTTCCAACTCCCGAATGACGGTCCTTTAATATCTCACCTTTGCTACGCGGATGACGTTCTTTTTGTGGGGAAGTGGAAGGATAAAAATGTGGCTACGCTTAACCGTATTCTTAGATGGTTGTATTTGGTGTCGGGCCTCAAAGTTAATTACCATAAGAGTAAGTTGTACGGCTTCGGGGTCAACGAAAATGAAAAAATGCGGATGGCAAGTAGGCTGAATTATGAGGTTGGATCAACGCCTTTCACTTATCTCGGGATCCCAATCGGGGTCAACATGAAAAGAGCAAAATTTTGGTCTCCGGTGGTGGAAAAATTCAAATCGAAGCTTTCTAAGTGGAAGGCCAGGTACCTTTCTTTCTCCGGTAGAGTTATCTTGGCAAAATCCGTGCTAGGAAGTCTTCCTTGGTACTACTTATCTCTCTTTGATGCCCCCAAATGCATCCTTAGCAAGCTCGAGAGTATTCGCAGAGATTTTGTTTGAGGATTTTCTGATTCGAATAAAAAGCTTAGATGGGTTAAGTGGGATGGTTTGCTGAAATCTAAAAAAAGAGGCGGTTTGGGTATTGGGAGTTTAACGGATTTGAATAATGCGATGCTTGCTAAGTGGTGGTGGAGATTCAAGTCGGATCCTGATCAGTTATGGGCCAAGGTAATTTTGTCTATTCATAGCAACAATTCGAATAACATGTTGATTCCTTTGAAAAGATCTATTCCGGGTGTTTGGAGAGATATCGGCAAAATTGATACGGTTTTGCTTAAAGAAGGTATTATTTTGGATAATAATCTGATTGAAGTTGGTGGCTATTGGAAATGGCGGACATCGTCGGATGCGCCGTTCTCGGTTAAACAGGTCAGGCAGGATATTGAAGACGCGAAGTGGGCCAATGTGCCTAATGATCCAGAGTTTGTTTGGAACAGTTGGGCTTTGCCAAAAGGTAATCATCTTCTCTGGAGGGCCCTTATCGGTAGAATAGCTTCTAGAGAGGGGTTGGCTCGCAGGGGTATAGCGATCGCTAATGTTGGTTGTCCCCGTTGCAGGCTTGATGTGGAAAGCCCATACCATATTTTCCTAAACTGCTTGTGGTCTAGATCCATTTGGTGGAACATTTTGGCTTGGGTTCGGATTTATTTTCCGGATAATTGCTTGTCTTTTTTGGATTTTGTGAAGTATATTAAAGAGAGCCCGGGAAGTACTATTTGGAAGCGTCTGGTTAATACCATCATCATTGCCACGACTTGGAGAATTTGGAGCGCGAGAAACGAGATGGTTTTCGAAGGTAAATTCATCCCTATTATGAAGACGATAGACTTTATCAAAGAGGACTCATTCCTATGGATTAGCAAAAGAGCTAAGATAAAGAAGCCGGGTTTGGGATAATTGGGTCCGTTTTGATGTTTTAGACTTATTGTAATTCAGCTTTTTCTCCGCTTTTTCTTTTCCTTTTTTTTGTTTCGTTTTGTTTTGTATCACAGTTTCTTGCTTGCTCTTTATATATATATATGGAGGGGCTCATGCGAGAACTCCATTTATTGCTAAAACCAATGTGAACACAACCTAAAATAGCTAAAAAAACCTAACCCCCCCCCCCAACAAAAAAAACCTAAACCCCCCACCCCCCCCCCCCCCCCCAAGCTAAATGCTAAAAACTAAAACCCCCAAAAAACCTAAAAAAAAACCTAACCCCCCCCCCCCCAAGCTAAAATGCTAAAAACTAAACCCCCAAAAAACCTTAAAAAATCAAAAAAAAATCTAAATTTTTTTTTTTATATTTTTATGCTAAAATCGCTACTTTTAGTGGCCAAAAAAAAATTAAATTTTTTTTTTGGCTTCGAAAAGTAGCGATTTTTATATAAAAAATATTAAAAAAAAAATTTTGTGTGATTTTTAGCTATTTTTAGGCATTTTTGGTTGTGTTCACATTGGTTCTCGCGGTTCTCGCAATAAGAGGTGGTTCTCGCATGATCTTCTCCCTATATATATATAAAGTGATTCGCCGTTAAAAAAAAATAGAGTAAAACCTCTATAAATTAATAATATTGGGATCAGGATATTTTATTAATTTAGTGAGATATTATTATATCGTTAAATTAATAAATTATAAGAGTTGGTTTATATTCGTGAGCAACTCTCAAATTAATGTATCGACCTTCAAAAATTCTATTATCGGGACAAAATGGATGTGAATGAGTTGTTGGATTATCCAGGTGAAAATAATGAATGTTACGAGGTTCAAAGCATTGAAGAAATTATGGCGGATCCAGTTCAAAATTCGGTTGATGATGATTCAGTACCTTTGGAACAGTCACTCTGAAAGAAGCATTGCAAGCGGCAACAACTCTTCACAACTTTTTGTTGCAATACAAGAATATTGTGCCTCAACTCTTAAGTGCAATGTGGAGATTTAAAGATAAACTCAATATAGATTTGATGTTCACAAAAAAACAAGTGACGATAGATTCATTTTTTACTAGACAATACTAGAATTTTAGAATTTTTTAGTAATTATTAATTTATAGTTTCGCTGGTACCAATATATTTTACATTGGGATTTCAAAAAAATTATTATCTTATTATTTTATCGATTGGGGTCCAATTTTATACTGGTCCTAAGTTGGAACCTGACAAATTATTAATTTTATCGAAGTAATTAATTTATCGAGTATTAAATTATAGAGGTTTTATTGTAAATTATAAATTCCCCATGGGTTGTTCATTCAAACCATGAAAATGTTTGACATTGAAGTACAACCAAACAGGTGGATTAAAACAAATTTTGAAGTTATGGTTCTAAAATTGCAATATCAACAAAATCGTTGGTAAGGAAATGACCCATTATTGGAAAGTGATCCATGCAAATATATGTTGTTTGTATTTAAATTTAAATGAAAGTCATGTCGTTTTTTGTCCATTTCAATGTAATGATCAATTCATATGTAAATTTTATGGATTTTGCAAAATATGGGAAGTGCCAAAAATCCATTACAATTTGCAAGAGAGCCTTCTAAATTTAATTAATCACACAACAATATTCCACATACAAGTAGATTTCGGTGTATATTCAATTTATCAAACTAATTATATAAAGCACATATTGGAAAATCTATTTTGAGTTTTATATCCAAAACTCGAGTTCAACATGTGAGAAAATTACTCACACATACATATAAAAGTTACATTTTTATAATTAAATCTTTTACATTTTAAGAGTTTAAGTAATTACACCTTTAAAACTTTGTACAATCCTTTAAAAATAATGTCGACTTTTAAACTTTCCTATGAATGAAATTTATACTATCTAGTCACTAGAAAAAAGCACTACAAAATTATTCTTATATAGAAGTCTGTTAATTTTATTCATTACTAAAAGAATATAATAAAGTAGATTTTTGAGGCGCAATTAAAAAAAAAGCACAATGTTTGAGACCAAAATTATTCAAGCTTAAAGAACCTTTTACCATTGACATTATTAACTTTTCGACTTCCAACTTTATCCAAACTTTCTTGAGTGCCTTTTAAGGTTATAGATTTTTCTCATGAATTTTTTTCTTTTCTTTTTCAAGTCTTAAGTTACATGTTGGATTTGTCATAATTATTATCTAAACAAAATATATAACAATTATTAATTAAACTTGATGTTTGCCCCCAAACGGGTGTGTCACTGATAGTAAAATTGTAGTAAAAATTATCCCTCGTCCAAAAAAAAAAAAGAAACAAGAGTTTAAAATTTGAAAGCGCCGCTAAAAAAATAAACTATATATTTATATTTCAATGATAGATTTTATTTAGTTTATGACGATTGAATTGGTTAACAATATCGTCATCCAATTCATTCTATGTATATGTTATTTGAAATTAATTATAAAGTAAACGGGTTTAATTGCATTTACAAAAATGATCCGATATGTATTAAAATCGTAAAGACGTCTCTGTGGTAGTGTATGGTATATGGAACGTTCGTTTTTTCGATTTTAGGTTAAATATGATGAAAAAAAATATAGGTATTTTAATACCTGTGTTGGCCAGATTATGATTTCTTATTTATTAGCATACACAATATTGATTTTTCGATATTAGTATGGACTACAATTATTTTATAAAATTTTAAAGATTAAGTTGTAATTTTTATTTATTCTAGACTTCTCAATTTATCAACATTGTTGATCCATGTTGAACAATAAAATAGTTTCGTATTTTGTTTTAAATATTTACATATACATATGTTTAATTATTTATTACATTATTCGTATTTCGAAACTGGTATGATCAATACATTAGTAAAACAACCAGTTTAACGATCAATACATTGGTACAATTTGTGATGTACTAGATTTTATAATTTAGTCTACTTTTTGTTTAATCACACACTTTATTGATCCAATATTTTTATGTTAACTTTTTCTTTAAAAAACTTTTTTACATTTTATTCCAAACATTTTAAAATGTTGTGTCTGTAAGATACAATGTTTTTGGATGATCATGATGTATTTGTTGGTATAGCTTTCAATATAAATAAATATGTAGTCTAAATTAATAATTTTAAAATGTTATAACTTCCGGTTTAATGTGTTATATGATGATCGATCTCAATATAAAATATGTGGTTTAGTGTTATAATTCTTTTATTTCATGGACGTTAGAGATTATTTGATTATAATAGTTATTATTATTATTATTATTATTAATTATATTTTATTTTCAACTCATTAAGTGATTATAACACAGATTAAACACCACCATCATAAATGTGTTGACGAATAACAAGTTAAAAGGATTTAATTGAATTTTACCACCACCACAATTAGCTAGTGAAAGTGACACAAATCAATAAATCTAGAAAATATGTTTTTAAGGCGAATCTTTGTACTCTTTGTTTGTAGGATTTTAACTTAACACTTCCAAACCTAAACACAGGTGTTTAGTCTAACCGGACTAAGGCAACACCCCTAGCCACCTCAGCTAGATGGTGCCCCCAACACCATCCCTGCTTCGCCAAAGATGGGGCGCTATAGATGCTCCGCTATGATGATGACGAGCGCTAAAGGGGGATAGGTGGGGAGGAGCCAATCACAATTGTTTTATTTTAATTTCTTTTTCTTTTTTCTATATAATTAATGGGGGCTTTGTTTTACAACATGCAAGTTAACAGTAAAGTCTTCCGCTTACTTGTCGCCTACGTGATGTTGAGTTGGCGTGATAAAACCCCTAAAGGCTTTATCCCGCACCATATAGCCTTATAAAAATTTGTCTTTGCTAATGAGTCGCCAACCTGGCAACCTCATTGATAAATCCAAAAAGTACGTGCAAGTGATGGCGGTGATATTGAGAGGGGGAAAGAAGTGAAAGAGACCGTGTATATGTTGCTGCAACAACAATAGCAGCAACAACAACAAATGTGGACAAACCATAGAGACGTAAACGACACTTAACTCAAACTTTTTTTTCCAACTAAAAACATGCTTGAGTAATGGAGAAAAAGTGTTCTCACGTTTAATATAAAAAAAAGTTGTATTTGATCCTTATGTATAACAATGACAATAATTATAACCATAATAATATTAATAATCTCTAACGTCCATGAGATAAAATAATTATAACTTCAATCTACACATTGTATCCGGAAATTATAACCATTTAATAGTTATTAATTTAGACTACATATTTATATTGAAAGCTAAACAACAAATACACCATGATCATCCAAAGACATTCTATCTTAGAGACAGAGCATTTTAAAATGTTTGAAATAAATATTAGATTGTAGTGTAAAAAAGTTAAAATGTTCGAAATAAATATTAGATTGTAGTGTAAAAAAGTTTTCGAAACAAAAGGTTAATATAATAAATATTGGATCGCCCCCGTTGTGTAGCTCAGTTGATTAGGGGGCATGAGATTTGCACAATAAGCACAAGGTCGCGTGTTCGATTCTGATCCTAAGCGTCAATTGCCTTGCCACTGAATTAGGCTGATTTACCTCTCACGTGTTAGGCTTGGGGCGACAGTTAACGTGTTTGGACATACACGTTTTGCACAACAATAAAAATATTGGATCAATAAGTGTGTGATTAAATACAAAATAGACTACATTATAAAATCTAGTACATGACAAATTGTACCAATGTATTGATCATTGGTTGTTTTTCTATTCGTCTCCAAATGGGATAGTTGCAAGTGGGAACAATTTAATATGGGTTTTGAACTCTTCAAGAGAGTCGCATATTTTCTGGATTTATTGATTTGTTGTCACTCACTTTCACTAGCTAAATGTATATAAGGATAAATAGTTATAAAACTAGCCAATAAAGCCTTATATATAAGGAGTAATTTTTCCGCTCAAAAAGAAGTTTAACTATTAAGAGACTGTTTGTTTGCCTTTTAATGAGGCTCTTAACAGTTCAGACCTCTTACTTGTTCAGCACTTAATGATTCAGACTGTTTGTTTCGCGAGTAGATGTCTGAATGGTTCAGACATTTGCCTCTGAATGGTTAAGTATTATATTAAGTCTGAATGGTTAAGACCTCTAATCTGAATTGGTCAAACCTCTGAATGGTTAAGCATTATACTGGCTCTTAATGGTTCAGACCTCTTACTGATTCAGCACTTAATGATACAGACATTTTACTGGTTTAGCACTTAACAATTCAGAAGTTGCCAAACTGGCCCTAAGTTATAAAACTAGCCAATAAAGCCTTATATATAAGGGGGGGTAGGGGTGGAATAACTCACACCCAATTCCATCACTGACAACATCCAATCAGGTTCTGCCATGTCATCAACCATTATTTCCATCACTCACACCCTTTTTTGCTGGAAATGGTCATCACTTGTACAAATTCCATCACTCACTAATTTTTTTATTTTTTATTTTTTTACATTATAAATTCTGTTTTTTATAAAACTGTAAACTGTTTTTTTAAAAACTGAAAACTGTTTTTTTTTTTAAACTGAAAACTGTTTTTTTTTTAATCTGTTTTTTTATAAAAAGGTAAACTGTTTTTTTTGTATTGAGTTGAAGATTTTTTTTTTTTTTTTTGAATTGGAGAATTGTGAGTGGGAGAATTGAAAGGCAACTTTTGTTTTTTTATTTTTTGGATTTATATACACAGCCCCAGTCAACAGTCCAATTGAACGGCAACATTTTGATTTCTTCAACGCGTGTTCCATTCAACGCGTCAAACATTGAACGCGTGAATTTTAGTGGCGGCGGCGGTGTTTGCAATTGTTCCACGCGTGGAAAAGGCCCACCACGCTACCACCCCGGGTCCTCTAAGGGGGGTAGGGGTGGAATAACTCACACCCAATTCCATCACTGACAACATCCAATCAGGTTCTGCCATGTCATCAACCATTATTTCCATCACTCACACCCTTTTTTGCTGGAAATGGTCATCACTTGTACAAATTCCATCACTCACTAATTTTTTTATTTTTTATTTTTTTACATTATAAATTCTGTTTTTTATAAAACTGTAAACTGTTTTTTTAAAAACTGAAAACTGTTTTTTTTTTAAACTGAAAACTGTTTTTTTTTAAATATGTTTTTTTATAAAAAGGTAAACTGGTTTTTTTTTGTATTGAGTTGAAGATTTTTTTTTTTTTTTGAGTTGGAGAATTGTGAGTGGGAGAATTGAAAGGCAACTTTTGTTTTTTTATTTTTTTTTATTTTTTGGATTTATATACACAACCCCAGTCAACAGTCCAATTGAACGGCAACATTTTGATTTCTTCAACGCGTGTTCCATTCAACGCGTCAAACATTGAACGCGTGAATTTTAGTGGCGGCGGCGGTGTTTGCAATTGTTCCACGCGTGGAAAAGGCCCACCACGCTACCACCCCGGGTCCTCTAAGGATAAATAGTTATCAATTTACTGATAATATTTTGACTGACCTTTATTAATCTATCATAATGAAGACTTTTACACTAATTATCTATATATTAAAAAGAAAACAAAATGAACAGTATTCTTAATATATAATATTATAATAAATGTTATTTTCTTTGCTTTTTAAGCTTGATAAGTTTGGTGTCAACCGGTACTTGTATCGAAAATACCGGTTTGTTATCGGTACATGAAGGTAAAAACCAGCACCAGCCTGGTACATAAAACGCCAAAAGTCGGTACCGGATTGAGTTTGATAGTCTTTTAGTTCGAGAAATTTAGTACTGCTACCCAGTACTATTTGCTCATCACTGATCACGGGTACCATACGAACAACAACGGTATCGTACAACTTTTTTTTTTTTAGTTTCAGGGGCAGGGATGAACTCGGTGCCAACTGATACCCCGGTTACGGTATCGGTATATGAAGGTAAGGACCGGTACCAGGAACGCCAAACGTAAGTACCGAATTGGTACTTAGGATCTTTCGGTTCAGGAAATTCGGTACCGGTACTCATTACTATTTGCTCATCTCTGACTACGAGTTTCTACCAAACAACATCATTATCATACAACTTTTTAGTTGATTTTCTTTCGGTTATTTTTTCGTGTTTTTTCCTACATTTTCTTTTTATTATTGTCAGCGGTTCCGTATGCAACGCGCTCATAATGATTTCAAACACATATAAACACAGACTGAATAACAAAACAAGTCCGCCGCAACGCGGCGACGGTTTTTATAACTAGTTCTTCTTAATGTCCAATCGGAACACAAAGATGTGATAAGCTGGGTAGAAAGAGTCTCTCACCAAGACAAAAGTGCTCAGTAATTGCACATAAGAGAATTTATATTTAAATTTTAAAAAATGAATGAAAATCCGATATAACAGTTACGTCTAATTAAAAATTTGTTCTCGTCTAATTAAAAATTTGTTCTCATCCATTATATGTCATCATCATCATCATCATACTCAGTAATCCCCACAAATAGCAAAGTTAAGGTAGTGTCTGAGGAAGATAAGATGCAGACAACCTTACCTCTACTCCGTATGAATAGAGAGACTGCTTCCAGTGAGAATCTCGGCTCGATCGTCCATTATATGTCATTGCTACATATCTATCTAGAGTTTCAAGTTTTCTATTAAGTTTTTTTTCTTTATTAAACACACTAGTTTATAAATATTTATAAATAAATAAATAAATAAAAATAAATACGGTGGTTTTAATATATATTTAATTTAATGTGGGGGCAAAGAATTGAAGGACCATTGTGGATATTTCACAAACCAACCATGGGTGGGGTGGGGTGGCGTGGGGTGGGGGTGGGATTGGATTATGGGTATGGGTTGTGGCCCTACATCACAAAAGCCTACACCGCATACCACATGCCTAAAGTGGTTGGTGCTTTCATTTTGTAATTACGATAATATAATTTTTATAAACTTTTAATTATTAAGCAATCAAACCAATTTAACGATTATTGTGTATTTTATTATGGTAGGTTCCACAAACTACCATGTGTTGAATTTATGACATTTAGATGACACAAAATATCATGCTACATTATAAAAGTTAGGGTGAGTGGAGCTCGGTAAGAGGCGTTAAACATCTTTACCGAGTCGGTAAACCATCGCCAACCACACCTTTACTGATTTTGGTTGATGAGTTCGGTGAAGCTACACCGATTCGATGAGAGGGATTGGGGGGGGGGGGGGGGGGGATGGGTGTGTGGTGGGGTCCATCCTTCTCAACCAATCCACACATTTTTTTCTTTTTTTTAATAGTTTATCTAAACCCCATTAGGTAAACCACCGCTAACGTTTTTTGAGCATTAGATAACTTATTTAGGTGAATTGACATGGCAATGTGTGATTGAGTGAATTACGAGTTTACCTATTTAGAATAGGCAACCACTCCCATCACCTTATGTAATTTATTACATGTGTAGTATAAAAGTTGAATGCGATTTAGAACTATTTTTTTCTTAACTTTAGTTACTTTGAACAAAGTTGAATGCCATTTAGAACTTTTTTTTTTTCCTAACTATTTTTTTTTCTTAACCTTTAGTTACTTTTAACGAGAACACACTAAAGCTAGAGGTTTACAAATTGGGGGCAGGATCTGGAGAAAACGTCTAAAAGTATGAAAACGATGAAAACGATTTTGGTGTTGACATGTGGCGTTGATGCTAACTTACACTAAGGGTAATATTGTCAAAAGCCTCATCTACATGCCACTCACATGACAAAGACCATGCATATGCAAGTCACATGCATATTCTACCATCTTTTTTAAACTCGCGTAACTTTTTTATACGTGATTATTTTTTAGAAAAAAAAAATACACCATAAAATCGAGTGTTTTATTATATTTCCAACGAGTATACTATTGTTATAGTTTTAAATTAAAAAAAAATGACATGAACTGGGTGCTCAATAAAAACACCATAAAAACACCAAGTTTAGAAAAACGTCATGAAAAATACCCAGTTGAAAACGCCATAAAAACCAAGTTCAGAAAAACACCATGAAAAATACCCAGTTGAAAACGCCATAAAACACTCAGTTTAGAAAAACACCATGAAAAATTCAGTTGAAAACGCCATAAAAACACACAGTTCAGAAAAACATAGTTGAAAACGCCATCAAAACACTCGTTTTAGAAAAAAACGCCATAAAAACACAAAGTTGAAAATGACATAAAAAAACTCTGTTTATTTTTTTCGAAAGGTATATCAATAGTATAGTCGTTGGAAAGATAAAAAACGCTGAGTTTTATGGTGTAATTTTTTTAGAAAAATAATCAGGTATAAAAAAGTTATTGGCGTTTAAATATGATGAGGGAAAATGACATGTGATTATCATGTGCAGCCTTTTTGGATCTTCCAATTTTAGTTCGAAGTTCTCATTATTTACAAAAATGTCACCTCATCATCTTAGTCACGAATCACAAAGATTTTATGGCTGAATCATTCTCACTTTTTTCACACTTCAAATCATTTTCTCCAGAATCCATTATAAGTTTAATAAATTTTCAAATTGGTAAGTTTTTATAAATTTTCAACTAACTCATATACTATAGTATTTTACAAATTGGTACTTGTAAATATTTATTAAAGTTTTAATGAGTATTTAAACTACATAGATAATATTTGTCAAGATGTTGACGTAAAAACTCTAAATTAATCATCCTCCATAAATATAATAAAGACTAATCTAACAAAACATAAATTATGAGTTTTAAAATTTAGATTATATACAAGTTATTTTAACCAAAACATAATTATTCATAATTTAATTTTAGAGTAAACTGTTATTTTGGTCCCTGTGGTTTGGGCACTTTTGCCATTTTAGTCCCAAATCTCAAACTTTTTAAATATGGGTCCCTGTGGTTTCGTTTTTGTTGTCATTTTGGTCCAAAATTCAAAAACCCCAATTTTTCACTGTTGCAACCTGCTTATTTTGTCTTTTTGTCCAGGGGTAAATTGGTCATTTCATAAATATAATGTGATGAACTGCTTTTAAAGGGTAAATGGATATTTAAGAAAAACCCAGATCAAGAACTCAAAGCTTGCTAACAAAACCAGATCTACCTCATTTCCTTTCATCTCTGTAATCCACCTTCAACCAAAACCATCATCCACCCGATCTTTTACCTCCTCTCTCTGTAATCCATATTCAACCACAACCATCATCCACTTCCGATCTTATACCTCATCTCTCTGTAATCCACCTTCAACCACAACCATCATCCACTTCCGATAGCCACAACTGGTGGGAGAGAGAGACGGAGCGGTGTCGGAGCAAACCACAAACACCCAAAAACACACACTTCCGTTGCAAGCGGTTTCGGAGCAAACCACCTTCAACCACAACCATCATCCACTTCCGATCTGCAATTCCGCTATTGGTTCATCTTCTTGAAAATGCTATTTCGATTTTGCTTTCGTTGTGTAAAAGAGATGATGAGAATCTTGGAGTTATAAGCAGGCTCGGGGTGTTGAGGCCGTTAATGGAGCTTGCTAACAATGGCACAGAACGAGCTAAATGAAAGGCAGTATTGTTACTGGGGCATCTTCAAAGGTCTCAACAACAACTTCAACATGTTGATGGCTAACTTTTGATGGTGATTGGTTGGTATTTATACTTGATTTAGAGTCCTTGATTTATTTATACTTATTTTTTTTTGGTTCGTGAGTCCTCCAGATCTGGATCTTTGTGTTTTCATATTGGTCACTGTAAATTCATTTGATTTGATTTTTTATTGTGTGATTCGAGATCGGACGAGTCATTTGATTTCATTTGATGTGTGATTCGAGATCGGACGGGTCAAATGTGAAGGCGAAGGTGGTGATGTCGGTGGAGGTTTGATGACAGTGGTGGCTGGCGGTGGTTGTTGTTGGTGGAGAAAGGTGATGATTGGTGGTAGGGGTGGAGAGAGAATTCAGTGATTGTTTCTCTCTCTAGAAAATGGGTTGAAATGAAGAAGATGGTGACAAAGGATTTGGGTTTTATTATTTTTAATCAATAATCAGTTATAATAAATCTACAATGGACAAAAATGCCCCTGAATAAAAAGACAAAATAGGCAAGTTGCAATAGTAAAAAGGGGTTTTTTGAATTTTGGACTAAAATGGCAACAAAAGTGAAACCACAGAGACCCAGATTTAAAAAGTTTGAGATTTGGACTAAAATGGCAAAAGTGCCAAAACCACAGGGACCAAAATGGCAGTTTACTCTTAATCTTATCTTACTATATAATAAAAGAAACTAATAAAAGGACAATTGTCATTATTCTAGACCATCTAATATTACTTAATTATAGATAATTATTATTTAATTTAAATTATTAGCCTCAATTTCATACTTATCTTATATGAATTAAATAATAAATTAATATTAAATTTTATCCTACTTTAATATTAAATTTTATCCTACTTTGAATTTGAAATTAAATTCTTTAAATTTCATAAGAGAAACAATTATTCAATTTAAGTAAACTGCTAAAATCGTCCCTGAGGTTTGACTCAAATTGCTAGATCAGTCCAAAATCAAGTTTTGTTGCTAAAACAGTCATTGGGCCTAAGTTCTGTTGCTAATTCAGTCCATTGAAAGGGAAAATGATTGGACTAAATTAGCAATTTGAGTCAAACCTTAGGGACGAGTTTAGCAATTAACTCCTATTAATTGGACTGAATTAGCAATTTGAGTCAAACCTTAGGGACGAATTTAGCAACAAAACTTGATTTTGGACTGATCTAGCAATTTGTGTCAAACCTCAGTGGACGATTTTAGCAGTTTACTCATATTAAATCTTTATAATACATAATTCACGGTTTTAAGAAACTTTTTAGATTTAAAATTCAAAAATTGTTGTCATACTTAGATAATTAGATTTTTCAACGGTATGACAAAATTTAAAATTAA
The DNA here is from genome assembly GCA_030545235.1 of Helianthus tuberosus. Taxonomy (NCBI): domain Eukaryota; kingdom Viridiplantae; phylum Streptophyta; class Magnoliopsida; order Asterales; family Asteraceae; genus Helianthus; species Helianthus tuberosus. The sequence goes on from CM060384.1 coordinate 155,881,159, forward strand.
AAATTGTTATCGTACTTACATAATTATATTTTTCAAAGATATGACACAATGCATCACAAGAAGATATAGACCACACTCAATTAAACACATTGAAGTTTAGTTAATCTAAATGTTATTTTTCAAATTAAATTCAAATAAAAATTATAAAAAAATAATAATTTATGTTACGAATAATAGCGAAAACGGAAAATAATAGTTTTAAACATATGAATTTAATTTAATCTAAATATTATTTTGCAAATCCAAATAAAAATGATAAAAAATAATTTTATGTTACGAATATATAGAAAAAACTGGAAATAATAGTTTAAACATATGAATTTAATCCAAACATTGATGATTTGTTAGCGTGATTCCTGTTTACCATTCATGCGAATGAAAAAATATTTTTTTGTTTACATGTATTTAAATTATTTACATATTTATGTTTTATCCAGGATAAATATCATAAAAAAACATTTAAAAGGAAATATTTCACATTAATAGTAATGCAAGTTTTTTTATTATCCACGATTTATTTTTATTAAAATATAAAACACACATGAAATAACAAACCTATAAAAATGGCTAATTCTTATGTAGGCGATGACCGTTAGAATGAAATAACCCATTTATATGACATTGTAAATTGTATGATATATATTACCTTAGATATGTATACTATT